>JAJHPC010000003.1:2520195-3004247 GCA_024447665.1 Juncus inflexus
AAATAAAGACTTTTAGTATCGATTTTTACAAATAACCGTTATAGAATAAAGACTTTTAGTATCGGTTTTTACGAATAGCCGTTACAGAAGGTTCTTTCGCCAGCTCGCTGGGCGAAACAGCTGAGGGAAAAAATTAAAAACAGATTTTTTAGCTTTTTTACATGGAAAAAATAAATAAAATAAATCTGTATCAAAAAATTGAAATGACAATTTAGCTTTTTATTTAGTGGGTAACATTGATTTAACATACTAGAATATAGGAGGAATCTCAGGATTTTTAGGTCTTTAGTGTTCAGATATAGGGTACTAGAGAATATTTACTTTTTCGGATTGAAATGACAATTTAGCTTTTTATTTAGTGGGTAACATTGATTTAACATGCTAGAATATAGGAGGAATCTCAGGATTTTTAGGTATTTGATTTAGATTTCTATTTAAAGAGTCCTCTTATTATACTTGATCATCAAAAAATTAAATCTCATAAGTCTCTCTTGCAAACTTCTTCTCTTTATATCTTTCTCCTTATCAAGAAAATGCCACAAAATTCTGAAATATTTCTATATTACAATGGTCAAATTGTTGAAGATTCGAGCGGATACAATTACTCTCCACAAGAAGGTGTTTTTCTCCCGCGTAGTAGAAATAGAAATTATTATAGATTGTGTTTAGAAATTCATGCTACCACCGGTTGGCCTAATAGTGACGATCTTAAAATTAGTGTTAGGTTTCCTTACCGTATGAATGATTGTTTGTATTTTAAGATAGTCAAAATTTCGAATGATTCACAGTTAGCTAGTTTTGCTCAGTACATCAAATATGGTGAACACGGTTGGTCTGAATTAGAAATATACGTTGAACGCATCCAAAGTAGAGAATCCTATGTAGGAACTAGTAGTAGATCAAATGTACGTTTTAATGATGACGAGCTTGAGAGGTTAGAACCTGTAATAAATCGTGATGAAGATGAAGTGCCAGAAATGGAAGAAGGCGACGAAGATGAGTTTGAAAATGTTGAAGAAGACGAATATGATGAAGATGAAGTGCCAGAAATGGAAGAAGGCGACGAACCAGAAATAGATGTTATGAACAATTATACGGAAGTGGGTGAGATGGTTAGTGTAGGAACTTTCGGTAATCCTCCGGCGAAAGAGTTTGAAGATACTACTATGTGGGAAGAAGCGAAAATCGATATCTTGTATGGTAAGAGCATGCATGTGAGTAGCGATAATAGTTTGTATGAGGGACAGACGTTCGACACGAAAGCAGAGCTACAATTGGCCGTAAAATTATACAGCGTCATGCATCACCGAGAATTTGTAGTCTCCAAATCGAACAAAACGCTCTACACTGTAGTCTGCAAGCTACAAGATGACCGCGCTGGCTGTGATTGGAGGCCGTATGCATGCAAAAATAAACGACATGAGTTTGAGATTAAAAAATTGACCCAACCACACATATGTGTTAATCAACAACCTAACAACGACCACAAACAATTAACAAGTGCATTTATTGCGGGGCTAATTCTAGATGTCATTAGAGCAAATTTAGCTATTAAACCAGTAACCCTAGTGGAAACCGTCAAATTAAAATTTGAATATACCATATCATATTGGAAGGCTTGGCACACCAAGCAACACGCGCTTAGATTCTTGTTTGGCGATTGGAAGGGGACATATAATTTGCTTCCTGAATTGATGGCAGCAATATATTCAGCAAATCCTACTACTGAATATGCATTTTGGAGAGGTCCCAAAAACCGTGCGGTGAGGAGGAGTTCGAAGGTCTTTTTTGGGCATTTGGTCCATCACTTAAAGGATTTGAGTTTTGCAAGCCTGTCATAACAGTAGATGGAACATTTCTAACCGGAAAATATCAAGGATGCTTATTGATGGCAGTCGCTAGCGATGCAAATGGTCAATTATTTCCCTTAGCTTTTGCTTTAGTTGATAAGGAGAGGGTAGAAACGTGGGGTTGGTTTTTTGGGTGTTTGGGTACTTTGATCGGCCATTGCAAAGGTTTATGTGTGATTTCGGATAGGCATGCCGGAATAATTCGTACAATGAATGATGACAGATTGAAATGGAAGGAACCTAACAGACTATCATCGTTATTGCATGCGGCATTTAGAAGCAAATTTCGATAGCGCCGTATCGGACAAAACATTGGTTAAATTGATTGTACCACTAGTTAAGGCGCCCACCAAATTTAAATTTAAGAAGCTATATAAAATATTAAAGGATAAAAATAATGAGGCGTGGGAATGGTTAAATAAAAAAGATAAATCAAAATGGGCGTTCGCGTATGATACAGAAGGTCGCCGGTGGGGTATTCTTACTAGTAATCATGCAGAAGTGATGAATTATATTTTCAAGGGTATGAGGAAGCTTCCCGTTACGGCTATTGTGATGGAGACATTCTTCAAGCTGAATAGTTATTTTGTCAACAAGCGCGAGATAGCTTCAAATGTGGAAATGAATAATAGAATGTGGGGAAAGGAAGTGATGAAAAAAATGGAGAATAAAACAGTTAAGGCGTGTGCGCATCGAGTCACTACCTTCAATGTCGAAAACGGTGTTTATGAGGTGATAACAAGATCTAGTGGTTCCAAGGTAGAGGAAAAGAGTTTCCATGTGAATTTCAATGAAGGCAAATGCAGTTGTCAAGAAACCGATGCTATATCACTATCCTTGTTCGCATCTGGTAGCAGTTTGCATACGCAGAGGTATTAGTCCCGAGTATTTTATACATCAACATTTTTCGCTGGATCACCTTAAACAAACATATGAAGGAAGTTTTTATCCGATAAAGGATAGAGAACAGTGGGTTGAACGTGAAAAAGTTTTTATTGGTACGTTGGTTCCTCCTGAGAAACTTATGAGGAAAAATGTCCGTGGAACCAACAAGCGTGGAAGAAGAGAGGAGAAACGC
This sequence comes from Juncus inflexus, assembly GCA_024447665.1. NCBI lineage: Eukaryota > Viridiplantae > Streptophyta > Magnoliopsida > Poales > Juncaceae > Juncus > Juncus inflexus. Next base: position 2,523,124 of record JAJHPC010000003.1, read on the forward strand.
TTTCATAATAGTATGGACGTCATGGACAACGCAGATCGTAGAAAACATTGCAGTATTTGCGGAGTAGCAGGGCACACGAAAACAAAATGTCCGAGAAGGTTGTAGTGTTTTATGTACGGTAGTTTATGTTTATTTATTGTGGGTTGTAATGTTTTATGAATTGTATTCTATGTTTTATGTACTGTATTTTATGTTTATGTATTTTAATTTATAATATTTTATGGATTGTATTCTATGTTTATGTATTTTGATTTGTAAATTAAAGACACATAGTGAGCTCTCTAAAATAGTTTAAATATCAATCTAAATTAACAAAACATAGTCCAAAAAGTAAACATAGTCAGTAATGCCAGCGGCCTCCTCCTCCTCCTCGTGTTCCCCCGCGTCCTCCGTGTCTTCCTCTCCCCCCTCCCCCTCCTCCTCCGCGTGGTACTCCTCCGCGTCCTCCTCCGCGTCCTGGCTGCGCCTGAGGCTGAACCTGAGTAATCTGACTAACTCCTTCATCTCCGTCTCCTCCTTGGCCTCCTCCTTCCCCTCCTCCGTCTCCTCCTTCGTCTCCAACCTGTTCGATGATCGAACCCCAATCGAAGTCGCCCTCATATTCATTACTTTCCTTTATGCTGCTCCGTATGCACCCTAACAATTTTTTCAATTTCCCCGGTACATCCCGGCACTCGGCTTTTAGCGCTTGAACCCATGTTTGCCAGGCCTCCAAAAGAAATGCATGCTAAAAAATAATATTTGAGTAATGTTAAAAAACTAAAATAATATGAATAAATAATAATATAAATAATAGTCAATTGTTTTCATTACCGCTTTCCTTTTTTGCGGAACCATCGGATGATACGATACCGTAGCATGCGAGATATCAGACTGCACATAAGGATCGGTTGCCGTTCTATACCAATTCCAGTATGCATCATACTGGCTAGGGTCGTACGGCCGCCATGAAGGAATATTTATTTCACGTCCCAAGCGTTTCTCTTCCCACTCAGCCAAATAAGCTGAATGTACGGTAGGCCAATCATTTCGACAGTAATTTGCGATATCGTGCAATCGTTTGTCGTACTCGCAATTTGGGGGTACTACCATCGCATACCCGAACTGACGCAACACCCGCTCCGGACGATACATCTCGACAATCCAAAAATACATCAATGGCACTGTAAGAAGCCCCATAGTTTTTTCGTGCTCAACTATCGGCGGGAGTATATGACGGAATGCGTCATAAGGTGTCCAAACCACCTGAGTGTCGACCAAACTGTCGAACTGATCGCGATGTGTCGGCAAATGCCGATGAGGTTATATCCGCGTATTGAGTACAATCTTTCCACAAAAAACCAACCGTTGGTCTCTCATCTTCATCACCATCATTCGCCATATCCTGCAGTTCCTTGCGTACATCTTTAGGAACGGGTCGTCCGACAGTGATATGTTCCCATGTCCACAGTTGCAGCAACATCGTCCGACAGTGATATGTTCCCATGTCCACAGTTGCAGCAACATGATACACCCTCCCATATTTTTTCGTTTCTTATGCGTACCTTTACACAATGCCCTGTAAAGGTACGCAAGAACTCCACTACCCCATGCTCATCTATCTAAAACCGACATGTCCTCTAATAAAAGCGAGAGGCGGTCTTTGAAACACAATCTCCCGAAGCTTCCGTAAATAATACATCCCCACATAATGCAAGCATGTAGGCTCTACAATCTTGCTCGACTTTACGTTCCGGAGCATCATTTTCCAAATCGGAAAAATTATTTTTCAACCATGTTCTTTTCAATAAAATTTTGCTTCTCCCCTTTCCCTTAGACTCCAATTAGGGATTTCTTTCCCGAGTAGTTGCGTGACCTTTCCCTTCCAATCAACATCTTTATTATTTAAACACATTGCCTCACCGTCCGTCCACATTCCCAACAAACACGAAACGTCATCTAGCGTTATGGTCATCTCACCAACAGGCAGATGAAACGTGTGTGTTTCCTGGTCTCCAATGTTCTCGCAGAGCGCTTATCAGTCTGCTATCGTAATCCAGCCAACCCATACTGGCAGTTTGTAGTAAGGTTGCTTTCTTCAAAAAAGGGGCATACCGATCGTCCCATGGAACCTGCAGAAACATAAATAAATAAAATAAATAACATACATATGATTTTTTTTACTTTCTAAAAAAATTTCTAATTAATATATTAAAAAAAAATTACCGGAACTTCATGTTGTCGGTAGCGCATGGGTTTGATAGTTACATCTTCAGTGTTGCCAAATTTGTTCGCCCGATGCATGTGTTGTTGTGACTGAAGCGCATAATTTGGCCGACTAGGTCCCGCGTCAGATGACATCTTTATTTAAAAAATAAAGTAATATAAATAAATAAATAAAATAATATTATTAAATAAAATAATATTAATAAATAAATAAAAACTACTAATAAAAACTAATAATAAACATACATACATAAACATACATTTGATTTTTTAAACATTTGATTTTTAAAAACATAAATAAATAAAAACTAATAATAAATAAATAAATAAATACATAAACATAAACATACATAAACATACATAAATAAATAAATAAACATACATACATAAATAAATAAATAAATAAATGCATAGCATACATTTGATTTTTTAAACTTTTAAAAAATAAAACTATAAATAATATACTAAAAAATATATCTATAACAAAAAAAATATAAATAATAATCCTAAACAAGAAAAATAATTTATAAAATAAATATATACATTACCTAAACTACAAAAATTAATTTCAAAAATAAATATGTACCTAAACTAGAAAAAATATTACAAATAATATTTCAAATCAACCAAATAATATCAACAAAATCAACCAAATAATAAATCTAATTTCAAATCAACCACACAAATGGAAAACTAATTTTGAGCAAATAAACCTAATTTAAAACTAATTTTGAGCAAATAAACCTAATTTGAAACTAATTTTGAGCAAATAAATCTAATTTGAAACTAATTTTAAGCAAATAATCAAAATTAACTAAATCTAAAGTCAGAGAAATCAACATACCTGTTTTTTTCGCCTCTGCGTCGCCCTTTTTTTTGCTGTTTCGAAAATTTTCGAAAAAACACTCGAACTAACGGCAGCGGGTTTGAATTATACAGATGTTTCGTCCAGCGAGCTGGCGAAAGAACCTTCTGTAACGATTATTCGTAAAAACCGATACTAAAAGTCTTTATTCTGTAACGGTTATTCGTAAAAACCAATACTAAAAGTCTTTATTTTGTAACGGTTATTTTAAAAAACCAATACTAAAATCTTTATTCTGTAACGGTTATTTATAAAAACCGATACTAAAAACAGCTTTGTTTCGCCCGACTGCTGGGCGAAACAAGGTTAATTAAGCAAATCGTGATTGGCTCTGTTTCGCCCCGCTACTGGGCGAAACTACTTGTGTTTCTCCCGGTGGCTGGGCGAAATGACTACTTTTGCAAATATTTTTAAAACTTGGCCATTCCCTTAATTAATTTTTTTTTTTTGGCCATTTCAAAAAAAAAATCAGAATATATTCATTTCTGAGAATAATTCCAGAACCAGAACAACCAACAAACAAAATAGTTAAACTTCGCCTAACATCAAGGAAGAGACCCGGATCCCACAAACCCTAAAACACTAATTTTAGTTCCTCCAGTTACGGTCGAAACACAAACCCTAACCCTATTTTTAGTTCCTCCAGCTACAGTCAAAACACAAACCCCAGTTCCTCCAGTTACCCTCAGACACACCACCACCACCATAACCACCACCACTTCCCCTGCCACCACCACCGTAACCACCACCACTTCCCCTGCCACCACCGTAACCACCACCACTTCCCCTGCCACCACCGTAACCACCACCACCACCGTTTTCATAGCTACGGCGCTGGCCACCACCACCACCGTTGCGCTGGCCACCACTGTAACCACCACCACTTCCCCTGCCACCACCATAACCTTCACCTCCACCTCCACCTCCACCATAACCACTGCCACCACCATATCCGCCACCAACACTGTAGCGCTGGCCACCACCGTAACCACCACCACTTCCCCTGCCACCACCACCGTAACCACCAGATGAACTGCCGCCATATCTACCGCCGCCGCCGGAGCCGTGGGATTGGCGAGACTGGGCCTCACTGACAGTGATGGTACGGCCGTCGAGGTCCTGGCCGTTCATCTTCTCGATGGCCTTGTTCATGTCCTCCTCGGTGGAGAATTTCAGGAAGCCGTAACCCTTTGACCTTCCTGTCGAAGGGTCGATGATGACCTGGTAAATAAGAAGATAGAGATTAGGTTAGTTACGGATCTGAACAAATCAAACCAAGAAAGAAAAGCAAGTAAAAAGAGTATATATTAGTAACAAGAGATTTAGGACTATTCTGTCCATATCCGTGACGAATCAAGAAAATTTAATCAAGATTTAAATAAACAACTCAACGACGGAGTGAAAGAACTAATTATAACGTAATAATCAATACAAGTTCAAGAAATCAGCCAGATTAAGACTAAATCTAGTTGAAAAATCAAGATCAAAGCACTTCAACAACAAAAACTTAAATCAATAACCTCGATCTACACATCACAGCTTCAAATCTTACTCAAAACTCTATCAAAGCCCATCAATTAACAAAAATAAAACACATCTGACCCTGCATTCCAAGATCTCGCCGCAGTACTTGAAGGCCTCCTCAAGGGCCCAGTCATCGGTGGCCCAGCTCACTGACGAAGCATCTGTACTCCGGCGCCGCCATTGATTCCTAACCGAAACGAAACCCTGGAAAATCTGAACTGGAACTAAAGGGAAACGAAAAACACACCTCGAAGAGAAAGATTAGGTATAGACTAACCCCTAAATTTATAGATGGGGCGAGTGCGGTTGGTGTCTCGCGGAGATGAGAGAATAGGAGGGCTGTGGGGGATGAGGGGTTGATCGGACGGTGAACAGTGATGGTGGGGGATAAGGGAGGGGTGATGGGGGGAGTAGTGGAACGGGGAGAATATCCTGTTGGTTATTGAAGGGTGTTAAGTTTTGAATGGACTCGGTGTGTTTCGTTTGAAAGATGGTAAATACAGAGAAGTAGGTGAATTAATTAACTTGATGTATTAAATTATAGCATTACCCTCTTAATTTACACATAACATAATATCCAAAATAAATTTCGGGTGGGATATTTTTGCAATAAAGTTGATATATACAAGTTTTATGTAAAGAAATTAAAATTCACTAGATTCTTTTGTTTTGCCAGATTTTTATATTAAAAGAAATTTTATACAATATAGGGAAACATTTTATCTACCATATTTGATTATTTATGTTCAAAGGATTTCCAAAAAAATGTATTTCATAGTAGTTAATCTTGATTCTTGACTGAAAATAAACAATCATTTTTGTCATTTGAAACGCCAAGTTCCTGCGGAATTATGGAGCAACTAATAATTCATGATTTATACAAAGACTCTACATTATTGGTCCACGTCAAATCAACATTTTGTTAGCTTATTGATCCCGGTGCCTCGTTGGCATGGCTTAAAATATCTCAGGACTGAGAAATTTCACGTCTACCCCTGCAAAATATTAAAATATTGTAAACATCCCCACAAAATGAGAAAGTATCTTGGATTGATACACCTATCAAATTTCATTTCTATATTTATTTAAGAAGTATTCTCAAATGTTATTTCTTACTTGATATATAAGATAAATCCATAATGACTAAAATAATTAGCCAAGTATTGGGGATTTTATACTTAGAAAATTTTATTCATTAAATTTTATTGAGATTCATATTTTTCATAATAAGTACAATTCTTCATGAATCTTACATTAAAATTTGTGTATATAATGAAAACACAAATTTCCATATAAAACTTAAATGAATGATACTTTCTAAATTCAAGACCCAAAATACTTGCATAAATATTTTTGTCATCTCAAATAAATTAGATATATTATTTCTTCCTTTCAAAAAAAGTAGATATATTATTTCTTGAAAAGTTCTCATGAATTCATGATGTTCACACAATATGTAATACTAGAAAAATACCCACGCTACTGCTGCGGGTTTTAATTTTTTTTTATATTTATATTTAATATAAATAAATTGAAATTCTATAGGACAATATAGGTATTTAAAATTGCAATATATAATAAAGCGAAGTTCAGTTATATAGAATATAATTACAATTAATCGTTACCATGTGCCACAAAGATGTAGTTTCCCAACAGTCAAATGAATTGAGAATTTGAGATAAGTAAATAAAAGAACGATTTCATTTTGAATCGTCCTTGTAATTCGAAGGACATAAATAAATAACATATTTAAAATGTTTTTTTTCCTTTAGTTCATTTTATTAATAAAATTCCAATTGACACCAATCCCTAAATATCTATATCTTGTGAGAAAAGAGTCAAAGTGAATAACATTCTTTTTTGGATCAAGTACTTGTACTAATTTAATTGTGCTTGAGCCCATGCCTAATCAAGTAAGTTGTAGAAGGGATATATAATGGAGCACGATACCGCCTGTAAATCAATGTAAAATCGTCATTGAATTTTACACAATTTAACAAAACAATTTACATTTTCCTATTAATCAATTACGAGTATGAGTGGTAACGAGTTTAGGGGTCGAACACAAGTAGGTGTGGCCTCAAGAATTAACTAGTCTCAATGATTATTCTTTAGTGTAAAATCTTGTAATTCAAGAGTTATTAGATAAATTTCCAAGTTTAAATTTTATTTTCAGCCTTATCGTAAAAATTCAGCACGTCACACTTTGGTGTTTTAATTCGTAACTTGACCAAATACACTCCGATTCCAACATACAAGATACCGTTGGAAACTAGAAAGAGAGATCTATGATATGGTACTTTACTGGTATTACTGTTTTATTCAAAAATTTCGAGATATTTGTAGTTTAAATCCAGAACTTACTTCAGATTCATAATTAATTCAGCAGTAACTTCAGAAAATTATAGAAAAATCACCAAGGCTTGCAAAATTCCAAAATTTATACAGCAATTCAATTATCAAGTTTTAGATTATTTGTTAAAATCTGGTATAATTATGTTTAATAGTTTGAGATTTATAAAGAAAACTCAGATCTGGATCAAAAACTGGTTCTGACAGACCAATACTCATAAAAGTTGTAATATCTCCTGATCTGATTTAACAACTAATATTTTAAAATTTATATTTGGATTCGACACTTCAAACTAATTCGAGTAGGACTATTTTTATATTTTTAATATTTGTTTTTCTATTTTTTAAAATTCAGAAGAAAATGAACAGTAGATCTGGACAGAAAGATAGAAAACAGAAATATTACAAACTTAGAAAATTAATATCGGATTTGGGTAAAATTTGATTTGAAAATTATCTACTAAATGAGATCTAAATTTTAAAAATATTTCTTTAATTTTTCAGAACAGATTAGGACACGAAATTAAGGGAAAAATACTGAAAATCAGAGAAAATACAGTAGCAAACAGAAACTGATTAGGGTTTGATTTTTGGTTTAAAAATAGGGATTTTTAAGAGTATTTGATCAAGAATACCATCCTTAATCACTGAATATTCAATTTTCAAGATTTGTATAACAAGTTTAAGTAAATTCAAGCTAGAAAAACTCAATTAATGGACCGAAAATTCGATCTAAACAAAAATCAGCCAACTCATGTTCAAATCATAAAATTCAGTCCAAAACTTCAATTAATCAATCAAAATTCTCAGCCAAGACCTTGAATGACTAACTGGTCATAATACACATGCAATTATAGGTCTAATTGATCTAATAAATTCAGCCAAATCAATCAAATCAATGATGTTCATTTTTAATAGTGATATATGAACAATTACACAAATCGGTCAAATTGATTCAAAATAAAGCAAGATTTCAAGTGATTCCTTCACAAACATCTATCCCTACACAGATCTACTCAATCATGATTAAACAAACACGATTCGATCTCAAATTCATCATTTTACACTAAAAATTCATATTTGAAAAATCAGGAGAAAAAGAAAGAATTTAAGGAGGATTTAATCAAACCACAATGAGAAATCCAAGCTAGGACCTTCCTTGAGTTGATTTGAAGCTCCAATTGCACCTAGATCCAAGCTAGAATCGACCTATTAGAATTTTCCCCAAATCAGCCCCAAATTGCACGATTTCACTCAAAAATAAAAATTAGAGCTCAAGAAAGCTTGAAACTCGTTAATGGATATTGGAGAGGTTAGAGAAGATGAATGGAGAGTGGTGTATAAGTTAAGGAGAGTGGGAGAATGAGTGATTTGAGAGATTGGATGAAAGAGCGTGTTTTGATGGATTGAAATACGGTTCTTTATATAGAGAGTTCAGGGATATTTTGGGGCTTGTGATTGGCTCAGGTAGATCAAGAGATTGTACTGAAGATCTGGACCAAGTTTCGTTGAATTTCGTTGAGATTTGGCTGAGTTTGGGCGGTTAAAATTTTGCTCGGTTTTTGTTAGGCGGAAAAAATATTTCAGATGCAAATCTGAGTTTCAGTTTGAATGTTACGACACTTGATTCGATGTTTGAAAGGGTCAGAGGGTTACGTGAAATGAGTCACGCGCTGTTTACTTTGGCGCTGAGTTTTTTTTTTTTTTTTTTTTTTTTTGAATTCTCTTGGGCGAGTGTAGCATAGGCTTGTCAACGGGCCGGGTCGGGTTCGGGTTTGGCCATACCAAAATCCGATCCGAAAATTTCGGGTTTGACCCGAACCCGAAAACTTTACGGGTTTTATTTCAAACCCGAACCCGAACCCGCGGATAACCCGAAATCCGTGGGTAAACCCGAAATCCCTGGGTAAACCCGAAATACGTTAAGGATACGGCAGCCCATCTTTTTTTGGCCCAAAATATTTTGAGAAAAATTTAGAAGCGGTTATTTATAAAGAACCGTTACAGAAGCCTACTGACGGTAGTGTGTTTTGTTTTTTCTTTTTTCTCCCCCCGTTTGCAACCCGTTTACAAAAATAAAAAATAAAAAAAACTGAATTCTGTAACGGTTCTTTATAAATAACCGATACTAAAGTCTTCTGTAATGGTTCTTTATAACTAACCGATACTAAAGGATTCTGTAACGGTTCTTTATAAATAACCGATATTAAAGTCTTCTGTAACGGTTCTTTATAAATAACCGATACTAAAGGATTCTGTAACGGTTCTTTATCAATAACCGTTGCGGAGATTGTATTTTATATCGGTTATTTGTTAATAACCGATACTAAAGGAGCTTCTGTAGCGGTTCTTTATAAATAACCGCTACTAAATCATCTGTAACGGTTCTCCATGAATAACCGTTGCGGATATTTGTATTTTATATCGGTTATTTGTTAAGAACCGATACTTATGATGTATATTTTGGACTTCATTTTGTATACGAACATTATTAATATTATGTATTAAGTATTTGTTCTAGTTTTATGTTGTGGTATAAAAATTTAAATGATATTTATTTTATTATTATATTATATAAATTTAATTTAAAAATAATTAAATAAATATATAGCCGTATCCGTATCCTAGATTTTTTGAGATTTAAATGATATTCTAATTAAATAAATATTATGTATTAAGTTTCGGATTCGGGTTCGGGTTTTTCACGGATCGGATAGTATCAAACTCGAACCCGATCCGAACCCGTTTTTGTTTTCGGGTTTGAACTCGAACCCGATCCGTGGGTTTTTTTTTCGGGTTTGACCCGATCCGTTCGGGTCGGATACCTACTAGATTCGGGTTGAACCCGATCCATTGGCAAGCCTAGTGTAGCAACAGCACCCCACTTGCAACTTCTGCCAAATTTTTTCGTTTCTCTTCAAACAATCACTTAGAGCTCTTGATTCGCTACTTTTTAGCACGAATTTTCCATAAGAAAGATGTTCCTCTCGTTCTTACGAATCTGTGGGGCTTTGAATGGTCGGTTGAGTAAAACTCGAGCTATTCCAATTTGAACACCTACAGCTAGGGCTGTCAACGAGCCGATCCGAGCCGAGCCAGGTCCAGCTCGAGCTCGGCTCGACTCTAGCTCGGCTCGGCTCGGCTCGATAACAATATATGTTTCGTGCTGGTTTGCCCGGCTCGAGTTCGGCTCGTTTAAACTCGAGCCAGCTCGGCTCGGCTCGGCTGGCTCGGCAAGGGATTTTTTTTTGTAAAATTCATAATTTTGTTGAAATAAAAATAATAAAAATCTAATTATAAAAATTACAGCTAGAAAAAAGTAATATAACCCAAAGAACAACATGAAAAACAACAAAAATAAAAATAATATAACTAAATTTTAGGGTTTTCTATAATTAATCGAGCCACGAGCCGAGCCGAGCTAGAGCTGGGCTCGACTCGGCTCGTTTAGATTCGAGCTCGGCTCGGCTCGGCTCGGTTAAGTTTCGAGCTGTTTCGAGCTTTTATCGAGCGAGCTACCGAGTCACAAACTTTTTTGCCAGCCCTACCTACAGCTCAGTTCTTCTTCCAGCACCGACCAGCAGTGACATTTCGTGCTCAAACTCAATTTCTATTCAACGATTCTCGAAATGGCCAGTTGGAAACACTTCCCCACTTCCTCACAACGCTACAGCAACTTGAAACGCGAAAAATGGTTGAGAATTGCTCGACATATTCCACTTAGAAACAGCTTTAACCCATTGTTCGAACAGCTCTGACCATTATTGAATATTTGACCTCGAATTCCACTTTCAGCAAAGGTCATCTCAAACGAATATTCAGGAGCTCATCTAGAATTCCCCACGCATCATCACAGAAATTTTAGATGCTAATTCCATCTCTTCTCATCGCACAAGCTTCATTTTATACTCGGCTCTTGCAACTCGAAAAACAACCCAAAATCGATGAACTCACGAATCAAACCCCCATCCAAAATAGTTTTTTAATCCAATTGATACCTCAAACATCTTCTTAATACCTCATATAAACTCTCTAAATTCAGAACACTACCTTGTTTGGGAAATTCGAGCCAATTGCCCCAATTTCCATTTCAGCCCAACTTGGTTAAAAATATCAACTTGTTAGTTGAAATCTACCCTCGAGTTACTTCCGGATCAAATTAAGACATAAAACATCTTGATATTACCGCATATAAACTCACTGAATCGAGAATACTAGAGTTTGTTTGAGAAATTCGAGCCAACTTCGTTCGCGTTCAATTCAGCCAAAATTTGACCGTTAAAACTACTCATCTTCACACTACGTTTTCTCTCTCATTCATGCACCATTATTTGAGTTCTTTGTATGATTGGAAAGAAGGGAATAAGGAGAAGAAAATAGCTTTGGAATTATGACAAACCGATGTCTGTGCAGGAAATGGTGAGCTCGAGAAAACCACAGCTCGAAATTAATTATTTTCGGGCTGAACAGTCATTTTTCACGTGTTCCGGCCATCGCCGGCGTTTCTGGCTCCAATGGAGCTTACAGGCAGAGCAGGCTCATCGAGACGAGTCGTTTGATATTAAGCACGTCCAATTCTGATAACTTCGAAATTTTCACGATTTTTCGAGCGGGATTTACTGGCTGTTGACTTTGACCAGTTTGACCAGTTTTGACTGATCATTCCTGAGCGTTCTAGAAGGTTTCTGATCGCTAGGTTTGTAACGTTGGGTTCGTCTCGTCGAGCTCTTCGTTTTGATATACTGTTTGACCCATTTCGGAAAAGTTAACTTTTGGTCAATTCAGATATTTTTGACGTTTTGCTCGGTTTGACTTGGTTGTAGAAGGCTTTTGAATTGTCGTAAAAGTTTGGGGAATTTTTTGTAGAGTGTTTGAGGTTTTTATTTGGCCATCTTTGGCCCATTATTTGTGTTTTGGTCCAATTTATCCTTTTGGCTTTTTCGCCTGTAATATAACACGAAAAATGTATTAAGAGGTTTCAATTATGTTTTATGAATTATGAGCATTTTTGACACATTTTATGTGAATTACGATTGAATTTGTCATGATAAAAATCCTAAAAATATGTATAAAAATACTCATTACACCGCCTTGATAAAATCAGTGAATTTCATTTTTCTTACTGAAATTGTGCAACAAAAATCACCTGTTTAGAGGAAAACTAATTAACACGACGCACTGTAGCACGATGTGATGGTGTTATGTCCTAGGCCAAAGTTTTTGTGACCTAGATGATGGATTGTAATAACAAACATAATATTTATTCTAAGATATTTCATATAATATGTGCGTATAGGTTATTTTAATATAATTAAAATAGACCATGAATATGAAATTCAGCTTTATGTCATCAAAGTGCGTGACTTTGAAAATAATAAAATGTTACGAATGCTATTCTAAATCATCCCTGGTCATTTATAGGATATTTGTGGAGACAAATATACTTGCGGATACATATAAATATATATTTATATACAAGCTATAAATGTACACCAGTATATTAGTTGACTGATGATTATGTTTTACTGATCATGGATAAATAGTTATCAAGTCATTAACATAGGTATATGTTAGAGACCATATACTGGACTGACCCGCCATAAGAATGCTACATGTTTTACGTCATTAGCTATTCTTGTAACATAAAGTACTTATAGTCCTTTGACTTGAGATTGTCTCGGTTCCCAACATGAGTAATTTTATACTTTAATATAATCTAACACCGCCTTTAACCGGGTGGTCATAACGGTTATGATTAGGTATACAATGAATCATATAGAGGAATGAGTGCAATCAGGACGGGATTTGTTCCTCTCATAAATGAGAGAGATATCTTTAGGCCTCTTGATGAATTGAACTGAAGAAATATATGGCCATACTCAAATGAATTAATAAGAATTATTAATGTCATTTGTTCTTGTTCGATTTAATTTGGGATCAAGAAATATTAATTGATTTATATAAGGATGGCATATTATATGCCTTATGATCGATATAGATATCGCGTGACAAAGGGAATAAATACGTCATTGTTGATTAGGTAAATCGAATCACCGATATTCACTTAAGTTGGGTAGTCATGATGGCTTGCTAGAGTCCGCTCATGATTTATAGACTGTCAAGTCTATTGCCAACATTAAGTGAATCTACAGGGTCACACACAAAGAACAAACTGAAACGGTTGCAGAAAATCCTAGCGACTTATATGATGAGTTGCATAAGAATGTCACAAAATATATTGTCATCTTATGTGATAAGATGTGATATATATGTATATAAAGACTATGAGCACAAAAGATCATGTAATCTAGAAGAATCTAGATGATGGCATATGGATAATGATGAGTGATGGCATACATATCTTTTAGTGTGAAGAGACATGACTCTTCATCTCTATATAAGGACATAGAGGGCTCCAAATTCAATATACAACACATCATTCTCTCTCTCATTATTTCTCATTCTCTTTTGTGAGACAAAAGAGAGAAAATATACTTTCTAATTTGTATGACAATATTATGAAAGGGTGCTTTCTTTTTGTATGACAAAAATGAAAGAGTGCGATTATATGAGGGGAATTATATACATCTTTTGTGAGATAAAATAAGAAGAGTTTTCTTATGGAAGAGGAGAACAAGCTACTAGCATATATATTGTTCTTCTTCCCGTTTTAAGAAGTTTGTTCGTGTGGACACCGGTAGAGGCGTTCGTACTTTCGGCGCTTGTGATCTATTCGGCCTAAGAAGATGAGAACGGTTTGTTGAGAGTTTTGGTGGAGACCGATTGTGTGTGCGGTAGATGACTTCCGCACGATCCGACCTAGACGGCCTAGATCGACGTAAAATCGGTTAGGACGGTAACCGGTTTAGAGACGCATGGACAACACGCATGGTTTGAGCGTCACGGATTAAGCGTAATCCAAAAAGTATCTTTAAGATTTACTTCTTTGATTTATCCGATACGCACGGATCCTCGGATTGGTTTTGGACGAAATTTTTGTTTTCCGCTGTGTTATGCACGTCTGAAACCCAACAGTGGTATCAGAGTGACGTGCGTGTTTCGGTTAAATTGAGTCGGTATATATGTGATATATATTATTTAGATACCATTTATAATTTTGATTTATAATTATAAGGCTTGCATATAGAATATTCAAGTGTTGAATATTCTTAATAGAAAAGATGCGATTAATGGATATGATCCAAGAGTTGCATCTAAAGAATGCGACCAAAGGATATGATCCAAAAGTTATGTCCAAGAGATGCGATCAAAAGATGCGATGAATAGATGTAATTCAGAAGTTGTGTCCAAAAGATGCCGCCAAGGGATACGATCCAAAGGTTGCGTCCAAGTGTTGCCTCCAAGAGTTGCGATCAAGAAATATGATTCAAAGGTCATGACCAAGGATTGCGTCTAAAAGGTGCGACCAAGGAATGCGATCCAAAAGTTGAGTCCAAGAGGTGAGACCAAAAGGGTGCGACTAAAGGGTGTGACCAACGGATGCGATCCAAAAGGGTGCGACTGTGGACTGTGTTGACCGTTGATTGTATTGACTGTTAATTGTTGACAGTTGACTACACTAATTTACCCCTTGATTGTTGACCATTAAATTGGTCAAAAGTTGATCATGACCTGGTCAAAATATTGACCATTGACTGTTGACCTTGTCAAATGTTGATCGTTGACCGAGTCAAATGTTGACCAAATCAAACATTGAGTTTTAACCTGCCAAATGTTGACAATGATTACCGCGCCCCGAATTCGCATTCGTAAGCCTTATATATATATATATATATATATATATATATATATATTTTATAAATGGGTAAATAATCGAAACATAATATAAATATGTTTATATTTGATAAATTTGTTGATATGTGTTGATATAATGAGAGAGTTCATTGGGCATAACACATACATCATTGAGATGAAAGAGTTCATCGTCCATCATGAATACATCATTAAGATGACAAGTTTATTTTAAACCACACATCATGGCAATGAAAGAGTTCATCGATATCTATACATGGAGATAAGATTTCCAAATACAATCTAAAAAAATTTTTATGGAGATGAAAGATATATTAGGAAATCTTTATATTAGTTCATAAAGATCAAGGCCATGATATATCATTGTTATTATCTTTATTCTATTAGTACATGCGATGTTCTTTGAATATTGCATAATAACATATAATATTAAATAAAATCCCTCAAAACAATGTTAAGTCATGAAGTGCCTTCCATAAGCCTAAATCTCTCGATACTCTGATCGACCCTACATAGGACATGCCAAAGCTGGGTATGTAGGGACAATCTTAGGAGGAGAGAATGCGGGAAATGGGAGGCAACATAGGTCATGCCAAAGCTGGGTGTGTTGGGTACTATTTTGCCGATGATTAGACATGGTTTGACTTAACTGGGCTATCAAGTCGGACTTGGGCTCGGGGCATATGATAGGATATATACGTCGGGCATATGATGCTTATCCTATGTTGTTCAAGAGTTGTATGAGATACAATTGAAATTATTCCTACCTATGGGCGATGAGCCAAAGCTCACATAGGACTTAATTGAAATATGGATCTTGTCTCACTATGAAACTTCATGGATTGAAAGTTCCAAATCAATGCGATTGAGGTTATTGATTTGATTAAAAATAGTATGAGCCATTATATGAAATATTTAAAGAATAATAGTGTTTGCATATTATTCAAATCGAATAGTATATCTATTTATGTCTCACAATAGGTCTTTGAGAAGGACAGATAACATAAGATGCGAATAATCGTTAACATGAACATGGACAAGTGTTGTCAATAATATTCTCGTGCTTAAAAGGAACATAAAAAGTACTCCCAAAGATAAGGGCAAGATGTTGCCGAGGCTTCGGTCTTAGGTAAGAAATTAGTATCTTTCGCAATGAATTGGTTCATTGAAGGAAACCATAATTTCTCAAGAAGATATGAAAAAGGGAATGAAAGGATAGTGTGACTATCGCTTCAAGTATTTTTGTTATAGAAATTAACTTGTCTATTTCACATCATGTGTATTAGATATACGATGTGAATCACACATTTGTTAAAATGTGCTGACAAAGTTGTAGACTATTGAGTAAATATGATGTTAACATATGAGTGACAAATGTAGCAAAAGTTGTTGCATTTTCTCAAGTAACTCATTTATTTACATTGTCTTTTTGGACTTAACGCCAACATAAATAATTGTTATTTAATGTCGACAATAAATTTTGTATTATCTATAGTTCGAATTTATCTATGAATGGTTATTAATTTATTATTGAGAATAATAATTTCACCATTCACAAATGTCAATTTTCTTTAGAAATGTTCCAATAGAAAAATTACCTTATGTGTTATATCAAACAAGATAATTATAAGTCTATCTATAACATTAATATTAAGAATTTAAATCTAGCATTGTTGCTTGGTCTACTTAAATAAGATGAACATTTATTAAATCCATTAAGATGGATTTTCAAATTCATTTGATTTTGAATCATTTGAAACATGTGTAACTTATTTATTAGACAAGATGACATATACGTCTTTCACAAAGTAAGGTGAAAGCAAGTTACTTATTGGCTCTCATACATAGTGATGTATGTTCATCAATGAGTGAAGGTGCTAGAGAAAACTACTTCATCACTTTATTCAAACAATAAATTTGAATATTTTGAAAAGTTCAAAACTTTCAAATAATGAAGTAGACAATAAACTTGGCTTTGAAAAATCAAATTTCTTTGATGAGATCGAGGAGTCGAGAACCAAGTGTTTGATGATCATGATAATGATATCTAACTTTATTAGATATAGTTCGATTATGATGAGTCAAATATATCTTCTATTTCTTTCGGGGTTACGCTCTTATTGCGTTCATACTGAATATAATTCCATCTAAAGCAGTTGTAAATGACTCCATATGCGATATGGACTGGTAGGTGTATCGGATTATCTTTTATCAAGATTTGAGGATATGATACTTAATTGAAGCATCATGCATTTAATCGGATTAGTGCTTATTGTGCAATATCCTAAGAAAAGTAAAGGATGTTACTTCTATAACTAATATGAGAACAAAGTGTTTGTCACTCGAAAATTATATCTCTTTAGAAGAAGTGTTTCCAAAGGAATTAGTGGGAGTAAATTTGAAAAGTTCAAATTCCACATACTGACAGTAATGCTCGGATGGAAATTAATTCAGATTTCAACAAGTGATTGAGTCTGCAATTAATCAACTAGACTCTCAAGATGTTGAAGAGTCTGAGTATATAACATAAGTGTATTCATGTAGATCTATTAGAATTTATCACAGGCTCGAAAATATATAGATTTTTCGTGTCTAATGATAAAAATTCGTACTCATAGATGATGAGTTCACATTCTACTAATAGAATATGATGAAATCAAGGCTCTAATGGTTAGTGACTTTGAAAGTTGAGATTTAATCCATGTCAGACAATCAAGTTTGGAATTTGATTGATCCATCAGATGGAAACACGGTTTTAAAAGGAAGACCGACATGGATAATGTGCAAACATATAATTCATGATTTATGATTAAGTTAAACTCATAGTATAGACTATGATAATATCTTTTCAAGTCATCATGCTTATGTATTTCAGAATTTTCTTGGACATTTGTTCATAGTATGACTATAAAAGATGCCAAGTGGATGTCAAGACATTGTATCTTAATAGAAACATGTGAAAGTATGTATATGATACAACTTGAGAGTTTTGTCTATCCTAAAAAATTTTGAAAAGAGTTTGCAAGTTGCATAAATTCATTTATGAATTAAAGCAAACATCTATAGGTGAATATTTATTATTTGATGAAATAACCAAACAGTTTGGTTCTATCAAAAAAATTAAAGATAAATCTTATGTTGACAAGAAATTCAGTGGGAGAATAATTACATATGATGTAAATTAAGCGTAACAAGCACACATAAGTTTAATCTTAGTGAAAGTTACTAAATAATAATCAAGAGTATGATTATATACTTGAGAAGATAAAGTATTCTTCTTAGATTATGGTGGACATAAAAATATGCAAAGTATTTGTATATGACAATGTTTGATAATCCATTTAAAAAACCAATCCCTTAAATGATGGTGATCATGTTAGGTCAACTCGTATGTGATACCACATAGATTAATGAGTATGAGATACTTGGTTGATTTGGCCTAGTGCAAGTGGGAGATTGAAGGTGTTATGTCCTAGGCCAAAGTTTTTGTGACCTAGATGATGGATTATAATAACAAACATAATATTTATTCTAAGATATTTCATATAATACGTGCGTATAGGTTATTTTAATATAATTAAAATAGACCATGAATATGCAATTCAGCTTTATGTCATCAAAGTGCGTGACTTTGATAGTAAAATTATAAAGTGTTACGAATGCTATTCTAAATCGTCCCTGGTCATTTATAGGATATTTGTGGAGACAAATATACTTGCGGATACATATAAATATATATTTATATACAAGCTATAAATGTACACCAATATATTAGTTGACTGATGATTATGTTTTACTGATCATGGATAAATAGTTATCAAGTCATTAACATAGGTATATGTTAGAGACCATATACTGGACTGACCCGCCATAAGAATGCTACATGTTTTACGTCATTAGCTATTCTTGTAACATAAAATACTTATAGTCCTTTGACCTGAGATTGTCTCGGTTCCCAACATGAGTAATTTTATACTTTAATATAATCTAACACCGCCTTTAACCGGGTGGTCATAACGGTTATGATTAGGTATACAATGAATCATATAGAGGGATGAGTGCAATCAAGACGGGATTTGTTCCTCTCATAAATGAGAGAGATATCTTTAGGCCTCTTGATGAATTGAACTGAAGAAATTTATGGCCATACTCAAATGAATTAATAAGAGTTATTAATGTCATTTGTTCTTGTTCGATTTAATTTGGGATCAAGAAATATTAATCGATTTATATAAGGATGGCATATTACATGCCTTATGATCGATATAAATATCGCGTGACAAAGGGAATAAATACGTCATTGTTGATTAGGTAAATCGGATCACCGATATTCACTTAAGTTGGGTAGTCATGATGGCTTGCTAGAGTCCGCTCATGATTTATAGACTGTCAAGTCTATTGCCAACATTAAGTGAACCTACAGGGTCACACACAAAGAACAAACCTGAAACGGGCGTGGAAATCCTAGCGACTTATATGATGAGTTGCATAAGAATATCACAAAATATATTGTCATCTTATGTGATAAGATGTGATATATATGTATATAAAGACTATGAGCACAAAAGATCATGTAATGTAGAAGAATCTAGATGATGGGATATGGATAATGATGAGTGATGTCATACATATCTTTTAGTGTGAAGAGACAAGACTCTTCACCTCTATATAAGGACATAGAGGGCTCTAAATTCAATATACAACACATCATTCTCTCTCTCATTATTTCTCATTCTCTTTTGTGAGACAAAAGAGAGAAAATATACTTTCTAATTTGTATGACAATATTATGAAAGGGTACTTTCTTTTTGTATGACAAAAATGAAAGAGTGCGATTATATGAGGGGAATTAGATACATCTTTTGTGAGATAAAATAAGAAGAGTTTTCTTATGGAAGAGGAGAATAAGCTACTAGCATATATATTGTTCTTCTTCCCGTTTTAAGAAGTTTGTTCGTGTGGACACCAGTAGAGGCGTTCGTACTTTCGGCGCTTGTGATATATTCGGCCTAAGAAGATGAGAACGGTTTGTTGAGAGTTTTGGTGGAGACCGATTGTGTGTGCGGTAGATGACTTCCGCACGATCCGACCTAGACGGCCTAGACGGACGTAAAATCGGTTATGACAGCAACCGGTTTAGAGACGCATGGACAACACGCATGGTTTGAGCGTCACGGATTAAGCGTAATCCAAAAGGTATCTTTAAGATTTACTTCTTTGATTTAACCGATACGCACGGATCCTCGGATTGGTTTTGGACGAAATTTTTGTTTTCCGCTTCGTTATGCACGTCTGAAACCCAACACGATGCAATGTAGGTATACGTTATTTTTCATTTTATATATTGTTTCACCATTTAATAAACTATTTTATATTCTTTGTGTATTTCTTAATTTTTTACTTTTATATACTATTTTCCCAATTTATATACTATTTTTTCATTTTTATATATTGTTTTCACTTTTTATATATATATACTGTTATTAGAAACTAAATTATATATACTGTTATTTATATATATTGTTATTAGAAAATAAATTATATATATTGTTATTGGATCCCGTCGTGAATAGTCGTGCTACAGTGGGACGTGCTGTAGCATGTCCCTAATTATTTATACTAAGAAATAGAAGAAAAGTCTAATTAACCATAATTTCTATGAAAAAATCATGTTTGAGTAGAGATGGAACTGGAGGAATAAGGTCTTTATATCCAGAAATAACAGATTTGAGCCATTATATTGTGCTGTTATGGAACCATGCAAATGCATAAGGAAATATTTCTCTCCTTTAAACAATATTAAACTGAAAATGCTTGTTACAAATAAGTTAACTAACATTACCTTTGAATGGTTTAATTCCCATTTTTCATCCAACACATACAAATTGGAATTGAGCCTATGAACCGAACTCTAGGGGCATTTTGATTTGCTGGACCAATTAGTGAAGATAAAGAAAAATGATTTTATTTTTTTATTTTTATGAATTTTTTTTCATTAATGTAAGTAATTGTTGACAAATTACATAGAGGGCCACGAATTTTACCAGAATTAAATATTTAATAGTAAATTTTTTTTTTTAATTCAAATCCCAAATTATATACTATGGTTTTATTCCAAGAGAAAGACATAAATGATTGAAAATATGCACAATGAACCATCAACTATTGGTATTTACTAACTGTTCCTATTTCCTTTGTTCATATGAACTTTTTTTTGGTTAAAGGTCAAGGGTGAAAAAAAAGAAAGAATATAGCCAACACGTTGCAAATATACCCCTAATTTTAAATGTAGTATTTAAGTCATATTTCCTATCCTTTCCAATTTTTCTTTTCTTTTTCTTTCTTTAATCATCTGCTTCATAATATGAATATAAAAATATGTTCATTAAAAAAAGAAAAAATTTTATAAATTTTAGTTGGAAAAAAAAAATAAACATAACTCAAGTTATGTTTTTATAATGATTAATTAGTTGTTTAAAGAATAAATACCAGAAATGAAACATTATCTACCAAATTACATGTGTTTTGTATAAAATATTTTGTTGTATCAAAATAAAATATTTATAAATAGATGTTATTATGTGATATTTATATATCGTTTTTATCATGACAACTAAAAGATGTTGAAAAATAAAAATTGATGTTCAAAATTAAAATATATTATAACATAACTTGATGAAAAATAACATGCGTTTTTTTAGAAACCATGATTCTGCCTAATAACATAATAATTATCAATAAACCTACTTAAATAGTTATTATTTTACAATCTAGATTATGAAATTGATTGAGAAGTAGCATCCTGTGATTCTTCTTTTCACCTTTTCAGATTTGTTATTTCTTTTTATGTTTACTTTTGAGAGAGTAAGGAAGATCATTGCTAATATGCGTAAATTTTCTTATCGTAATAAAATTGAAATTTATTAGCTAGTCCAAACAACAAAACACATAAATTTTACATAATAATACAAAAAATTGGTATTAATTTATAAAACATTATTAATAATAAAAAAATATAGATTACCACCACTTTATATATCAGGAATCACATACTTCTGCTTTTGTTGTACGTTGGGGAGTCTTGTTGTGACAGCTTATGTCAGGTTGATCTTTGGCCTTTGCAAGTTGAGCCGGCTTCACTTTTGATCTCTTGGCTTGTGCCTCCCCAAATTGACTTCTGCAAAATAATCACAATTCAAAAATAACTTGGGTTTTGATTTAGGTTTAGCATTATTTAAAACTGGTACAATACTGTTCAGTATTGGTACAGCATTAATTGCTCCCAATTAAGGATATTACAGAATCTTAGTCCCATAAATCTACAAGTCAAAAGATCGTCAGAATTTGGTATTTTTTTTCTTTCACAGCGTTACTTTTGAGCATGTTAATCCATTTTGAGCATGTCCATGCATTTCCTTCAGTCCTAGTTCATCAGGGGGACCAGAGATATCTCCCTCTTAATGAGAGGAACAATCCTCGTCATGATTCAGTGCATACCTAATGATGACCCAAATGATCATCCCGTTACGGATGGCGTAAGATCATATTAAAGTATGCAGTTCCTCATACAGAAATTCGTGGTGATCTCAGGTCGTAGGAACAAACACACTATTCATATGAGAATCACTAATGGTATATACCATGCATATTCTCATAGTGTGGTCGTCTAGTACGTGTTCTCTAACACACACCTATATGCCAAACTTGATATCCATATCTCCATGATCAGCAAAATATGATCATCTAGTCTGCAAATATACTAGTGTGGATATGTAGCTTCTTACTTGAAGTATGATTATCTCTATAAACATTCTACATATCTCTAGGGACTGTTTAAAATGTCATTCGTTGGTTCACAGTTCTACTATCAGAATCACGTATTCTGATGATGTATACCCGAAGTGTCATTCATGGTAGATCTAATATATGTGTATATATTAGTCATTCATACACTCATTCATATATGAACTAAATAAAGGTGTTTCTCATAATCTAATCTCTAGTCCAACACTTTGACCTAGGGAATAATTCCTTCCGTCTCTCACTTGCACTAGGTCAATCTTAAGCATCCTAAGCTTATTAGGCAACATGACCTTCATGTTCTACTAGCGGAAAATATATGCCTATCAAGATTATAGAAATTTACATTACAAACTTGTAACGACTACTATTGATCTCTATCATTAGTCGAGAACTTCTAAAACAGGTGCATGTATCATTGTTGCTCTATTCGGAGTAACTCTTTGTTCATAACATAGATCGTCAGGCCTTAAGAGCAATCAGGACTACTCCAAGTTCCAAGATCAAGTGCTTGATCCAAGCATACCTATTGTCCGCTTCTAAAGTGACAATATGGTCTTGTTTCAGTAACAGTACCTTATTTTGGAACTCTTTCCAAATTACTGTATTCAAAATAAATAAGTTGCCATAATGATCCATATTAGGAAAGTGTAATCTCTTACCACTTCCTAGCTTCTGATAGATCGGTATATCTTAGTTCTTTCTAAGAACTTAGATATTTATTTTCGTCATTAAATGACTATTATTTGCTCTCTTATGCTCCAAGCATATTGCACAGTACATTGTATGACTTTAAGAATCTTATTCATCATGTTACTAAGAACTATTTCTTGTACATTGAATCTTTCAATAAACGGATGATAGGTCTTCATTATATGAAAGTTATAGGCAAGAATTCTTTCTTGCATATTGAACTTCTTCAATATATTGTTGAAAGTGTAGAATCCAATTCATGTGCCTTTCATTGTTTATATTAGTGCCAAAACCAAGAACTCTTTCTTGCATATTGAATGATCTAATACTTATATCCTTCTATTATTCAAGTGAATGCCATAAGCAAGAACTCCTTCTTGCATATTGAACACTTCAATATATGGCTGAAGGCATAGAATCTCATTCGTATGTCTTATTTCCTGCGTATTGAATTATTAGGATGGTGAAGGTTCTTTGTTGTAACATTAGAAGACTGTCATGCTCCCACTGAATTTCTTGAAACCGATGTGGTTTTATCTATTTCGATAAAGCTAAATTCTTCAATTTACTTTGTCAAAAAGATTCATCCTGAAATGCTTGCTTTAATCCATTTATGGATTTGAGGCCTGTAACCTCTCTAAAATTCTTGGGATCATAAAACTCTTGCCATGTATCGAAAATACATCCACAGTAAAGTTCATGTAAAGGAATGTGAGTTTTATATCCTTGTTCCATCATTCACAATCGCATTGTTCTATGAAAATTAGAATTCGTAATAGTAACAATTGAGAAAGTCTTTTACTATAGCCCATACTATAGAAAATTTTCTTTGCTATTTATATGTTAATCATGTACTTTATGCAATGGTCATCAAGCCAGTCCAATCAAGTTCCACACTTGATTGTTTGTACATGGGTTGCATCTCAGTTCTTATGGTCTAACCATTGATTCTTCACAGTCTCCTGGGTAGAAAGTCGACTCATTCTCTATGAGCACCTTCTATGAGAGATCATATTTCTCAACCTAATTAATGTCTACCAGGTTTGAGAGGAGGACCTTATGTTTCAAGTATAGCCTTATCAACTATTTGATAGCCTTATTAATGGTCCATCACTAGTACGTGGATGTCGAACCTTTCAAGATGTATTACACTCCCACTGCTTCTTTAGGAGATGAGATCTCTTTTACAGAAGTCTGAATTATGAGTAGCAAACAATTTGAACTCATAATGGATGTAAAACAACATCAAATTGATATTCCACAAACATTTATAAGATTGTTATGTTTGACATCGTCAAATCTTTTGACACGAGTCGTACCTCGACCTTTTAAAGACCACTTGGGACCATCCCAATCCATACCAAATATGGTGTCCTTTTGAACCTTATGATATTCGTGTTTAGTATGTTCAAGAGTATAAATCTATAAGGATTATGGAGGATCTGTTTGACTTATCATAGATCGAATCTTATCCAATAAGGTTCATAATCTTCTTTATGAATATATCATGATATATTCAATATAGAGTTAGTTGTAAAACCTCTTTCACAATCTCTATGATGATCGTCGAGCTATTTGTCTTCTCGATCCAATCAAAGTGCTCTTATTGTCAAGTCGATATCGAATTTCATTCTTAAATGCTTTGAACATTTCAAACATTTTGTGTTTCATTAAGTAAACCTTTTACTTAAAACACTTTATGATGAAATACTGATATTCCTATTTCTAGCTATCTTGCTTGTTGTCTCTCGTGCATCTTTATGCATGAGTCTCAACAAACCACTCAACCTTTTGATGGTTGTCTATTCTTGTCAACTTGTCCGATAAAAAAAATCCACACATCTCAATTGATCTTTAGATCTAATGAGTCTATCATTCCACATTAGGTGGAGTTTAGAAATGCGATTCTCATTTCATGTCATAGATGACATTGCTAGAAGTATGGAATAATTAGACTTATCATTTAGCATATAATGATCATTTTCTAAGTGAACATTTCAAATAGACAAATCTAGGAAAATCTTATTATTCCAAATAATAAATTTTACAACCACTTTAACGCTAATATAGAAATAACATTTATTTCATTACAAGTCCATAATGACTAGTCAATTAAATCCTAGAGCTAATGTAGCAACTCTTGCTTCATTCCTCACTCGTAGGTTGACTTCTCCTCTAACTAATCTTCGACTTCTGAGTAATATCCTGCACATTCAAAATGTGAGAGTTACAGTGGATATCCAATATCCAAGTAGCGATTTAGGAAGAGGAATACCTAAAATGGCAGCCATTGATTCTTCTTCTAGACATATCTTACATCCTCCTCTCCAGGGATCACGCATAGAACATGCAATCACTTCTTCGGATTCCTCAGGTTTAGGCAACACTTTGCCCTCACTCTTGATCCATCTCTCCCATGTGGCTTGTCTTCTCAACTCCCTTTCCTTTTCAATCCTGAGGGCATCAATGACAACTTTTGCCTCTATGTCCTTCTCTGCCTGTTTAAGCATCTTATGCAATTCCGTGATCGTCGTATCCATCTGACTCTTATGATATTCAGTAATGAACAAATCAAAGCTCGGAGGAAGCGATCCAAGAATCATGTCAACCACGAATTCCCTTGGAATAGGTGAACCAAGTCTCTCTAAGTAATCAATGTGGCTTCTCATCTTGAACACATGAGTATCCACATAGGAGCCCTGAGCCATCTTGCTCTTGATTAATAACTTGGTGACCTTGTAGCGCTGAATACTAGCTGCTTTCGGAACATTTCCTTAAGCGCATTGATCATATCATAGGCATCCATAAAATCTATCCGCTTCCGAAGCTTAGGTTCCATTCCTGCTAACATCATCCAGGCTACTTCATCAAAATCATCAATATACTTCTGATAAGTATCTTGAATGACTTTAGAAGCGGTTGAAGGCGGTGGATTTGGGATGGGTGTCTCAAGGACATATAACTTTCCTTCACTCTTGAGAACAATTCCCAAAGTCTTGAACCATTCAGGGAAGTTGTGTCATTGAGCTTATCCTTCTCAAGGATAGATCATAAGTCCATAAATTTCGAACTCATTCTATAAGTTTAATATGCAATGTAAAGTTTATAATTTAAAATTAGATTTATCCTAATTTTGGTTCATATATTATACTCCCACTATTTTTATTCAAATCATACATCTTCAGTAGTATTGATTCGGAAACTTCAACTAAATGAGGTTTCATAGTGAGTCAAGATCCGTATTTCATTGAGCAGTAAGTGCGCTCCGGTGCAACCCTTAATGCTCAACTATTTAGGTAGGAACACTTTCCAATTTCATAATATGCAACTCTTGCCTTTTATGGAATGAGTATCTTATACTCGGTGTATTATCCCATCGTGTGCCCTGAGCCCAAGTCCGACTTGCTTGCTCAGTTAAGTTTAACCATGTATGAGTATCGGCAAAGCAGCTTCTAGTACACTCAACTCAGGCATGACCTGTGCTAGTCACTACTTCTCGCGTGCCCCTTTCCAAAGACAATCCACCACACACCCAGCTTCGGCATGACCTATGTGGAAAACTGTCTGAGTACTGAGGGTTATAGTGACATGGGAGGCACTTCATTACTTGATATTCTGAAGGATTTTGTTTTAGATTTATAAATATAAACATCACATAAACTAAGTTAAATATGGTATGAGCTTATTCCTCAAGAGTGATCTTGAGGCTCCTAATCCTAGATCTATCTTTAGATTGCAGGTGTAATCTTCAATGAACCCTTCATTGTGTGTGTGCGAAGATCCAATTCCATCTTCCAAAGATTGCGCCAAGATCCTTGCCTTGTAGTCTTGATATAATATCTTTCCTAACAACTATCATATTGCTAGAAAAAGTAATTTACAATTTTGGACAACTCACATGTTGTCATAATTACAACTTTGGACAACTCACTGGTTGCCATAGATATTAAATAAAATTACAGGCATTCACACACAAAATTACATTACAAAACAATCACAGATCTAAAGCTCATACCATTTTTATATATTTAAATTTCATGTATAAGAAAAATTAGGGTTTCTCGCAAAATCAGCCTTATTCCGTTGGGAACGGAACTATTCCGTTCTCAACGGAACCGTCGTTGAAAAATCACGAATTTCCTGCCTTATTCCGTACTCAACGGACCTATTCTGTTGGGAACGGAGACGTGCTGGAAATTCGTATTTCCTTTTGTTTTAGTTTCATTTCCAAAACAGATTTCAAAAAATTATTTTTTAAAACTCTAGAAAATCATAATATCCAATATTATATTTCGAGAAACTATTTCCGTGACATTTTGAAATAATATTTTCAAAACCCTAAAATTTATAATACTAGAATTTACTAAATTTTAAATAAATAATTGACGATTATTTCCTTAACGAACGCTCTGATGCCACAGTTGGGAAACCCGTAGCCATGTACATTACATGCGCAGTGGAACCTACGGGTTCAACCCTCCCTAGGATCATCGTAAAGGAAATAAAGGTATGAGATTATGCTATTAAAATTTATACCTCAGATCTTCCTGATTCGGGAGAAAGAAGCGAATTTAGGTCTGAACGAACTTCTGTCTTGCTTCCTTCTCCTTCGTGCTCCTAAAGTTCGACTCGAACGAACTCCTTGCCCCTCCTAGGGTAAAGAAACTGATCGCTCGCTAGTCTTCAAAGCAGAAGATCTCTACTCATATCCACGTTGAACTTCGAATCGTCGGAATAACCGGACTCAGCTAGACGAGTCCGAAAATACTTTCAGGAGCCTCTCTCTCTATCTCTCTGTATTACGACAGCCTGGAGACTATGTAATGTGTGTTTAATAGAGGGGGACTACCCCTCTATTTATACTAGAGAGGAAGACGAATTATTGCTTAGTTACCATAACTAAAATCTTAATTCCGCATTTATCCGTTCCCAACGGAATAGGGTTTCCTAATCTGAAAACTTGGCTGCCGACAAATTGGCTGAGTTCTGTTGCCAACGGAACTGTTCCATTGGCAACCGAACTTCCGTTGGCAACCGAACTGTTGTGTTGCCAACGGAACTGTGCTGATTTTTGCACAATCATTCATATCAATCATCTAATGATCGATTATTTTCTTCACCTATTTGTACATTATATGTATAACTATTTAAGAGCATTTCCTTCCCGACTAGACGTTGTTCTATGTGTGACCGTGTAGGTTCCATTTAACGCTGGTAACGATCTTCCAAAGATCATAAGTCATGAGTAACCTCTAGACTGGTGTCACGACTACCCATGTTAAATGAAATGATCAGCGATCATAAACCTATCTGAATAGACATTTGATTATTCCTTTTGTTCTACGATATATGTCTTGATCACAAGGCATGGAACTATGTCATCCTTGAGTTTGACCAAAGTCTCTTTCCTAATCGAGAATTAGACTGAACAAATACAAAATGATATTAACAACACATGTTAATCCATTTTGAGCATGACCATGCATTTCCTTCAATCCTAGTTCATCAGGGGGCCCAGAGATATCTCCCTCTTAACGAGAGGAACAAATTCCATCTTGGTCACTCACATTCCTCATCATGATTCAGTGCATACCTAATGATGACCCTAACGATCATCCCGTTACGGATGACATAAGATCATATTAAAGTATGCAGTTCTTCATACAGAAATCCGTGATGACCTCAGGTCGTAGGAACAAGCACACTATTCATATGAGAATCACTAATAACATATACCATGCATATTCTCATAGTGTGGTCAGTCCAGTACGTGTTCTCTAACACGCACCTATATGCCAAACTTGACATCCCTATGTTCATGATCAGCATAACATGATCATCTAGTCTGCGAATATACTATTGTGGATATGTAGCTTCTTACTCTAAGTATGTTTATCTCTATAAACATCCTACATATCTCTAGGGACTGTTTAGAATGTCATTCGTTCATTCACAGTTCTACTATCAGAATCACGTATTCTGGTGACGTGAACCCAAAATGGTATTCATGGTAGATCTAATATATGTGTATATATTAGTCACCCATACACTCATTCATATATGAACTGAATAAACGTGTTTCTCATAATCTAATATCTAGTCCAACACTTTGGCCTAGGGCATAATTCCTTCAGTCTCTCACTTGCACTAGGCCAATCTTAAGCATCTTATGCTTATTAGGCACATGACCTTCATGTTCTACTAGCGGGAAATATATCCCTATCAGATTATAGAAATTTACATTGCAAACTTGTAACGACTACTATTGATCTCTATCATTAGTGAGAAGTTCTAAAACAGGTGCATATATCCTTGTTGCTCTATTCTGAGTGACTCTTTGTTCATAACATATATCGTCACGCCTTAAGAGCAATCGGGAATACTCCAAGTTCCAAGATCAAGTGCTTGATCTAAGCATACCTATTGTCTGCTTCTAAAGTGACAATATGGTCTTGTGATTGAGACTGATGCGAGCGGGACAGGTGTTGGAACAGTCCTTATGCAAGAAGGGCGGCCAATTGTATTTTTTAGCCAAGATTTAGGGGTTAAAATCAAGGGAGGTCGATGTATGAGAAGGAATTGTTAGTCGTTATGTTAGCGGTTTATAAGTGGCGCCATTATTTGTTGGGGCGGGAATTTATAATTAAAATGGATCATGAAAGTTTGAAGTTTCTCTTGAAAGGGAAGATGAATACGCAATTGCAAAATCGCGGTCTAGCAAAACTGATAGGCATGAATTATCGCATTTTTTTAGAAAAGAAATTGAGAACAAGGCGGCAGACGCCTTGTCTCGAAGAGGGGAGGAATTAGTGCGGTGGTATTGGAGTGGTGTTAGAGCATAGTACATTGACTTGCCCAGCCCAACCTTCAGGCCCATCCCATATTGTCCTGAAAAAGGATTAAGCTTGGTTGGTGCTAGTAGTTAATGCACTAGCCTATTTAAGTAACTCTAATTTTCATTCACTACTCAAGGTGGGACTAATCAACTAGCCCCCTTTTCCACTATTCGGTTCCGGGGTGTAACAAGTGGTACAAGGAGGTTGAGGAGAGTTACAATGATGATGAGGGAATGCAAAAAATTTTGAAGGGCTAATGCTTAATAACGGGGTTGATAATAAGTATTCATTGCATAATTGGTTGGTGTGCTTTAAAAGGCGGCTTTGTATAGGAAAAAATACGGGTTTGAAAGAAAAACTTATCGCGGAGTGCATGATTCATCGAAAGGTGGGCGTTCGGGGTTTTGAGCACGTACCAAAGGCTAAAAGGGATTTTCTTTTGGAAATAAATGACAAACATATGTTGAAGGGTTTGTTCAACAATGCTCTACGTGCCGACGCAACCAAATTGAGCTTGTGGCGAGCCTGGGTTTATTACAACCATTAGAAATTCCCGAAATGACGTGGGCACATGTGAGCATGATTTTTTTTAGGGGTTGCCTAAGTCCAATGGGCGCGATTCAATTCTTGTAGTGGTGGATCGATTGACAAAATACGCGTATTTTGTGGAGTTGACACACCAATATACGGCTCAAATTGTGGAAAAAATATTTTTGGAGAATGTTTGCAAATTGCATGGGGTGCCACGCATGATTGTGAGTGATCAGGACAAGATGTTCATGAGTACATTTTGGAATGAATTATTTCGCATTCATGGAACAAATTTAAATTTGAGTACTTTATATCACCCGCAAATAGATGCCAAACGGAAAGAGTGAATCAATGGCTTGAGAATTATTTGTGTTATATTGTACAAGATGTACCAAAAAGGTGGGAAAATTTACTCGCGCAAGCAGAATGGTGTGTCAACTCCAAAACTTCTGATGACCTCATATCATAGCCTTGTCTCGAAGCTAGAATTTTCGTTTTGATGAAGTCATCAGAAGTTTTGGTTTTACCAAAAGTGAAGGTGAGCCTTATGTTTACATGAAGTTCAATGGGAGCACGGTAGTATTCCTGGTACTTTACGTAGATGACATATTAGTCATGGGAAATGACGTCCCAACATTATTGAATGTCAAGAAATGGTTGGGAGATAATTTCTCAATTAAAGACCTCGGAGAAGCCTCCTACGTGCTAGGAATCAGGATCTATAGAGATAGATCTAGAAGGCTTATAGGTCTGAGTCAAAGTACATACATAGACAAGGTCATGAAACAGTTCAGAATGCAAGAATCCTAGAAAGGATTTTTGCCCTTGTCACATGGTGTTTCTCTCAGTAAGACACAGTGTCCTACAAGTGAGCAGGAACGAAGATGCATGAATAAGATCCCATATGCTTCGGCTATAGGATTTATCATGTATGACATGATATGTACTAGACCAGATGTGTTATACTCATTGAGCGCAACAAGCAGGTTTCAGTCTAATCCAGGTGAAAGTCACTGGATAGCTGTTAAAAGAATCCTTAAGTACTTATGAAGAACTAAGAACCTGTTCCTAGTCTTTGGAGGTATGGAAGACGAGCTCGTTGTAAAGGGTAACACCGACGCAAGCTTCCTGACAGACTCAGACGACCTTAGATCGCAATCAGGTATGGAAGAGAGAGAATGTTTTGAGAGATTTTCGGAAAGTATTTCCGGACTTGTCTAGCCAAGTCTGGTTATTTCGTACGTCTGAAGTTCGCGTGGATACGAGTAGAAGTTCTCTATCTTGAGAACTTGCTAGCGAACGATCTTCATCCCTAGGAGAAACAAGGAGGTCACGAGTCGAGCTTCAGGAAAGAGAAGGTTGCAAGTCAGAAAAGTTCAGACCTACATCCATTCTTCGTCTCGCGGATCAGGAAGATCCGAGGTACAAATTTTAATAGTTAATCTCGTACTTTTATTCCCTTAATGTAGATCCTAGGGCGGGTTAAATCCATAGGTTCCGCTGCGCATGTAACGTACATGGCTGTGAATTTCCCAATAGGAAGAGCCCAATATGATGAAGAAAAGATTTTCCGACTTCAAACCTTGAGACAAGGTTTCATTAAGGGGAGTGGAATGTTAAGATTTTTATATTTTCGTAATAATAAAATCGTTAGAGGGTTTAATTGTAATAGATAATTATGGAGTGCCACATGGCAAGTATTGTATGTGTGAGAGATTAATAGTTGGTTATGAGTAAGGGTGTATGGACCATGTCCAAGGAGTAGAATAGGGATTGTAAGTCAAACCGTGTGTTGATTAAGATTAGTATAAATAGGCGGGAGGGGAAAAGAGTGAACTCTTGAATTGTGTTGATGAATTTTAAGTAGTATATGTTATCATTTTTCATCATTATCATCATCGTTCATCTCAATTTCCCATTAAATCTAAAAAAAAATCCACAAAAAACAGTCACTGGTCACTCAAGGATCATGACAGAAACACTCGAGAAATAACAAAGATGTGTATAAATAAATAAATATTAATAATTTAGGTGTAAAACGCACAGAAAAGGAAGCTACCATTGGTCTTGTACATGATTTCAAGTCCTTCAACAGTGGCACTCGCTTCTCTTCTCCATTGCCTTAAATAGTGGTTGGGTGAAAAACTGGAAGCGCGAGAGATAGGGCGCGGGAGAGAATGTTCTTTTGGAGGGGACGGCGATTCGATGAGTTGAGAGTTTGGGGCACGTTCAATAGATTTTCGGGGAGCTTCAACGGTGACTTGTGAGAAATATGGGAGAGTGCGAGGAGAGAGATTCGAGAGTGGTGAGAATTTGGGGCTCGAGAAGAGGAGAGATAAATCGTCAAGGTGAGGATTTGTAGCGCGAGAGAGGCAGAACATGGAGATAGAAGGGGACAGAGAGAAGAAATATGAGCGAGATTAATTAAGATCGTACAGTTAAGAAGTTGGGCATTAATCTAATTCTAGGGTTAATTATTTCTTAGTGACGTGGTTAATTAAGGATTAAGAAAAACAGTTGAAAATTAAATAATTAGGGTTAATTTTGAGGTTTTGTAGGGGCTTTAAATAAAGTTTAGTATAAAGGCTAATAAAAGGAAGTGATTTGGTAAATTATAGGGGTTCTGCTATCTATTATAGCGCAAGGTTTCAAAATTGATCGCATTTGCATTTAATGGTACTTTTTTTTTATCTATTTACCCTCATAATACTTTAATTGTTATTCACTCTTTAATATTCGTAATGCCCTTAACTCAAAAATCACAAAACACCATCCATAATGCCCTAACTTTTTTTACCCATTTCTGAATTATTTTATCACACTTAAAATTAATTGTGTATTATAGATTGATTTTTAGTTACTTAATCAGTTTATTTTGATTTATAGATTTTTTTTTGTTCAACAAAAGACTCATTGCACTTTAAAGCCAATATAAATCTACAAATGATATGTTGCCTTTTTATTTTTAATTTTCTCTAGATATAACAAAGTTTTTTTGAAATATTTCATTCATGTCAAATTTTTTTAAGAAAAATGTTAAAAAGATGCACCAAACTAATATATATATATATATATATATATATATATATATATATATATATATATATATATATATATATATATATATATATATTTTTTTTTTTTTTTTTTTTTTTTTTTTTTTTTTTTGAATGGGTGCTTGAGACTAAAATCATTTTTTAAGAAGAGCATTTAACATGATTTCCGTATTCTGGAAATATAATGTGATTTTTTGCAAGAAAATAAGAGTTTTTTTTTTTTTTTTTTTTTTTTGTAGTTGTATGTAGTCTACCAATGAAAAGACTCATTCTCATCTGACTTTGCTTTGAAGGGGTATTCTGGAAATAAAATAGAAGCAAAATAAATAAAAAGTATTGTGAGGGAGTAAAATGGATAAAAATAAATGGCATTAATTACTCATGAGCTCAATTATCAAAAGTTACGCTCAAGATATCACATCTCAAATTATAGGCACTTGGAATTGTAAACAAGGGGGAGCTCGTGGAATATCAAGTAAAATTCACACAGGGGAAACGCCTGCACAACTCGAAGTGAGAGCTATGGCCGAAGCTTTAAAAAGAGTGATACAACTCAGACGGGAAAATTGTGTTTTTCTGTCCGATTGTATCCAATTAATCAACGCCATTTGTGATGACGAACTTACTATGCCCTAGAATTGGAAATAAGCTCAAGTGACATAATTTGGGCTAAGGGGGGATTCCACCGAAGGTCGTGCTTTGGAAGGTTCATGTGGGGTTTTGCCGACAAGAGAGAAATTGGCAGCCAC
This sequence comes from Juncus inflexus, assembly GCA_024447665.1. NCBI lineage: Eukaryota > Viridiplantae > Streptophyta > Magnoliopsida > Poales > Juncaceae > Juncus > Juncus inflexus. The sequence continues at coordinate 2,557,508 of JAJHPC010000003.1, forward strand.
TATCTCATACATCGAACCAACATGCCCATTTGCCAAGAGAATTTTGAAGGCGCAACACGCCCTAGTGAATTGCCCCCGGAGTAGAGCTACTTGGTATCTCTCATCCCACGGCGATACGGACTAACCTACTACCCGATCAAGAAACCAAAATTGTCAAACTCCTCCACAAAAACCTAACACAAGATGATTTTGTTCTAGCGGCCAATCTTAGTTGGGCGATATGGTGGGCCCGAAATGGAACCGCCTTCAAACAGAAAACACATACACCGAACTCCATAGTTGCTTACGCTTGCAACCTCAAAACCCTCCACTTCCCGATGCCGGGGAAACCAGGCCAACTACAAGACGAGCCATGCTTTACCAACGAGTTGTGTTGCTACGTGGACGGATCGTGGAAACAAGGCAAACACGGTGGCATAGGTTTCATTATTGTAAACAAGGGAGAGCTAGTGGAATACCAAGCAAAATTCACACAAGGGGGATCGCTGGCAGGGACGGAGATAAAGGGGGGCAAGCAGGGGCCTTGGCCCCCCCATAATTTTGAGAACTTTATAGTAGTCCTTGAAGATTTAAATTCCGATCCTTGAAAATATCATTTCACTCCTTTTAGGTGCAACAAATTGACGTTAGAAAATAAATAATGAAAATTCAAGGTTATGTAAGTGAAACCAAAAAGTAATCTATGAAAAAAGTTAATTTCCCTGTCAAAAGTAATCTTCAAAGTAGTAAATGTTGATCTTCTATGGTCTTAAGTTGAACAACATATAAACTATAGCCTATACATCTGTCGCTCTTGCTCCAAATGAAATTCTTCTTCAACTTCAAGGTCACAACAGAACTAAACTTATTTTTCAAAACTGTGTAGTTGACTTCAGCCAAAAGTTAAATGAAGTGATTGCATGTCAATAAATTTTAATATTTACAATTTAGCTATATAATCTATCAAAATGACAAGAATTTATAGTAGTTGCATTATATAGATATCACTTAATTGCATAAGAGCCTTATCTTTCAATTATTTGCCCAAAAGTATTTTTATATTTTAAAAGTCTAAAATATACTATTTATTATAAATTTATAATTGATTATATAGTAATTATGATTAAAAATACATTTATCATATTAATAATTTTTGGAATAGGGTAAAAATGTATAATATTAATATTTTATATATTATATATAATTATCTCTTTAAAGATAAAATAGATATTTTATATTTATATGTTAAAGTACTTATTTTGTAAACACGCAATATTTCTTTTTTTGAGTAAAAGTTTCATTCTTAATGCTAAACAATTTTAGATATAAAATGTTTATATGTAAGTGAGCACATTTTTTTGTTGACATATATGTATGCAATATTAAATTTTTTTAGTTAGAATTGTATTCAATTTAGTCATATTAATATGTACAATAAATAAATTTGATATCTGCAATTAGGTTTAAAATCTTGTAAACTAACCAAAATTTTTTGGCCCCCTCTATAAAAAATTCCTGGCTCCGTCCCTGATTGTTGGCACAACGCGAAGCGAGAGCCATGGCCAAAGCTTTAAAAAGAGTGATATAACTCGGTCGGCAAAATTACGTTTTTCTCTCCGATTGTATCCAATTAATCAACGCCATTTGTGATGACAAACTTACTATGCCCTATGATTGGAAATCATCTCAAGACATTTGGTTGTGTTGGAAGCTTGGGCGGAAGTGCAAAGGCGCTAATTTTCGATACGTGAGAAGGGCAAGAAATGGCAAGACCAGTTGTCTTGCTAGGGACGCACTAGAGACAAGAACGACCATAAGTGGTTCGAGTTTTCCTCTACCTTTCAAATGTGAGGCAAAAGAGGTCAGCTAAAACCAAGTAGAGAGACTCTTTCTTTCGACGAGGCTACCTCCACGATCCGTCTGCTCTCACACACGTTTGGAAGAGGCCTGTCTAGTTTTTTTTATAGCATTTTGTTTCTTTTTTTTGGAAGAACTCTTGATCTGGTTGTTTATTTCTTATTATAGGGGTCTTGACAAGTCCTAGTTGGCTTGAAAAAAATTCTCAGTAGTTGCGCTAAAGATAGCACTTCCTAAATTATAGGCACTTGGCATAGTATCTTACCTATGAAATGACGTCTCTGCCATGCGATTCTTATCACGAGGATTTCGAAATGAGATAAGTAAGCATGTGGGACTAGGCATTATTGTATTGTAACAGATCCTTTCTTGATGTAAAATTTTTATAAGTAGCAGAATTGTGGGTACCAACGATTGAATAAGTATTATTTTTGTTGATTACGCGGAAATTATTTGTATTTTGAAAATATGGTCTAGATATACATGTTGGGCCTGTGAGTATGTGGGCCGAATAAGATCTAAGGTCTCTCACAAATTCATAAAGCATTCAAAATTCCAAATTATGTGTAGTTGTGTACTCTATATTTAAGTGTTAGAGCGGTACGGTAAGATGTCTAGGATTTTCCTGCGTCTCTTACAAAAATGACGCCTGACTGGTCTTAGTTACCAAATTAACACAAGACAGATCTTAGTTACCAAATTAACACAATTTCTTCAAATTTAACTTAATTTTGCCCATAAATGGATTCTTCATTAAATTTACCCTCTTTTGTTCAATTTTAACATTTTGAATCTAAATCCAGTTTAAACAATGTAATTTTTTTGATTTAACGTAGTCCCGCTCTGATACCACCAAATTTTAGATCGAACTACGTGAATTATAACTGTAATAGGGAAAGCTTATCTTATTCCAGTTTGTGTACTGAACCGGAGATGACGTCCTTAGTTGCAAAGAAGGCCTTCTAGAATATCATAATCCCGTAAAGAGTCATTTGAATTTCTTCTCTAAGTTTCTCTTCTCTTAACTTGATGTGATAAGAGAGAATGATTCATTGATTCTGTTATCATTAACCAACTTGATCACTTTACTTTAAGCATATATCTGATAGTATTACAATATATATAATTATTTTACATATAAGTCCAACGTTGCATTAATGATCCAACATTAAGTTTAGTATTAAAAAAGCACATCCCAACTAGTATAGTGTTGCATTTGGTGCAATGAGAACACTCTGCATTTACCTTCTTCTTCTTTTTTTTCTTATTTAAGTTTCTCCCTGAGGAACAATTTGTAAAAGAAAGAAAGAAAGAAATGCAATTGGTTAGTTTTGAATCTCGAACTTTGTATTTCAAATGATATATTTAACCCGTAAGATAAAGGACCATTTGCAAATATAATCACATTCAGTTATGCTTTAACCACTTATATCTAATGCAAGCAGGGACGGAGCCATAACTAAATCATAAAGGGGGCCAAGACGGATCATAGTATAAATAAAGCATAAATAATTTTTTTCTCTTTATTAGCGGTGGCATAAATAATTGTTTATCTAGCATATATATGTAATTTCTCTAGTATCTAATGATTAAAAAAAACATTTATCGCTATTTTCCCTAATTTAATAATTTATATTTAATTTAAAGAAAGTTTAACTTAATATTTAATAATATTTCAACTATACATTAAAAAACTAGTTCAAATAAGAATACACCAATACAAAAAAATCATATAGTAAGACTTCATGATTGACATTTTGAAAATAATATAGTAATTATATTTTAGGATTTAATCTATAACTATTATTATGACCTTATAATATATACTTCATTTGAAGTATATTTATCTTTTCTAGAAAAGATAAAATGTTAAATTTATGTGCAATTCATACACACTACAGAACAAGTAAGGAGGGGCCAAATGTTATATTTATCTTTATTTATTTATATAACCCTAATATTTCTGCTATTTCTTTTTTTTTTTTTTTTTGGGGGGGGGGGGGCAAATATTATCACTTAAGAACTTGAATAAAAATTCCTCAAGGATTAAAAATAAATTTTCAGATTCATAGGAGGGGGGGGCCAAGGCTCTCCTTGGTCCCCCTATCTCAGTCCCTGAATGCAAGCATTCTTATTTAAGTATAGGGGGGATTTCAGATATCCTTACTAAAACCCTAAATATCGAATTTATCCCTCTTAAACTTTAAATATCAAATATATCCCTCAAACTCAATTCATATCAAATATATCCTAACTTAACTAAAAATATATCACATTTATCCATCTTAAAGTAATACAATATTAAAAATATACAAACCGTTAACTTACCATCCAATTAAACAATATTTACTATTTTTTAATTTTAATTAATATAGTAAAAAAAAAATATTTGACCAAACTACTCTTACTACCCTCCTCAGTTATCAAACACAAAATTATTTCTCCATGGCAGCGCTTCATATCCATCACAGCAACCATAAACCCGACCTCCCTCACACTACAGGCGCCGCGCAATACGCTTCCGCCCCCAACCAAGTAGAGTCTTTCACAAAAAAAAAACAAAAAACTCTAAATTCAGTTTGAGTAGAGAGAAACTGTGGAGATCATCCCTTCGTCCAGAGAGGAACGAACAAGAGAGAGAAACGAGACGAGAAGTAGAAACGGGACTCAGAGAGGAAAAGTTTCACGACCTTCGTTGAGCGCACCACGTGCTGCCCAAAAGAAAATAAATAAAATAAATAAATAAATAAACAAAAAAATGATATATGACCTACAATGTCGGATTTATCAAGTACATTTGAACCATTCATATCATAGTCACTCACAATTATCTCCAACCGAACCTAAAAAATTACCCCAAAAAAATTAAATAATTATCATATCAACAAAAGTATAAAAAATATTCTAATTTTGTAAGAAGTTACTTTTTTGCAAAGGCCTCTAAGAAGAACGGATTTCCTCAAATAATCATACTAGTCTTTAATCCTCCAATTAAACCTCTTAGAACAAAACATCTCGACCCACTTGACTCTCAGATTATAATCTTCACTTTCCAAATCGTAAGATTCGATGAGTAAATTCAGAATTTTAGAAATTGCGAGGGGTAAATCCAGAAAATTGTCTATAAATGATGATATTACCGATCTGATTAAATTCTTGAAGGACAGAGTGACGATTTCGTTTATGCATATTGATTGTATGTGTGGTAATTTTTCAGCCAGCTCTACCTGTTTGATAAGAAAATTTAATAAATAAATAAAATGATAAAATAAAATAATATTACGTATGTGTTTTATGTGTTGTTTAGTTGATTAGATAACTATAGTTGAAGTTGATTAGAGTCAGATGTATCATAATTAAGGTGAAAATTGAGATTATGCTGAATTTAGGTCAAATTTAGGAGGTTCAATTGCACAACTAACGACTAATTTAGGTCAAATTGGGGCTCAATAGCACAATTAACAACTAATTGAGGCACAACTGCACAATTAACAAATAATTGAGGTCAACTTAGGCTTTATTGCACAATTAATAACTAATTTAGGTCAAACGGTGGCTCGATTGCACAATTAACAATTAATTGAGGTTAAATTAAGGCTCAATTGCACAATTAAAAACTAATTGAGGCTCAATTGCATAATTAACAATTCATTGAGGTCAAATTGAGTTAATTTAAGACTTAGTTAATGAATACATTTCTCACCACTCGGCCTAAGGAGCACACATTAAGGCCTCTCATATGCATGAAATCAGTCATTGTTTTGCCATCGACTGGAGATAATTCCAGCGAAGCAAAATCTGCCACATGTCCAAAATATAAAGCACATGAGTTGAAAGCAGAATTTCGTATAAACCCTTCCAAAAAACTAGAGATGCCAAATAATTTACCCTTCAGAACTAAGTACAGGAAATCTACCCATCTAAAATTGAAAATATCAAATTTATCCAAATGTTTGGTTTTGAAATGCGTAGTTTTGATATTTATTTTTCTTTTGGGGAAGGGCAATGTGATATTTCTGAGGTTTTGAAATGGTACATAATAAATTGCTCAAATGAATATTGCATAAATATTAAATATCAATATAATAATAAAATGTACCAGCTTAAGGATTGCCACATCATCATAATACTTTTCCGCCCTTTCCATAAGCTCATCAAGGGACTGTACTACAAACTAACTCTCAAAAATTATACAAAAATTCAAAACTTAAACAATAAACCAAAATTAATTAATTAATTAATTAATTACTCACCTTATTATGAAGACCCGCACCAACTCTCTAATCTCACTACCCTCATCCAATCCATCCATTTCCTTCACATCGAGATCCGTGCCAGAACCGCTGACATCATCATTCTTCTTTTTATTTTCTTCAAGTGCATGCCTAAACCCTTGACAATATTTTTTTTATCATTACTCCTTTTTGAAGACTCATTTAGGGCTAGGGTTTCATCTTTTTTCTTTCTCAAGTGCTTTAGCCAGCTAAACCTAATTCCCACCTGATTATACTTTTGTTATTAAAAGGTGGGGATTTTTCCATATATTTTAGGTTTTCTTTAAGTATTTTTCTCACGAGAGCCTTTATTGAAGTTTTGGAAGAATTAGAGTTTGGAGAAACGTATTTGTTCATATCGCCATTTAAACCTATCGGTAAAACCAATCTTAAGCTGAAAAATTAAATTGATATTTCAATTAATTAGCATCTAAGAAAACAAAAAAAAGGTGTAATTCACTAATTTCAGTAATATTTTTTTAATACCTGTTAATATTCAGAGAATTGGAGCCTCCATTTGACTGGTTGATTTTATCAAAGATTTAATAATTTATTTATCAAGAAATAATTTTTTCCCACTCGAAACTCGCATCGGTTTTGAAACACTAAATGTTGTTGCATACCCACATTGTTTAACTATTTCTACTCCTATCGTACCAGTATCCTAATTATAAAATTTAAAACAAATATTCACAGGCCTACATGCACATAACAAATGAAAATTTTATTAAAATTTTCTTCAAATTATTTTAATAATGCAATTTTTGTAATTTTCAAACTTTTAAATTCCAAATTTGTTGCTTAGGGTTTAGGATGTAGGTACAACAATTTAGAAAGCAATGTTGTGATAAATCATTTATTTTTTTAATTTTTTTATTATTACGAATGTAGGTACAACATTTCAGAGAGCAACACCGTGATAAATCATTTATTTATTTATATAAGTTACGGATGTTTGAAAATGCACATAAATATTTTATTTTGTTAGTGGTACTAATCTTTAATATGAATGCAAGTTAAACATTAACTTTGAAGTTGTAAGAATTTCAGTTTGAATTACAACAACAAATTTGATAAACTCAAATTTAGGAAGTCTTTAACAACCCAAATATCCATCCTGAAAGGATGGTGTAATGGACAGGAAGGATGGTGTAATGGACAGGAATTTTTTTGATTGGAACAGGAAATTTTTATAATAAATTTAAACTTTTACCCTTTTCTATGTGTGCTAATCAATTAAGCTAAAAAAAGAAATGATGATTTGAATAACAACTGTTGATTAATATGGATCTGCCTAATTTATTCAAGACATATTATGTGCTCATTTCTTTGTTTATTTTGTCTCTTCTATCTCATTATTATGTTTTAGTTTGGTTGTCTTTTTGAATTAGTTGATTTGTAGTATGATTGATTTATGGATAAAAAGTACTGATGAAATTGGTTTTTTTATTCATTTCTAAATTTTTGTTTATGAAAAAGTTAATACTTTTCATATTTTAAAATAGTGATTTTTTTTATTCTTTTAGATTGTCTGATCAGCACATTATACTAATATTATGTACGTCATTTTAACATTATTAATAAGTCCATCTCCCTTGAGTTGAAATAATATTTTGTTTATTCCAACAGTACCAAGTCTAACAATCAACAAAAAGAAAAAATGATTGAAGTAATAAAATCTACACATTTATTTATATATGTATAGCATTTATATTTTGTCGAAAACTCGAAATATATTATCATATAAGATCAAATAAAACATTTATGTGAATAAGAAAAGAAAAGAAAAAATATTAGGTTGCTTTTTATAACTCATTAAATATCAAAGAGTTAAAGACTGTCGATTGAGACTCTTACTCATACACACATTGAGATCAGAAATAGATGAGAGTTTAAAATAAACAAGTAAAATTAAATTAAATCATAGTCAAACAGTATAGGTAAGAATATAGCAATATGGAGTCCACTGTACCAGAGTGAGAGAAACATTGCCCAAAAAGTTTAATATCACTCAACCCAAGAAGCTTTGAATCTGAATTAAAACCTACTTTGTAATTCCACCTAACACTTCAAAACATTTGAAACCTACTTTGTAGTTTCTTCCCATTTGAAACCACTAATCTCACCACCTACCTGACAAAAAACAAGAGAAAAAAAGAATACTCAACCACCAATCCTGATCCCGCTACCATGCTACCAGCTACCATACATTCTTTCAAAGAGAATCTTCCTATTCTGAGCCTTTATTTTCTGCATTTCCTTCAAAATGTCATCAAGACTCTTCTCTATATCCTCAATCTCACCCCAGTCAATCTATGAATTGGAAACAAAAAAAAAAAGTAACATGACACAGTTTTGACCAAAATAATTCACATTAAAAGAACAGGAGAATAAATAAAAATACTAAACATACCCTTTCTGTTAACATGTTCTTGTAAATCTTGTGATCAAAATATCTCGTAAGCCTCCAATACTACCACCACCACCACCAACAAAAAATAATTAATTAATTAAATAAATAATAATAATAATAATAACAACATCAAGAATAATAATACCTTCTCTATCGACTCATATTGCTGCCGCATGGAGGAATCAATTTCTTCAAAACATTTCTGTCAGAAAAAATAGGATTTTTGTGTCAAAAATACAAAAACTGAATTTCAGAAAATCATAAAATTTCAAAAAAGAAGAGGTATACATACCTTCAGAAAATTCTCCTCGTTTTTCTTCTCCTCCCATTTTTTAAGGTAGTCACAATAGTCCTGAAAATCCACAAGTATTTAGCACCTCCATTTAAGATAAAACAAAAAAAAACGATAATTACAATAGAAAGAGAAAAAGAGAAGAAGTGAATTAGGAGATGAGTACCAAAATTCCTCGAACGACATACTGCAGGGGAAGATCCGGAAAAGCTTCTTTTTCTACACCTTCAATAAAATCACGAACTTCTTTCTCCTCCTACAAAGTCAAACCAATGAGACAAAATGTTAGAAATGCCCAAAACATACAAAAATAAGGAATACTCGGGATAGATTTAGTCTCACCCAAACACTTTGGTCGATGGATCCTCCTTCCTTGTATTCCTTGGAGCATTCAAAAAAGCGAAGACCTCCGCGTGATCGAATTAGCGAGTCCATAATAGTGTCACCATCACCCTGCACATTCACATATTTTTTAAGATAGTCGTATGAATTGCTCCACAAAACAAAACACACTAAAATGTATTGCTCGTGAATTGATAATTCAAATCGCATGCAATACCTTCCCCTTTTTTTCCTCTAGAAGGCCGTACAAGAATGACCCACACCATGCGAGCCGTTCATACATTTGGACAAAGAAAAGTCTTTCCTACATCGCATTAGAATAAATAAAAATTTACATCAATATAATAACAACATAAACTAAATTAGATCCAAACAAGTAACAAATTTAGTTACCTCCAGTGATTTTTTTATGAGGTCTTCATCATCTATTGAATCACGATACTCTTTTGGCACAATCTCTGCATCCTCAGCAAGTATCCCAGCCACCGCTTCTAAATTATTTGTATCTTTCTTTTTTATATCCATACTCATTTTCTCCTCCAAAACCTAATTAGGCAAAATATAAAGAGTTAGCACCATTCGGGATAGTAATGCCAAATAATAACTTCAACAACAAACAATAACAATCCAGAAATGATCGGTGCATTCTTTTAGCATTGTTGGGAGAATTTTCGGTTACCTTCTCAAAATCAATTGAAGTGAGATGCTCTTCGAACCTCCGAAGAGACGACACCCTTTCCTTTGCTTTGACATATTCCTGGGAATTACAAAACTCAAACTCAAGTGAAAAGTTGAAAGAAAAATAATGTTACATAAATGATGCATTATGGTCTTATTTAGATATAATACCTTGTCAGTCTTTCTTTTATCAGCAAAAAACCTCTCAACAACACTCATGGGCGAGCAGTATGGACTAAAGATGGATTCGTGAGTGAATCCAAGTCGCCCAGGGGTCAGCTGCAAACGCTGTAATGAGACATAGTACAAAATCACCATCAATAAGACTGATTAATCATCATTGGGCACAATGTAGGCTAATTTAATTTTTGACGGTACCTGTAATTCACAGATTTTATAAGCTCTCTTACAGAGTGAAATCAACTTCAGCAGGTCATCCTTATATCCCTGCAGATTGAATTGAATTAGAAACAAAATATAATAACGGTAGAAGAAAAATACTGAAATCGTGGACATATATATATATATATATACATATATATATGTATATGTGTATATATATATATATATATATATATATATATACACACACACACACATATATATAGTGTATATACCATGCGAATCAACGGATGAAACATTTTGTCACCCTCCACGGCTTTAAACACAACAATGCACATCTACGTAAACAAAAAAAATGTTAACAATTTTATGATATTTTAGGAAGGATATTTTCTTCAAAATAATAAGATGGAGAGGATCCATGTACCTCTATTATCTCAAAAAACTCGTCTTTTATGCAATTTCTAGAATAGTAATCTTCACAATGCACCAGACCTTCATGATTGGCTGCCCAGAGGAGATCGTTTTTTTCCTTCACACTATAGTCCCTGCCCTGTAATTTTGTTCAGCTTTCACAACAAGAAAGACTTTCGAGCAACCCAGAAAAGTAAGAAGAATCAACTACCTCTATGTATGGAACAAAATCAATTAATTTCTCCATCATCTCATACTTCCATAATTCTTCTAGCCTGTATAGCTGCGCTCTTCTCGCCTATTTTAAAAGCCACAAACAAAGCAATCACTAAAAACAACAAGTTAAAATGAAGCTTTGAAACGTGATGTCTCGCGAGATACTTACATAAAAATAGTCTCCGTATTTTTTATCCGCTTTCAAGTTGTCTAACTCCTGTATCATGTTGGTAGAAGTAATTACTTCAAAAAGAATTTAATTACAAATTTTTCACCAAAAAATGGAGAACAAAAATGAATGATACCTCAATGGATTCAAAAGAAAGAATCCGTGCCAACAATTTAATATTAGATGCATAATATGGAACCCAATGATTGGACAGAAAAGACTGCAAAAGTAGAAAAATGAGCTTCATTTGAATGAGGATATGCATAAGTAGAAAAATGAGGAACAATTAAAAAGTAGAAGTTGAATGAAATATAGATACCTCCCTCCCCTTAACAGGAGGCGAATTTCGAGGTGAATCTGAAAAATACATATCCTCCTCATCATCAATAGGCTCCTCATCATCAATAGGAGGAAGGGATAAATGACGCAAACCACTTTTGTAAAGGTGCGCATCCAAGTCTTCTGAGTCTGCCGATGTTCTACTTGAAAAGGTTCTAGTGCACCCAGATGAACTGCTTTCCCTCCTCATACCTTCTTCATCGGAAGTACTATTCCTGGGCGATTTGGTTTCTTTTCCCCAGCCACCACCATAACCACCTTCACCTCCACCACAACCACCACCACCACTGTTTCCATAACTACAGTAAGGGCCACCGCCGCCCTCACAACGCTGGCCGCCGTATCTACCGCCGCCGCCAGAGTCACGGTATTGGCAAGACTGGGCCCGGTTGACGGTGATGGTGCGGCCGTTTAGGTCCTGGCCGTCCATCTTCTCGATGGCCACGTTCATGTCCCCCTCGGTGGAGAAGGTCAGGAAGCCGGAGCCCGTTGGCCTTCCTGTCGAAGGATCTTTGATGACCTGGCAAATCAGAAGATAGAGATTGAGTTAGTTACGGATCTGAACGAATCAAACCAAGAAAGAAAAGCAAGTAAAAAGAGTATATATTAGTTACAAGAGATTTAGGACTATTCTGTCCATATCCGTGACGAATCAAGAAAATTTAATCAAGATTTAAATAAACAACTCAACAACGGAGTGAAACAACTAATTATGACGTAATAATCAATACAAGTTCAAGAAATCAGCCAGATTAAGACTAAATCTAGTTGCAAAATCAAGATCGAAGCACTTAAACAACAAAAACTTACATCAATAACCTCGATCTACACATCACAGCTTCAAATCTTACTCAAAACTCTATCAAAGCCCCTCAATTAACAAAAATAAAACACATCTGACCCTGCATTCCAAGATCTCGCCGCAGTACTTGAAGGCCTCCTCAAGGGCCCAGTCATCGGTGGCCCAGCTCAGGCCTCTGACGAAGCATCTGTACTCCGGCGCCGCCATTGATTCCTAACCGAAACGAAACCCTGGAAAATCTGAACTGGAACAAAAGGGAAACGAAAAACACACCTCGAAGAGAAAGATTAGGTATAGACTAACCCCTAAATTTATAGATGGGGCGAGTGCGGTTGGTGTCTCGCGGAGATGAGAGAATAGGAGGGCTGTGGGGGATGAGGGGTTGATCGGACGGTGAACAGTGATGGTGGGGGATAAGGGAGGGGTGATGGGGGAGTAGTGGAACGGGGAGAATATCCTGTTGGTTATTGAAGGGTGTTAAGTTTTGAATGGACTCGGTGTGTTTCGTTTGAAAGATGATACAGAGAAGTAGGTGAATTAATTAACTTGATGTATTAAATTATAGCATTACCCTCTTAATTTACACATAACATAATATCCAAAATAAATTTCGGGTGGGATATTTTTGCAATAAAGTTGATATATACAAGTTTTATGTAAAGAAATTAAAATTCACTAGATTCTTTTGTTTTGCCAAATTTTTATATTAAAAGAAATTTTATGCAATATAGGGAAACATTTTATAGGATTTCCAAAAAAATGTATTTCATGGTGGTTAATCTTGATTCTTGCCTGAAAATAAACAGTCACTTTTGTCATTTGAAATGCCAAGTTCCTGCGGAATAACGGAGCAACTAATAATGCATGATTTATATAAAGACTCTACATTATTGGTCCACGTAAAATCAACGTTTTGTTAGCTTATTGATCCCGGTGCCTCGTTGACATGGCTGAAAATATCTCAGGACCGAGAAATTTTTTACTTTTATATACTATTTTCTCAATTTATATACTATTTTTTCATTTTTATATACTGTTTTCACTTTTTATATATATATACTGTTATTAGAAACTAAATTATATATACTGTTATGTATATATATTGTTATTAGAAAATAAATTATATATACTGTTATTGGATCCCGTCGTGAACAATCGCGCTACAGTGGGTCGTGTTGTAGCAGGTCCCTAATTATTTATACTAAGAAATAGAAGAAAAGTCTAATTAACCATAATTTCTATGAAAAAATCATGTTTGAGTACAGATGGAACCGGAGGAATAAGGTCTTTATTCCCAGAAATAACAGACGAGCCATTATATTGTGCTGTTATGGAACCATTCAAATGCATAAGGAAATATTTCTCTCCTTTAAACAGTATTAAACTGAAAATGCTTGTTACAAATAAATTAATTAACATTACCTTTGAATGGTTTAATCCCCATTTTTCATCCAACACATACAAATTGGAATTGGGCCTATGAACCGAACTCTAGGGGCATTTTGGTCATTTGCTGGACCAATTAGTGAAGATAAAGAAAAATGATTGTTTTTTTTATGAATTTTTTTACATTAATGTAAGTAATTGTTGACAAATTACATAGAGCTCCACGAATTTTACCAGAATTAAATATTTAATAGTAAATATATATTTTTAATTCAAATCCCAAATCATATACTATGGTTTTATTCCAAGAGAAAAACAGAAATGATTGAAAATATGCACAATGAACCATCAACTATTCGTATTTACCAAATGGTCCTATTTAGAGTTGGCAAAATCTGCCCCGACCCGATCCGAACCCGAGTGACCGGAACCCCGAAACGACCCGAACCCGAAACGACCCGACGACCCGAAACCCAAATGACCCGCAACCCGAATGACCCGAAACCTGAACGACCCGCGACCCGAACGACCCCGACCCGAACGACCCGCGACTCGAATGACCCGTGACCCGAATTGACCCGTAACCCGAATGACCCGTCCAATTTGACCCGAAAATAAACTTTTTTTTTGTTTTAATATTCAAAAAATCTTGAAATTGAGAATTTTATGGCTTGTTCTAACATAATTGACCTGATAATACTGACCAGAATAACTCAAATGATCTGAAATATCAATTCGGATGAATATCGACCTATAATTTGAGTAACTTTTGACCAGAATCTGACGTTGACCATAAGTCAACTGACCCGCGACCCGAATCCGAACGACCCGAAACCCGAAATGACCCATAACCCGAATGACCCGAAACCCGAACGACACGTAACCCGAACGACCCGAGACCCGAACAACCCGCGACCCGAACGACCCGAATTGACCCGATATCCGAATCAAACCCGACTCGAACCCGACCCAACCCGTCCGCGTTTGCCACCTCTAGTCCTATTTTCTTTGTTCATATGAATTTTTTTCTGGTTAAAAGTCAGGGGTGAAAAAAAGAAAGAATGGAGCTAACACCTTGCAAATATACCCCTAATTTTAAATGTAGTATTTAAGTCATATTTCCTATCCTTTCCAATTTTTCTTTTCTTTTTTTTTCTTTAATCATCTGCTTCATAATATGAATATAAAAATATGTTCATTAAAAAAAAAAAGAAATAATTTTATAAATTTTAGTTGCAAAAAAATAAAATAAACATAACTCAAGTTATGTTATAATAATGATTAATTAGTTGTTTAAAGAATAAACACCAGAAATGAAACATTATCTACCAAATTACATGTGTTCTGTATAAAATATTTTGTTGTATCAAAAATAAAATATTTATAAATAGATGTTATTATGTGATATTTATATATCGTTTTTATCATGACAACTAAAAGATGTTGAAAAATAAAATTGTGAATAAAATTGATGTTCAAAATAGAAATTTATTATAACATAACTTGATGAAAAATAACATGCGGTTTTTTAGAAACCTTGATTCTGCCTAATAAGATAATAATTATCAATAAATCTACTTAAATAGTTATTATTTTAAAATCTAGATTATGAAATTGATTCAGAAGTAGCATCCAGTAATTCTTCTTTTCACCTTTTCAGATTTGTTACTTGTTTTTATGTTTACTTTTGAGAGAGTAAGGGAGATCATTGCTAATATGTGTAAATTTTCTTATCCTACTAAAATTGAAATTTATTAGCTAGTCCAAACAACAAACCACATAAATTTTACATAACAATACAAAAAATTGGGATTAATTTATAAAACGTTATTAATAATAAAAAATATAGATTACCACCACTTTATATATCAGAAATCACATACTTGTGCTTTTGTTGTATAATAAAAAATATAGATTACCACCACTTTATATATCAGGAATCACATACTTGTGCTTTTGTTGTATAATAAAAAATATAGATTACCACCACTTTATATAAATTTTAAAAAGAATGAAGAAAGTATTGAATTATAAGAAATAAAGATTTGATGAAAAGTACAAAAAACTAATGGAATTATCAGAAAGAGAACTAATAAAAAAATTAAAATTAAAATGTAACACAAATTTTTTTAAAGAATAATTACGTAAAAGCAACATAAAAATAAAAGTAAATCAAACAATAATGCAATAATCAAGATTATTTTTTCACCGTTCAAACAAAGTAGATAACTTTGGATTTATTGTGATGTACTGGATCGCCGCTTTCTTTGTTCGAACCTTTTGGTATGTATTGTCCCCACCACTATATCTCAGATCCACCGGACGACTCAATTCCATACTGCTGCTGAGTCGTCGGATCTCATTAAATTGTCTAATATTATGATAGAAAATTCGCTTTTATGCCTAAAGTGGAAAAATGTACGTACCTTACCTAATTTGGCAGAAAAGCCACTATCTCAGCACCGTTGAACCAAAATTCTCCCCAATAACTGAAATTGTCCCCTATCTGAAACCAATTAAGCATGGAAACTGTTAAGATTTTTATATTTTTTGTAATAATAAAATTATAAGAGAGTTTAATTATAATAGGTAGTTATGAAGCGCCACATTTCAAGTATTGTATGGGTTAATAGGGTTATGAATAAGGGTGTATGGACCATGTCCAAGGAGTAGAATATGGATTCTAAGTCAAATCGTGTGCTAATTACTCAAGTTCGCCTCAAAAAAAAAAATCGTGTGCTAATTAAGATTAGTATAAATAGGCGGTGAAAGAGTGAACTCAGAATTGTGTTGATGAATTTTAAGTAGTATATGTTATCACTTTTCATCATTATCATTATTGTTCATCTCAATTTCCCATTAAATCCATAAAAAATCCAAAAAAAATAGTCACTGATCACTCAAGGATCGTGACAATTGGTATCAAAGCATTCGAATCTCATACCAGAGCTTCTATCATGGCGAAAGGAGAGAAAAATCATGAAGAACAAATTCAAAATCTCATCGCAGAGTCAAAATTACAAGCGGAACGACTTACGCACATTGCTGACGAATCGAGGCGACAATATGATGAGTTAAGAACAACCAGTGAGCTCATATTCGATCAATTATTGACTAAAATTTAGGTGAGTAATGGCGGATCTGGTCAGTCAGAGGTTGATCGTATTCATCTTCTTGAGCCAGATCCAAGGAGGAATAATTGAAGGAGAAATTGTGATGTAGAAGATAGTAAGAATAACAATCGAGATGATCGTTATGAAGAAGAGGAGGTTTGGAGTCTACACGATCATCGTCAGAGTCAATTTCATCGCAATCGACCACAATTCGATCGCTACCATTATGATTTTGGACCAAAACACGCGCAGAGATCCCGTAATTATATTTTATTTATTTATTTTAAATATTGGAAATGTTGTAATATAACTATATATTAGAAAAAAAATTAATGTAATTATGCATTAAAATTTTTATGAAATTAGAAAAATATAATTATTAAAGCTCTAATGATTTCAAGGGAAATGCTAAAAAACATACGTATGTTGCAACATACGTTTTTTTAAATACCTGTAATTTGGTTATAGAAAGTAAAAATTCAAATTTCAACCATACGGATGTAATATATATGTTATGAATATGTTGTGGATTAATTTTCACAGGAATCAGAATAATATATCATTGCCATCATGTATCATCAAACTATTATTCTGATATATATTTTGAATAGTGCTGCATATTTTGTTGATATATGATGGCAATGATATAATATTATGATTCTTGTGAAAATTAATCTCCAACATATTCAAAGCATATTCCATCCGTACAGTTGAAATTTGAATTTTTGATACGTATATTTTTGGAACGTATGTTTTGTGGCTAATAAACATACGTATGTTTTTTAGCCACTCTCTGATTTCAATATAATTATATACTAAAAAATTTTAGGGTCTATGTAATAAATGCAAGAGCAGAAGCATGCAAATATTTAGCCTTGGCCCAATACACCTATTCACGTACTGTAGCTAGTCAAGTAGAGAAAAATACAATTTTGCAAAAAAATTCCAAACTATCCTCGGGGATAGAACTCGTGACCACTGGGTGCGTGACTAACGTACCTACCATTGCACCGAGATGGCCCATTTATAAAGATTTAATCAATCTCGATATTAAGAGTATAGGAAAATGAGGAAATTGCCCTTAAAATTCAGGAAACAATGGAGGTATTTTGAAAGTTTCATATGTGCAAGTGAAATGATGAAATTGCCCTTGAAATTCAGGTAGCGGCGGACTGATGCTAAGGGTATTATGGTAATTTTACACATGTGCGCACGTAGAAATTGAAGAAAAATTAGCTACCGGCGTGATTCGACCTCAAGACCTCTTTTTTCATAAAGAAGCACAATACCGCTACACCAAACCAGCTTTTGTGAAATGCTCAATCGAAAAACATATAAATAAGATATTAACAGGACACGTGGTAGTCTAAAATTTATTCTGAATTTTCTTGTATATATGATAAATAAATTTGAAAAATTGAATGAATTAAAATCGGGTTCAGGTACGGATTGAATAGAATACTTAATAGTTTCGGGATCGAGTTCGGGGTAAGGTTAAACCAGAAATTTTTGGGTCGGGTTTCAAGATGGGCAAACCCGACCCAAATTTGATATGTTGACAAGTCTATTTGGGTGTTGCTATTGAAAGAGGTTTGATGTGTTAAGAATGAAATGTCACTTTTTACTCTCATTTAATATAATTGTTATTCATTTTTTGAGGACCTGATACTGCTTGGCGGGAGTTTTCTATCGTGCATCACGATTTTCTTTTTTTTTACGAAAAACCAGTATATAGAGGCAATTAATATTATATAAAATTTGAAAAATAAATATATAAGATTCATTTTGTGTGAACAGTATATAGAATCAATATAACAACATATACATAAAGTAGTGGAAACAGTATATAGGAAAATATCATATATTATGAAAAGTGGACAAAACAATATATATAAATTCTGTTTTGTTTTGGACATTCTCTCGCCCGTTGTGTTTTCACATTTCACTTATTTTTAATAATTTCACACATGTGCTTCCTAAATCATTAATTCTCTATCTTATAGATTTATAAACATTTACTAAATAACATATGATCTACGTAATATAATTCAATTCAACAGAAAAAATAAAACTACAAATCAAATAAATCTTGCGCCTCTTCATAGAATTTTTATCAAATAATTCATTGATTTTTTCTTCCAACGAATAATTAAAGCTCCAATTAAATTGTAGAGAAATACAAAAAAATGCTTGACAAATTTCTGTTGAATTGAATTTTGAGTAAGAATGGAGTATTTATTATTATTTTTTAAATAATAGAAAATTTATGGGTTTGATTTTGAATTTTTTGAGTTTTAAATATGATGTGACATCCTTGTTGTACTGACTGCTGACAGACAAAACTATCATTGTACTTTTCTGCATTTGTCTGTACTTACCAGCAAGAAAAGGTAGAAATTAAAAGAAAAAAAATCAAATCCGGAAAATCACTTACCACCCGGTTTTGGCTGTCGTCAGCATGACCACATCAAGGGGGATGGGAGGCATATATATGTCCTAGTAAAAAAAACTCATATATTATTTTTAATTTTTTATATATATTGTTTTGTGTGATGTTATATACTATTTCTATTTCTAAATACTGTTTTCAAAATATATATTTCTTATATAGTTCTTTTGTTTTAATATGCTGTTTTTTTTAATTCATAGTAACTGAGGATAAATTTAATATTTCATAAAAAAATTTAATTACCCTCAATGCAGCAAACCTAGCCCTTCAAATAACACCATCCTATTTTAGATTAACAAAATTAAATATGAAAAATAAAAAAAACTTATAATAGATTGGGGGTATTTTGGTCTAAATTTAAATCTAATTAGCAAGAATCTTGCGCAAGAGAAAAACATAATAATATATAGCATAATGATTTTCCAATATACTTCTTGATGGCACTAAAAGAGGTGCTCATATATGGCAAGAGAAAAACAAAGTAACATTTTTTTAAATTATGTACCCATATCACATCTGAGACTTGAAATAGAAGGCTATATATTAAATAAAAGAATATATATTAAAATAAGACTTACAATAACATAAGATCTATCAAGAGAAAGAATAAAATGAATTACAAAAGCAGATAAATTAAATTCAACTAAATTACTCGGAAGGCAACAAAAAGCTACTAAGTTAATAATTAAGAACAATTGCTTCATCAAAAGAAACACCTGCATATTATAATAAAATTATTATTTGTTAATAATTAAGATTTATATATAAGATTAAGATGAATAAAGCAAAAGTATAATTTATTTTCATACCTCCTTAATGAAGTCTTTTAATCTCCTCTGAAAGCAAGAACACGTGAACTATCCAACATCTAAAAATATAAATAAAAAAGAAAACATTAATATGAACAAATGAATAATAGTGAAAGACCCCTGATTAGGAAACTTAAATTTGAATTTGAATTTAGAAACATTACGATTGGAAAAGATACAGTTTTCTTCCTGGTATATTACTCCTTCGCATTCTAAATTTACCATTTTATTTATAATTTATTTTGTATTCATGTTGTGTATTCTATAGACTTGATGCCTAGCATTTTTTTCATTTCTAAGTGTTTGAAACTTAATTGGTATATATTTTTTCTTTTAGAGGTGTAAAGACGGGAATAGGGTATATAACTTGAGATTTATATATATATAGAGATAATCTGTATTAAAATTGAGGGTATTAAAAGGAAATTACTACCCTCTTACTCTTGCAGCAATATGCTAGTGTGTTTTATCTTCAATATTTGCATTATATGTCTAATCATGCATAAGAAGTACTACTATTTAAAGGATACAAATGAATGAATGACATACATATGTTGTGACTATATACCCTTACAAAAAAAGAATATGCACTGATACCCCCGAAAAGTTTATAATTGATAAACAAATATGTTACCTTTTCTAAGTTCGAAATTAAATGAGGTCGTAGTTCCATTTCCACCTTATATGTCGCATTGGTCACCTACAACGAAATAAATAAATTAAATTTTAGTTTGTGTTTTGGTAGATTTCCTAATGAAACTTTTGCTTATAAAATCCTTCTTGTTCTCGGTTTGATGATGTTTAAAATAATTCCGTAATTACTAATCTTATTTGAGAATAGTTCAAAATGTCACACATTGAAGTTTTCGGAAATGGAGATTCATCGGAATGGAAGCATCTCTCTGATCTCGGGAAGACTAAAAGTCGTCACGCTTTTAAATGATTTCAAGAGAGGATTTCAAGTCGTGAGAGCAAGCTTCTTTAGTCTTCTAGTGTGTCGTGTAAAGTAAATAATTGAATTTATACTAAAAAGAGAGTAAAATCTGCAATTTATTTAATTTCTGCTAGTTCCGTTGACCCAGTCCATTGACAACGAACCTCTCCGTCGCCATTTTCTTCATCCTGGAGTTTTGGCTGAAATTATTGCGTGAGTTCCGTTGGCAACAGAACTAGTCCGTTGGCAACGAAACTGGAGGATTATAGCCGTTTGATTTGAAATCATCATTGATTTCCTTCTGTTTTTGCATTCCGTTGGCAACGAAACTGTGCAGGTTTCCATTTTTTGAGGGCTGCTCTTTTCTCCTTTAAAAGGGGGCTGCCCTCCTCAGTTTCTTTGACGAATTTTCAATTGAAAAAGCAGAAAAATCTCTTCTTAATACTAGTTAAATTACTCTAAATCTTAAAATGAGATTAGTGGAGTTTTGAGCGTGTTGCTTGTATTTGTTTGTTGAGTTTATTGATATCGAATTGTAAGTTGATTGTTCCATCGGTTGTCAAGTTTGTTGTAAGGCGACGGTGGATCGTGATTTTGTACTCAAACGCTATTTAGATTAGTGATAATCAGAGCTGTAAGGCAAGTCCCAGAAAGTAGGCAATTCATGAACGCTAGTGAGTAAACGGGTGGTTAAGGCTAACGCAACCACCTCGCCGAATTTCGTCAATAAGTTTGTGTGTTCGGTATCTCTTTACTTTTTCTATTTACCTTAATTTCTTGTTTATTTATTTTACTTTGTTAATTAGTATTCAAGCAACCATCAACAAAAGTCTAAAAATAATAAAAAATATAAAACCCTAAAAATACAAATATTTATGTTTTCACACATTAGGTCTTTTAAACCCCCCTTATAGGCCTCAAGTAAACAACAACCCTTCTTTTTGGCAATTTTAACTGTTTTTTTATTTTTTTAAATAGTAAAACATCAAGATACAAAAAATGAATGGTACAATCCTATACTGAATACTAATATAAAATGTAAGGAAATTACCAGATTGTCCTTGTAGAATAATTCAATGGATTTAATATCAGCTTTAGATTTTGAAACCAAATCAGCAAAAATTGTATTGGTTCTAGCTCAAATCCAGGATCCTTCCATTTTGGGAGTTTTGCATCCAAATCCCAAATCTTGTCATGACAAAAAATCTTAAATATCCTGCTCAATATGAAAATTACATAAATAATTCATATCATTTTTACTTAAATATTTCTTACTGGAACTGAACATTATTTGAGATTTATGAAGGAAACTTTCCTTTATTTGAGGAAAAAATATATAGTGGAATAGAAATTACCACCACCAAACTGTCCAAACACATGGAGCGCTATATTTCTCTTTGCATCATAAACATTTATTTTATACTGCCAATCCAAAGCCTCTTGCGAGGGCAACATACAAGGTAACTATTTAAATAAAATTAAAATTAAAAATAAAAGAAACGAAAATTGCATTCATGGTTTGGAAAATATGTGGAAAATAAATCTTATTTATAATAAGTAAAATATGTCAAAAGTTACATGGAAGATAATAATTCTTAAATTAATAGTACGATCTGAAATTCCATCTACGTCGAAAAATAATGCACCTGATACGTGCACATACTGAGTAATAGTTACATGTGTAAAAAAGAAAAAAAAGTTAAAAAATAAAAAAAAAGATGTCTGCCTAATAAAGCAAAAATTGAAAAAATAGAAGTTTGGAAAAACCCTATACTTTTTCTTCTTATTACAAATATCATTACATACTTATTATGAGATTTAAATTTAGCTACAGTATTTTTAATCATAAATTCTTACCATTACAATTATGATTCTTTTCTTTCTTCTTGGCTTCATCCTATCTGACCTTCGTGACTTCGTCACTACAGCTAGCCTTGATAGGAATATCAAGGTCTCAGTATCCAGCTCCTCAAGCATGTATTTACATTGAATCTAAGCATCTCTATAATTTAAATAGAAAAATAACATACTATTCAAAATTAGAGGATATCTAAACTATCTTTTGAATTTTTCAAATTGATTGAAATTTCATACCTGATGAATTTTCAGAAATTCTCTTTTTATCTTCATTCAGCTGGACCAGAGAAGGCAAGAATTAAGCAATGTAATGATGTTGTCCATGGAAAATTACCTTTAAAATGAACAACAAAATCCTGCGGCTTGATTATAACTCGTATCAAAAGGTTGATCATAAGATGAAATAGTAGCATTCAAATATCAAAAGAACACAAAAATAAAAATAAATTGCTAAACTGGACTGAATCAAGCTGGAGAAGCAAAATTGCTGAAATATAGTCATGAAATTATAGTTCAATTAACCATATTTTACTTATTTAACCCCTAATTATGGATCTATGCATCAATTAGGGCTTCATTTAGCATCAATTAAACAAAACTGAGGCAAAAGAAAAGGAGGCTAAAAGTTCATTCAATCCAGAAAACTTTGTGGGCTGAGACACTAAATCACATGCTAAAAAACTACTAAATGAACCTTTCTCGCTGCATAGGATCTTAGCACGACTCTTTCTCTCTTCATTGCAGTGACGGTGAGTCGGTGACAAACAATTTCACTCAAATTAAATAATTTTGAAGAAATTAGAAGAACAAAAGAGAGAAAAGAGAAAGTAAAATGGAAGAGACAGAGATCGCTACTTAGCAGAACAACCATAGGGGGAATCGTAGAAAGAGCAGGAGTGAGAGGGAGAGGTGAGCGAGAGGGAGAGGTGAGCGAGAGGGAGAGGTGCAGTGAGTGGGAGAAGAGAAGAGAGAGCAACCGAGTGGGAGAAAAGAGAGAGCCGGACAATGCTAAGCTTGAATCTGGAATTAGCATTTGGGCTTGAGATTAAATCTGGTGGGGTAAATTTTTTCAATCCAATGGCTGAGAATAAATACCTACATCGGTGATCCGTCCGAGAACGATGCTCTGGCGTCCAGTCGTTTGTCTTTATGGGTGGTCGGTCCGTAACGGTGGTCAGGCCTCCCACCGTTTGCGAAAAACGATGGTCGTTTCTGGGCCGTCGCGCTACGCTTGGTATAACGGGTTTGATTGCGATCATGACGAGGAATGTGAGTGACCAAGATGAGATTTGTTCCTCTCGTCATGAGGGAGATATCTCTGAGCCCCCTGATAAACTAGGACTGAAGGAAATACATGGCCATGCTCAAAATGGATTAACATGTGTTAGTAATATCATTTTGTATTTACTCAATCTAATTCTCGATCAAGAAAGAGACTTTGATCAAACTCAAGGATGACATACTTCCATGCCTTGTGATCAAGACATATATCATAGAACAAAAGGAATAAGCAAACGTTTATTCAGATAGGTTTATGATCGCTGATCATTTCATTTAACATGGGTAGTCATGACATCAGTCTAGAGATTATTCATGACTTACGATCTTTAAAAGAGCGTTGTCAGCATTAAATGGAACCTACACGGTCACACAATGAATTCCATTCGTATGGGATGAATATGCCTCAAAACAATTATACATACGATGTATAAATTGGTGAACGAAATAATCAACTATTGGATAATTGATTGAGCAAAACAGTACCATTCCGTTGGCAACAGAATAGTTCCGTTCCCAATGGAATAGATATGTAAACAGAAATAACCTTAGCTGCCAAGTATTCCGTTATGGAAATACATATTCCGTTGGCAACGGAATAGTTCCATTGGCAACGGAATAGGCGCAGATTAGGGTTGTTAGTTATGGTAACTGAGCAATCGTTCGCCTCTCTCTCTAGTATAAATAGAAGGGCAATGCCTCTCCTTTGCACTCACAATTCAGAAGCCTTAGAGGCCGTCTAATACACAGAAATAGAGAGAGAGAGTTTTGAGTTATTTTCGGAAAGTATTTCTGGACTCGTTTAGCCAAGTCCGGTTATTCCGTGCGTCTGCAGTTCGACGTGATTACGAGTAGAGTTCTTTTGCTTTGAAGACTAGCGAGCGATCAGTTTCTTTACCCTAGGAGAAGTAAGCAGTTCGTTTGAGTCGAGCTTCAGGAAGGAGAAGGTTGCATGTCAGAAAAGTTCAGACCTACATCCGTTCTTCGTCTCGCGATCAGGAAGATCCGCGGTATAAAGTTTAATAGTTAATCTCGTACTTTTATTCCCTTAACGATGATCCTAGAGTGGGTTGAATCCATAAGTTCCGCTGCGCATGTAACGTACATGGCTATGGATTACCCAACAATGGCATCAGAGTGTTCGTTAAGGAAATAATCATCGATTACATATTTAAAATTTAGTAAATTCTAGTATAATAAATTTTAGGGTTTTAAAAAGAAGATGGGTTATGAGTCCAATTGAGGTAGCAAGGCAAATAGTGCGGGAGCTTGAACAGCGGTGCGTTCCGAATATCCTAGAAATTGAAAAGGTGATTTTGGCAGAAGCACATTCTTCTAGATATTCGGTTCATCCAAGCGAAATGAAGATGTATCATGATCTCAAGCAAAGCTTTTGGTGAAGGAGAATGAAAAGAGAAGTAGCAGAATATGTGGAGGAAATGTTTAGTGTGCCAGTAAATTAAAGCAGAAAGAAAGAAGAAAGCAGAATTAATGCAACCATTACCGGTAACGAAGGGTAAGTGGTAAGAAATAATAATGAATTTTGTTACTAGCTTTCCGACAATTTTAAGAAAAATGTGATTTGGGTGCTAGTGGATCGTCTTAGTACCCCCTCCAGTTCAGAATCAGCCTGCAGTTCCTGAACCTGTGGATCACTATGAGAAAGAGATATGAAAAAAACCTCCTGAGGTACCGGCCCAGTCTTTGGCTTCCACTCCCATAAATCATCTTGTGCCATATGTCCCACCACAACCGTCCGATTCTCTCATGGAGAAGATCACTTGCCACGAACAGAAGAGCAGTTAATAAGTTGAGTAGGGACAAGTATGATGTTGCAGATCTTGACCCAGAGAGAGACGTCTAATGTCTCGACCAAAGACGAAAGCGAGACAGTACACGTACTATACGGGTGACTAATTGTTTCCACCAGACCCTGCCTTTCGAGCGATTGACTGGTCCCTCTCCCAAATCAGCTATTGTAGTATCAGTCAGCAAGGCGGCTCACTTCATACCATTCATGTTAGGAACCCACTAGAGAAGATGGTGCAAATTTACATTGATCGTATTGTATACTTGCACGGAATACTAGTTCGGATTGTGTCTGATAGAGACCTAAGATTTGTATCTAATTGTTGGCATTCAGTGCATAAAGGGCTCGGTACGAATTTAAATTTTTCTATGGCTTATCATCCGTAAACTGATGGTCAGTCTGAGTGGACGATTCAGACTCTCGAGGATATGTTGAGAGCGTGTACTTAAGATGAGAGGTCATTGGGATAGACACCTGCCATTGATTGAATTCTTGTACAATAATAGTTACCAGGCCAGCATTGAAATGTCACCGTTTGAGGTGTTATATGGGGCGCGGTGTAGGACACCGTTATGTTGGGAACCAATAGGTGTGCATGAGCCGACAATTCCAGAATTAATTCGGGAAAGTGCAGAAAAGGTCGAGTTAATTCAGAAGAAGATCGCAGCGACTCAGAATAGGCAACGGCAGTACGTCAATCCGAAACGAAGAGCGATTGAGTTTGCTATTGGGGATAAGGAGTTTTTACGAGTATCTCCAGCTGAAGGAACCGTGACATTTCATATGCAAGCAAAACTGAATCCTCGGTTTATTGGGCCATTAGAAGTTCTTAAGCGAATTGGAGAAGTTACGTAGCATTTGGCCTTATCAAGTGTACATGATGTGTTTCATGTGTCGATGTTAAGAAAATATGTTCATGATCTGAGTCAAGTGGTGAACTATGACTCCTTAACTATTGAGAAGAATCTGAGTTACTTGGAGGAGCCACTTCGTATTATCGATCGGAAGGATCAAGTTCTTCGTAAACGGACATTCCTTATGTGAAGGTGCAGTGGAAAAATCACACTGAATGCGAGGCGACATGGGAGCTTGAATCAGATATGCGAGAAAAGCATCCAAACCTTTTTAATAACTCTGGTGTAAATTGTTTGGGGATAAACGATTCTTTTAGGGGGTAGTTGTTTTAATAAGTTTTTTTAAGGGCATTTTTTAATTTTAGAAATAA
This sequence comes from Juncus inflexus, assembly GCA_024447665.1. Classification (NCBI taxonomy): domain Eukaryota; kingdom Viridiplantae; phylum Streptophyta; class Magnoliopsida; order Poales; family Juncaceae; genus Juncus; species Juncus inflexus. The sequence goes on from JAJHPC010000003.1 coordinate 2,584,486, forward strand.
ATTGAAAAATAATATAATTGTCCAATGGATTATGTGCATTGAATAATGAAGTTATCATTATATTTATTTTGAAAATTATAACTAATTTAAGTTTGTGAGTGTGTGCGCAAAATTCTTTGATTATGTCCAAGTGCTCTTCTGTACTTGGAATTGTGTTAATTGAGTATTGAAACTCTAAATTTAGAAGTTTAGATGAATTTGAGAGTATACATTGGATAGAATGAATTAATGAGAAGAAAATAATGCATTGCATTTAGTCTGGTCCATTTCTTATAAGTCATTTGCAAGCACAATCATTTCTGATCCACTCTCTCTCCTCTGTTAAAAACGCAATAAAGAAAAATAAGAGTTAGCTTGTTGTCTTGTTGTCTTTGAGAATCTGCATCTCATTCATCTATTGTCTTTGAGAATATGCATCTCATTCATCTGGTGTTGGTGGATAAAAAGTGGAGAGAAGAGAGTGCTTGAAAACAAAGTTGTGCATTTTGGGCTTGAATTTCCTTGTGCAGATCTAGTACAATGAGTCTCTTATGAATCTATTTAGTATTTATATTTTATTTCTTTTGGTTTATTCTATCATATAAATAGTAGCACATCCCAATATCATTTGTTCAACTCATTTTATTAGGATTAAGTCAAGAAAAATTTCATGATTAATAGTTTATATAGTTTTATTTCAAAAACATGATATATAATTGGAGTTTCATATTGACCTTGTAGTTAACCGTTATATCCTTATTAGTAGTTATACACTCTTGTCACGCAAGTAGAATATTTTATCCATTGATATTCTGTTATTTTGTTTAACTTATTTCTTAATTATTTTAAAGTTAATTATTTAGTTCATTAATTTAGTCATTATTTTTTATCACATGTTAATTATTTTCTAAGTTAAGCTATGACTAAATATTTTTATGGAGTTTTTCTAATTATCGGTAAGTATTAATTTGAATGATATAAAAGAAATTTAAAGTATATTTTGATCATATAGTTTATATTATTCTGGATTTTTATAATTTTGAAAATATAAATACTGTTATTTGAACTTTGTATTTTAATCTGGATTTCTGATAGAAATTCAAACTTTGGATTTTCAAAACCGTTATTATGAACTTCATTTTATTCGAAAACTTATTTTAATCATAATTCTCAATCTATAACTCTAAATTTTATAAATAAATAGTTGACTCATATGTTTCTGGACACTCCGAACGCATTGGCACAATTAGTTTCTACATATTAGGTTCGAAAATTTAAATCTTTAGTAATCAGCATCATTAAGAGTTAAATGTGTAATTTGGTACAAGTTTCAAGATAGAGTCGTAATTAGTATTAATTAAATAATTAGATCGCGTGAGGAAGAGTTCATACTAGAGGAAGATCGAGAAGTTGAAAGAGTCGCAAGGGAAGAATTAGATGTTAGGAAATTCATAGCCATGTACGTTACATGCGCAGTGGAATCTATGGATTTAACCTGCCCTAGGATATACGTTAAGGGAATAAAAGTACGAGATTATTTATTAAAATTTATACCTCGAATCTTCCTGATCCGCGAGATGAAGAACGGATGTAGGTCTGAACTTTTCTGACTTGCAACATTCTCCTTCCTTAATCTCGACTCGCGAACCTCCTTGCTACTCCTAGGGATGAAGATCGATCGCTCGCAAGTTCTCAAGATAGAAAACCTCTACTCGTATCCACGCGAACTTCAGACGCATAGAATAACCGGACTCGGCTAGACGAGTCCGGAAATACTTTCCGAATTCTCTCAGGCTTCTTGAATTGTGTGTCAAATAGAGAGACTATGCCATTCTATTTATACTAGAGAGAGAGGCGAATGATTGCTCAGTTACAATAACTAAAACCCTAATCTGCGCCTATTCTGTTGCCAACGGAATATGTATTTCCATAACGAAATACTTGACAACTAAGGTTATTACAGTTTCCATATCTATTCCGTTGGGAACGGAACTATTCCGTTGCCAACGGAATATGTATTTTCATAACGGAATACTTGGCAACTAAGGTTGTTATAGTTTCCATATCTATTCCGTTGGGAACGAAACTATTCCGTTGCCAACGGAATGATAATGTTTTGTTCAATCAATTATCCAATAATTGATTATTTCGTTCACCAATTTATACATCATATGTATAACTGTTTTGAGGTATATTCATCCCATACGAATGGAGTTCATTGTGTGACCGTGTAGGTTCCATTTAACGTTGGCAATGATCTTCTAAAGATCGTAAGTTATGAGTAACCTCTTGACTGATGTCATGACTACCCATGTTAAATAAAATAATCAGCGATCATAAACCTATCTGAATAGACGTTTGCTTATTCCATTTGTTCTACGATATTTGTCTTGATCACAAGGCATGGAAGTATGTCATCCTTGAGTTTGATCAAAGTCTCTTTCCTGATCGAGAATTAGACTGACTAAATACAAAATGATATTAACAACATATGTTAATCCATTTGAGTATGGCCATACATTTCCTTCAGTCCTAGTTCATCAGGGGGCCCAGAGATATCCCCCTCATGACGAGAGGAACAAATCCAATCTTGGTCACTCACATTCCTCGTCACGATTCAGTGCATATGTATTTTTATACACATTTTTAGGATTTTTATCATGAAAAATTCATCAATAAATCACATAAATTGTATGAAAATTATTTAAAATTAATAAAAATTATCTGTGAAACTCTTAATACACTTTTGTGTGATTTTTCAGGTAAAAAGACCGATAAAACGACATTTGGAAAGTCAACTCCAAATGACAGACCGATTCGCAAATCATGGGCCAAAGATGGCCGAATTTTTCGACAAATCTCCGCGAAAACCCTACACACGACTTCCCAAAATTCATATAACCCTTATCCATCGACTATCCAAGCCAAGGCCTACAAAACCACAAAAAGATGAAAAGTCAAACCCGGGAAATCGCCGAATTGACCAAAAGTCAACTTTTCCAAAAGGGGTCAAACTGGGTGTCAAATCGTAGAGCGCGACGAAACGAATCCAACGGTACAAACCTTGTGAAAAAAGACCTTCTAGAACTCCCAGAAAATGCGATACAAGATTTGGTCAACCCTAGTTAAAGTCAACCTTTGACCTGGTCAATAAATTTTCAACCAATCAGATGCTGACACGCGGCAGATTCAGTTAGAAATCAAAGAATCAGGAAGTGACGCGTGGCTAATATCGTTATCATCAGTACTGGCAAGGACACGTGGCAATTTTTTATTGGGGAGCATCGCTGACGGTACTGATAAACGTCAGTACGAGGTTCAGTACGAGATTCCTATCCACCATTCGGCGAGCGACACGTGGCGAGTGGACCCCAGAAAACGCGTCGCAAGCCAGAGCAGCTCATTTCATCTCCAGAGCTTGGAAGACTGGACACCTCCAGTAGGATTTTTAACGCATGTTTGGGAATGAACTGGACCGTTCGATGGTTTGAAACTGAGAAAATTCATCACGCGTTTTCTGCACTCTGACATACTTCAGAAACTGATCAGTACGCTGAAGAACGAGCCTCCAGTTCTTCCCTGACCGCACGCCTCCATTGCCCTTATAAGCTATGTTTTGATGAGTACTGGTCCGTCCGGTGCCTTGAAATGGAGAGGAAGTGAAACGCGTTTTCTGCAAGAGTCAGAGTGAATGCAGTACGAGGAATGAACTCGGCCAATGAAAAAATGCCACGTGGCGCGCGTTTTCAACAGATTTGAGGGGGAGACGCGTGGCAAAACCGTAGCCGTTGGATCAGAAATCTGATTTTGATCAGTCCAACCAGAGAGTGACACGTGTGCAATCCGTTAGAACGGATGAGATAGAGGAAGAAATGTTATATTTACCCAGAAATTGCACCCAAGCTAAATTTGTATAGAAAAGGAAGAAGTAGTGCTATTTAACCCCCAAATTGCTACCCACAACAGAATCCGGATCAAGCTAAATTGTTTAGTCCCACCATCCTAATTCTAAATATTTTCTAGGGTAAATTTCACTATAAAAAGACCCCATCTTCTCTCTGGAAAAGATTCATCCACACAACCATTCAATCCTCCATTCTTACATCACCATACACCATTTTTCATCTCTTTCACCATTTTCAACTCTATTATTTTCTTTTCCACCATTAATGTCCATAAACTTCAAAACTCCAATTTTTGAGACTTGAGAGAGAAGATAGAATTTTAGAGAAGAAAGAAGTGCTTGAGCTAGAAGGTGAAGGTGATAAATCAATCAAGAAGGAGAAAGATCGAGAACGATTCACTTCTTTAGGGTTTGATTTAATTCTTCTTTTTATTTTCTTGGTTGGATTTTAATATGATTTATTTTGTGGACATGAGTGAGTAGTTTTAAGGGTAGGAAAAGACTTTTTGTGTAGCCTTGATGATGAAATCTTGAGAAAACTTGCATTTATTTAGTATTTTTAAGATTAAATCTTGAGATATTTTTATGAGTTTTAAAGTTAAATTATTTGGAAGGATGATTTGATGTTAAATATTTATAAAAAAATCTTAGAGATTTGTTTGAATATATTTGACTTGGAAAAGTTATCCTTATTCAAATAAGGGTTGAATCAACTATAAGAACACTTAAAAATAGAAGTTTTTAATGGATCTAAAGGTTGATGAGTTTATTAATTAATTTTTGGAAAGAAAGTAATTAAACCTTGCTTATAAATACTATATGATTAATTTGCTATCATTTGTGATTCGTGATTCTCAAGTTACACAAATTGTCGTATTTTCCTACTATTTCTCTTTTATTCCTTTAAAAAGAAGTTTGTTATTAATTTTATCTCTCGTGAAATTCTTTCTATTTAGGGCAACAACAACAATCTTTCAAAACACAACACTAAATTTAAAGTGCGAATTGAACGTTAAAATATTTAAGGCCTTGCTTCCTTGCGTTCGACATCCTAAACTCAAATTTCACTTATACACTTTGTTGATGAATTAGGAAACTTATAAATATCTTTGTTAACACGTGATTACAATAACGACACGTTTTCACGTTGTTACAATGACCCTAATGATTATCCCATTACGGATGACGTAGGATCGTATTAAAGTATACAGTTCCACATACAGGAATCCATGTTGACCTCAGATCGTAGGAACAAGCACACTATTCATATGAGAATCACTAATGACATATACCATGCATATTCTCATAGTGTGGTCAGTCCAGTACATGTTCTCTAACATGTAACCATATTCCAGACTTGACATCTCTATGTCCATGATCAGCAGAACATGATCATCCAGCCTGCGAATATACTAATGTGGATATATAGCTTCTTACCTGAAGTATGTCTATATCTATAAACATCCTACATATCACTAGGAACAGTTTAGAATGTCATTCGTTGGTTCACAGTTCTACTATCAGAATCACGTATTCTGATGACGTGAACCCGAAGTGTCATTCTTGGTTGATTTAAGATTTACATTCACGACCCATACACACATATATATATGAAACAAGCTTTATTGAATAAAAAATAATGTCTTAATACATAATCCATTTCCTAGCACAAATATATTTGGCCTAGGGCACTAATCCTACAGTCTCCCACTTGTACTAGGCCAACTCTAAGCATCTTATGCCCATAGACCTAACGACCCTCATGCTTCGCTTGCGGGAGTGGTTTAGTTAATGGATCAGCGACATTGTCTTCCGATGGCACTCTACACATTTTAGCATCTCTCTGATTAGATGGAAGCGTCGCAGTATGTGCTTGGACTTTTGGTGAGATCTCGGTTCCTTTGCTTGTGGCTCCATTGTTGTCACAATATAGATCCACTGGTTCCGAGATGCTCGGAACTACTCTTAGCTCCTCCAAGAAGTTCTTTATCCAAACAGCTTCTTTAGCCGCTTTTGCAGCGGCTATATACTCTGCTTCCGTTGAAGAATCTGCTACAGTACATTACTTGGAACTCTTCCATGCATCATATGCACGTTCTCGGTTAGATTTCCGTTAAGGAAAACTGTTTTGACATCCATTTGCCATATTTCATAGTCAAATACTATGGCTAATAGAATTCTGATGGATTTAAGAATAGCTACAGGTGAGAAAGTTTCGTCATAGTCAATACCATGAACTTGTTTGAAACCTTTCGCCACAAGCCTTGCTTTGTAGGTTTGTACCTTTCCATCCACGTCAGTATTCTACTTGAAGACCCACTTACATCTGATGGTTTTCAAGCCTTCGTATGGGTCAATCAAATTCCAAACTTGATTGTCTTGCATGGATTGCATCTCGGCTCTCATGGCCTCTAACCATTTCTGAGAGTCAGGACTCTTCATAGCATCTTGGTAGGACGTGAGTTCATCATCTATGAATGTCACATCATCATCATTAGACACGAGAAATCCGTATCTCTCGGGCTCATGACGAATCCTACTAGATCTATGTTGAGTCAGTTGTGTTTCAAGCTCGCCAACTCTTTGAGAGCTTGTTTGGTCTTCCGTCACAGGTTCTGTCACTGTAGGTGAGTCTTGAATTTCTCCGAGTTGTACTTTATTCCCACTTATTCTCATGGAGACAAATTCTCTTTCTAAGAAAGCACCATTGCGGGAAACAAACACTTTGTTTTCCGATGGAAAGTAAAAGTAATATCCTCTTGTCTCTTTAGGATATCCCGCGAACAGACACTTATCAGATTTGGATCCGAGTTTATCGGAAGCTTGACGTTTCACGTAAGCCTCACATCCCCAAATCTTAAGAAAAGAACCTTCAGTTTTGGTAAAACCAAAACTTTTGATGACTTTGTCAAAATGAAGATTCTAGCTTCGAGACGCTTGCTTTAATCCATAGATGGATTTCAGAAGCTTGCAAACCTTACCAGAATTTGCTCTTATTCCCGGTCTTCTTACCCTTCTTCTTGTGAATCATTAGGACATCTTTGACAATATTTGTCTTCATGTCCTCATGTGCGTTCTTAAGCATCCCATGCAACTCGGTGATGGATTTCTCCATCTGATGCATATTATAGTTCATGATGAAGTTCTTAAAACTAGGAGGCAACGACCCGAGAATTATGTCAACAGTCAATTCTCTGGGCATAGCTGAACCAGGCTTCTCCAATTGATCAAGATTGCTCTTCATCTTGAGTACATGAGTACTCACAGATGAACCTTCAACCATCTTCGTGTCAGTCAGAGAGACGGTCGCTTTGTAGTGCTCAACTCTAGCCTGCTCTTGGAACATTTCCTTGAGAGTTACGATCATATCGTAAGCACCCATGTCCTCCAGTTGCTTATGAAGCTCGGAGGTCATGGTCGCTAGCATGAGACAAGCTATCTCCATGTCGTCTTTGACGTATTTAGCATACTCATCTCGGGCAGCCCTTGTGGCTCCCTGTTCTGGTTCCTCTGGGTAAGTCTCTTCTATGACATACAGTTTATTATCAGCCTTAAGAACAGTTCTCAGGTTTCTAAACCAGTCAAGGAAGTTAGACCCATTGAGCTTATCCTTCTCAAGGATAGATCGCAAATTCAACCCAATTGAATTATTATTATTTGCCATTATTCTACAAGTTAAAATGTAAATTGCCATTATTATTTATTCATTGGGGTTGTTTTGTTTTTGGTGTTTCTTATATTATACTCCCACTATTTTCTTCAAATCAATCACCTTTAGTAGTATTGACTCAGAATCTTCAATTAAATGAAGTTTCATAGTGAGTCAAAACCCGTATTTCATTGAGCAGTAAGTGCCCTCCGGCGCAACCCTTAATGCTCAACTATTTAGGTAGGAACACTTTCCAATTGCATCATATGCAACTCTTTCCTTTTATGGAATGAGTATCTTATACTCGGTGTATTATCCCATCTTGTGCCCTGAGCCCAAGTCCGACTTGCTTGCTCAGTTAAGTTTAACCATGTATGAGTATCGGCAAAGCAGTTTCTAGCACACTCCGCTCAGGCATGACATGTGTTAGTCACTACTTCCCGCGTGCCCCTTTCCACAGACAATCCCCCACACGCCCAGCTCCGACATGACCCATGTGGAAAACTGTCTGAGTATTGAGGGTTACAGTGACACGGGAGGCTCTTCATTACTTAATATTCTGAAGGATTTTGTTTTAGATTTATAAATATAAACATCACAGAAACTAAGTTAAATATGGTATGAGCCTATTCCTCACGAGCGATCATGAGGTTCCTAATCCTAGATCTATCTTTAGATTGCAGGAGTAATCTTCAACGAACCCTTCGTTGTGTGTGTGCGATGATCCAATGCCATCTTCCAAAGATTACACCAAGATCCTTGCCTTGTAGTTTTGATATAATATCTTCCCTAACAACTATCATATTGCTAGTAAAAGTAATTTACAATTTTAGACAACTCACAGGTTGCCATAATTATAACTTTGGACAACTCACTGATTGCCATAGATATTAAATAAAATTACACGCATTCACACACAAGATTACATCACAGAACATTCACAGATCTAAAGCTCATACCATATTTGTATATTTAAATTCCATGTATAACAAAAATTAGGGTTTCTCGCAAAGTCAGCCTTATTCCGTTGGGAACGGACCTATTCCGTTCTCAACGGAACCGTTGTTGAAAAACATGAATTTCCTGCTCTACTACGTTCTCAACAGAACTATTCCGTTGGGAAAGGAAACGTGCTGGAAATCCGTATTTCCTTTTGTTCTAGTTCCGTTTCCAAAACAGATTTTGAAAAACTATTTTTCGAAACTCTAGAAAATCATAATATCCAATATTATATTCCCAGAAACTATTTTCGTGAGGAAGAGTTCATACTAGAGGAAGATTGAGAAGTTGAAAGAGTAGCAAATGAAGAATTAGATGTTGGAAAATCCATAGCCATGTACGTTACATGCACAGCAGAACCTATGGATTTAACCCGCCCTACGATCTACGTTAAGGGAATAAAAGTACGAGATTATTTATTAAAATTTATACCTCAGATCTTCTTGATCCGCGAGATGAAAAATGGATGTAGGTCTGAACTTTTCTGACTTGCAACTTTCTCCTTCCTGAAACTCGACTCACGAACCTCATTGCTTCTCCTAGGGATGAAGATCGCTCGCTCGCAAGTTCTCAAGATAGAGAACCTTTACTCCTATCCACGCGAACTTCAGATGCACGGAATAACCGGACTCGGCTAGACGAGTCCGAAAATACTTTCCGAATTCTCTCAAAAGTTTCTCTCTCTTTTCTGTGTAATAGACGGCCTCTAAGGCTTCTGAATTGTGTGTCGAATAGAGAGACTCTGCTCTTCAATTTATACTAGAGAGAGAGGCGTACGATTGCTCAGTTACCATAACTAAAACTCTAATCTGCGCCTATTCTGTTGCCAACGGAATATGTATTTCCATAACGAAATACTTGGCAACTAAGGTTATTACAGTTTTCATATCTATTCCATTGGAAACGGAACTATTCCGTTGCCAACGGAATATGTATTTCCATAACGGAATACTTGGCAACTAAGGTTATTATAGTTTCCATATCTATTCCGTTGGGACGGAACTATTCCGTTGCCAACGGAATGGTAATGTTTTGTTCAATAAATTATCCAATAATTGATTATTTCGTTCACCAATTTATACATCATATGTGTAACTGTTTTGAGGCATATTCATCCCGTACAAATGGGGTTCATTGTGTGACCTTGTAGGTGATGGTGTTATGCCCTAGGCCAAAGTGTTTGTGACCTAGATGATGGATTATAATAACAAACATAATATTTATTCTAAGATATTTCATATAATATGTGCGTATAGGTTATTTTAATATAATTAAAATAGACCATGAATATGAAATTCAGCTTTATGTCATCAAAGTGTGTGACTTTGATAGTAAAACTATAAAGTGTTATGAATGCTATTCTAAATCGTCCCTGGTCATTTATAGGATATTTGTGGAGACAAATATACTTGCAGATACATATAAATGTATATTTATATACAAGCTATAAATGTACACCAGTATATTAGTTGACTGATGATTATGTTTTACTGATCATGGATAAATAGTTATCAAGTCATTAACATAGGCATATGTTATAGACCATATACTGGACTGACCCGCCATAAGAATGCTACATTTTTTACGTCATTACCGATTCTTGTAATATAAAGTATTTATAGTCCTTTGACCTGAGATTGTCTCGGTTCTCAACATGAGTAATTTTATGCTTTAATATAATCTAACACTGCCTTTAACTGGGTGGTCATAACGGTTATGATTAGGTATACAATGAATCATGTAGAGGGATGAGTGCAATCAAGACGGGATTTGTTCCTCTCATAAATGAAATAGATATCTTTAGGCCTCTTGATGAATTGTACTGAAGAAATGTATGGCCATACTCAAATGAATTAATAAGAGTTATTAATGTCATTTGTTCTTGTTCAGTTTAATTCGGGATCAATAAATATTAATCGATTAATATAAGGATGACGTCTTACATGCCTTATGATCGATATAGATATCGCATGACAAAGGGACTAAATACGTGATTATTGATTAGGTAAATCGGATCACCGATATTCACTTAAATTGGGAAGTCATGATGGCTTGCTAGAGTCCGCTCATGATTTATAGACCGTCAAGTTTATTGCCAACATTAAGTGAACCTATAGGGTCACACACAAAGAACAAACTGAAATTGGCGCAGAAAATCCTAGCGACTTATATGATGAGTTGCATAAGAATGTCACAAAATATATTGTCATCTTATGTGATAAGATGTGATATATATGTATATAAAGACTATGAGCACAAAAAATCATGTAATCTAGAAGAGTCTAGATGATGGCATATGGATAATGATGACTGATGTCATACACATCTTTTAGTGTGAAGAGACATGACTCTTCATCTCTATATAAGGACATAGAGGGCTCTAAATTCACAACACAACACATCATTCTCTCTCTCATTATTTCTCTTTCTCTTTTGTGAGACAAAAGAGAGAAAATATACTTTCTAATTTGTATGACAAAATTATGAAATTGTGCTTTCTTTTTGTATGACAAAAATGAAAGAGTGCGATTATATGAGAGGAATTATATACATCTTTTGTGAGATAAAATAAGAAGAGTTTTTTATGCAAGAGGAGAACAAGCTACTAGCATATATATTGTTCTTCTTCCCGTTTTAAGAAGTTTGTTCGTGTGGACACCGGTAGAGACGTTTGTATTTTCGGCGCTTGTGATCTATTCGGCCTAAGAAGATGAGAACGGTTTGTTGAGAGTTTTGGTGGAGACCGATTGTGTGTGCGGTAGATGGCTTCTGCACGATCCAACCTAGACGGCCCAGACGGACGGAAAATCGGTTAGGACGGTAACGGGTTTAGAGGCGCATGGACAACACGCATGGTTTGAGCGTCACGGATTAAGCGTAATCCGAAAGGTATCTTTAAAATTTATTTCTTTGATTTAACCGATACGCACAGATCCTCGGATCCTGACTACAAGAAATGCAATACCCCATGTTCCAGCACTATGAGTGGCGGAATAGCCTGATGGGTCTGTTAGTAGTATAAATACATGCCCCTTCTTTCTCTTCCCCAATCTACCCTAAACGACGCCCCCAATAATAAAAAGCGATTTTGAGACTATTTGAAGGTGACTTTGAGCCAAAATAAAACGAGAAATAGAGGAAAATTAGGGGAGGCAAAAGCAAGTTAAAGAAAAGGAAAAAGGAAGTAGGCAATATATTATAGAAATATTTTTAAAACTTCTTAATTAGTTCAATTTGGTATATATTTTTTTTCAGTTGTTGAAATATTATTGCAATTAGGAAGAAGAAAAAATAGATACTTGAAAGAAGATGGCACAAAACTCAGTAGTATTTTTATATTACGATGGTCGGATTGTTCAAAACACCAACTAGGATCCATCTGAGCCTGCTGTTCTACCAGAAAGACATCTACAAATAGTAATTATGTCCAATTGTGTTATGAAATTTATGAAAATATTGATTGGTCGTTTAATGATACTCTTTTAATTCGAGGTAAATATCCTTACCTTAGCGGCAACGAATGACATTTTAGACCAGTAAAAATTACGAATGACAAATAACTGGTTCAATTTACTGAGCACGTCAGAAGTGTTGGTTTAGAATTAGAAATAAATGTTGATCGAGAATCAAGTAAAGAATCACAGATTAGAACTAGTAGTTGAGAATGAGAGGTTAGAACCCATAAATAATAAAATGAATAATGGAGATTGTTAGGGTGAATTTCTAATATTTGATAGTAGGGTATTTGAAGATGAAGATGATGAAGATGAATTAGATGAGGAACCAGAAATGGATCCAGAAGACGAAAAAGAAATATATGGAGATGGCAAAGCAGAAAGGGAGGGAATGAACCATCAGACATGATTTATTTATACAGAAGAAGGTCAGATGGGTAGTGTGGGGATTTTCGGTAATCCGCCGGCGGCGGAGTTCGAAGATACTTCAATGTGAAAATTTGCGAGAAATGATGTTATATCGGGAAGTAGTAAGCATGAAGGGGATGTAATATTATATAAGGGTCGGAAATTTGAAATGAAATCAGAGTTACAATCGACTATAAGATTAAATAGTGTGATGTGGCGAGAAATTGAAGTCGCTAGTTCAGACAAAGAGAGATATATTGTGCGCTGCAAGCTTAAATATGAAGCCGATATATGTAATTGGAGACTGCGTGCATCAATAAATAAACAAAAATTATGACAGATTAAAACATTTATGCACCCACACATATGCAACCACCATACACCTATAAAAGACCACAAACAATTAACCAGTGCGCTTGTTGGGGGGTTAGTTCTTGATATCGTTAGAGTGGATTTAGCAATTAAACCTGTAACAATAATAGAAACCGTTAAAATGAAGTATGAATATAGCATATCGTATTGGAAGGCTTGGCACGCGAAGCAACACACGATAAGATTCTTATTTGGGGGCTGGAAAAATGCTTATAATTTCCTCCCTGAATATATGGCGGCAATAAAAGCAGTAAATATCGGTACTTGTTACTCTTTTAGACTTGGTGCTATAAATAGTAATGGTGAGACCGAGTTTGAAGGATTGTTTTGGGCATTCGGCCCATCACTTCATGGTTCCAAGTTTTGCAAACCTGTTTTAACAGTAGATGGAACATTTCTAATAGAAAATACCTAGGAACCTTACTAACGGCAATTGCGAAAGACTCAAATGGTCAATTGTTTCATGTAGCATTTGCTTTGGTTGAGAGGGAGAAAAATGAGACTTGGGAGTGGTTTTTTGAGTGTTTGCATAACGTGCTTGGTAATCACAATGGTTTGTGTATTATTTTGAATAGGCACGCGGGAATAATAAATGCAATGAGAGGCGACAAATGGAAGGAACCTTACGGATATCATCGATATTGCTCGTGTCATTTGGAAGAAAATTTGAGTACACACGTAAAAAACAAAGTAGTATCTCAGTTGCTAACACCATTAGCTCAAGTGCACAACATATATAAATTTGAAAAATTGTAGAAAAAATTGAGAAGCTAAGTAAAAAAGAGGCGACAAAGTTTTTAGTGCCATTGGCGAAAAGCAAATGGGCTCTTTGATACGATGAGAATGGTCATTGGTGCGGCGAAATAACTAGTAATAATGCCGAAATAATGAATTTTGTTTTCAAAGGAATAAGAAAACTGCCCGTTATGGCAATTATAATGGGGACTTTATACAAGCTCAATTCTTATCACGTGAAATATGGAGAGAATGCTACTGAACTAAATCTATGCTATTAATTAACAGTTACATACGTGATAATTAATTGCCAAATAAGTGCAAGATAGCAATGACTTCGACAAATTACCATTTATAAACACGGGCAAAATTGTCTGAAAAATATATGAGCCCGTAAATAACAAGTCATTAGCCTGTAAATATCACCACCCTAATTAAGGGGCTGGCCTGTCAATCGTTTTTATATGGTAAATCTAATAAATGGAAATTATTAATTTGTGATATTTAAATCTAATAAATGGAAAGTATTAATCTGTATAGATTGTAAACATTATTATATGTTGAATCTTATAAACGGAAAAAAATTGTGATGTTTAAAACTTGTAAATCTAATTTGTCTATTTTAAATGACAAACCTAACATTCAATCTCAACAGCCATGATTGTCACATTTCATTTTTGAGTCCAATCACAACAGCCATGATTCATAGATCAATATTATTATTTTATAGCATCCCAAAGGGTAAATGTAAATCATATATGATTTCTTTTGAAAAACTTTCACCATCCCCGAACAATATAAATCCTATATATATCCTAAATATTACTAGACTTTGATGAAGAAAATTCTACCTATAACAAACATCTATCTATCTTTTTCTTAAGGTTTTGAAAATTTTTCGGCTGTCCTTGTTCTAGGCACGATATTGGCGGCACAGTTGATGTCGCTAATTTCCCGTACGAATTTGAACAATACGGGCCAGACAGGTCATCTTTCGTGGCTGGTGAAAGTTTCAAATGAGCAATGGTAATATCAACACACGGAACCGAATTGCTACACGCGAGATATACTGGCGGTTTATCAGCGTCATAAGTTCCAATAATATTATTATAAGTGATGTTGGAAATTAATAAGTTGGAAGTTTGGTTCTTGCAGTTGTCTGAGAGGCAGTAGAATTGGTCGACGATGATCGGGTAGCGGACCTTGTCCATTTGGATGTGTTGATACGTGATGGACGAGACTGAACCGGACCCGCCCTGCCAGGTCTTGATTCTGAGTCCATTGGTTGAGTTGCCTATGTAGCTGTTTGTCACTGTTATATTTGTGACACAGGCGTGCGAGTTTTTCTCTCCGAGACTTCCGATACTGTATGGGAAAAAAAAAGTTAACATGGGAAAATATTCAAGAAAAGAAATTATACTTGTTCATATATAAGAAGAAATGTATCTTATAATATATCTATTGTAGTTGGAGAAAATTGGAGGGTCCAAAATGTTGAAGTACCTGATACCATGGCCATTAAGACATGTCATGTTGTTTATGTGAATATTCACACTTCCATTTTTGCCATTGATATACAATCATCACCTGCCAATTTTTAATTTATTATTTAGAACAAACTCTACAAGATATCACTATCAAATTTTTACATCTCAAATTTGTAATATAATTATTTACCATTGGAGATATCTGAGTTTTGGACCCAGACATCTTTAGATGCAATGTTGACTCCATCAGTGTTCGGACTCGTTGCTGGCGAGTCGATTGAGATCGAGTCGACTGTCACGTTGTTGCACTTATCAATTACAAAATGAAATTGAGGGCTGTTTTGCACTTTGAGTTTCGATCCTTGGTACCCTTGAATCGTCAAATTTGAACAACCGAAAAATCTCATTGCCTGCAAAATTTTCATTTTATTCCAAATATGTCAACGAATTCTTCTGTAGAAACTCTTGGTAATTACTAATTATGTCCTTAATATAACTTAGTATATATCCGCAAATTTGGTAATTATGTCTAATGAGAAAATTTGGCTGGTACTAATATGGAAGACATTAAATAGTCATTTAATATGTCATTTTTTTATATATAAGTAATGCGAATTTTTAATTGGAAGTCTTACGACAGGTTTGTCGCCATCACGGCTCCACCATTTCTCTCCTCGACCGTTTATCAATCCGCTACCTTGAACCGTTAATCCATCAACTCGGTTGAATTCCAGCCAGCTATACTTAGAACTCTTTGGCCATGAATCTGGAATTTCCGGCGCCAATATATCTCCATGAAACTAAAAAGAATTAGAGTAACAAATAAAAAATAATAAGCAAAGTATATATAATGTCTATAATTAATTAATTAACTACCTGAAAGATCAAGGGGTTTTGACAGGGACCTGAAAAAACAGTTGGTTCTATGCAAAACGAGTAACCTTTGGGGGCCAGTAATAGGGACTTCATTGATTGGTAGCATGCAAATATCCATGCGGTATTGAAAGCTTTCGTGTCTTCAGTTTTTCCGTCGCCTACTGCTCCGTATGAAATCACATTGTAGACATATTCCGAGTCGTTGGAAGGAATACGTGTAATGGATGTAGCAGTAATAGGCGGAGAATAAGAAACTGGAATAGGTGAAATGGATGGTGAGGGAATAGGAGAAGCATAAGGTGATGGAATAGGTCCATGCCGATGTATTACAGTACCAACTGCACCATTTTGGTGGAATAAGCTAAGCGTAACTGTTGTTAAAAGTAGTATGGCTAATTTACCCAGAGCCATTGTTTGGGGTTTAGATTTCAAGATTAGATCAGTTTCTGTTGAAACTTGAGTTGGTGAAGAAGAAGGCTTTGGTGAGGTATATATAAGGAAATTGAAGGCCATCAATAGTGCTTGCATGATTTATTGCACAAGTTTGTGAGTGTAATTTGTCAAAAAAGAAAAAAAAAATTGGGAAGATAAAAGAAAAAAAATGCAAAGAATACTGCCGTCCCTCTGTCTTACCAATGATTACAAGCTCGGTGGTCAAATTTAGGATTGGAAAGTCTTGGACACTGTATTTTCATGACATTTCCTGAAACTTTCAACGTTTAAATGGTGTATATCAACTGCGTTTGACAGGTTGGGTTAGGTATAAAACTCAAAAAAATGTCCATACTTTTTTTAAACTTAGTGCGTACTGTAGGGTCTTTCTTACAAACTCTTAATGCAAAAAGATTAATATTCATGATTGGTCATATTGCAATGGAAGTAATATGACACATCTAACAAATAACATGTAGCATGAGTAGTTTGACGGTTGAAAATAGATGAACATGACCAAATGATATGCATTGAATCGGAATTTGAAGTCTATTTAAAAAACAACATCAATTGCATAAAATGGTCACACTAAAATCTTTGATTTTGTTAACCCATTTTGAAGTCCAACCATCCAGCCACTTTTCTCAGAATTGTTTCTAAATGCATCGTTACATTACCCCTTTTATATCTCTTCATGTCACGCCAATTGCAAACCCTTCCAAGAATAATCAAAACAAAAAAGAAATCACAAAAAGTATGGTGCTAAAATACTTTTGCCTCCCTAGGCTTGTTCTCTGTACAGCCCAATTATAATGAGTAATAAATATGTCTCAATCATGGCAGTGATATGGCGTGAAAATTATTACCCTGATGGTGATGTGTGGCCTTGATGGTGTGAATTAATTTTGAGTTTTCTATTTAGCCCCTAGAATACCGCAAAGTTATGATCGTGACATCATATGACGTTAGTGATCTACTGATTACCATTAGTAATTATATAAAAATCAGATTTAGTTCTTTTATTGGTTTTGTCAGTTTTTGAAAAATGTGTCAATGGTACTAGTGGCGTCAAATCAACACTGTATATTGTCAGGTTGTAAATAAATTTCATATAGTGATGTCAAATATGAGATTTTTTTTTAAAAATTCAACAAAATCCCGCCCATTTTTCGAATTTCAAATTAAAGCAGCTATATACTATACACACTATTGGTCAATTACCACCAGTAATTGAGCGAAATTCCGTCTATTTTTTTCCAAAAAATTTTAAATTGAAACTACCATTTATATGGCATTTCTCTCTCTTTCTCTCTCTCTCTCTCTCTCTTGTAAAGTCAATTCAAGAAAATTAAAGCCCTAGCTGCTAACCACTCACCGGCGATGTCCCCGGCTACTTCTTCGGCGATCTCACCGGTAACCTCTTCGTTAACGACGAGTTCTTTCTAGTGGTAATTAGGTTGTGACTAACCATAACTATTGCGAATAACGACGAGTTCTTTCATGAGCTCAACATTCCTCTCAAGATCTTGTATTCTCTCTTTTTCCAAATCTTTTGCTCAATTTGTCTATTTTGTGACATTAACACATTTTTAAGCAAAATCTAAAATGAGTTTTCTTCTTTTTGATGTTAAGTTAAAGTTGAATATAGATGGAAATATTTTTGGTCTTGAGTTGAAGTTGTGTATAGAAGAGATGATTTTCTTGATTGATTTCAAAAATAAAAGGTACAAATTTTAATACGTTATTCTAATTAATATTTTTTATGTTTTTATTAATTTCTATGTTTTATTTTTTTTATATTCTTCATTTATTTTATATTTTTTTTCCGTGTTTAATTGATATTTTTCTGTTTTTTTTCGTATATATTTCCAATTTTAGTATTATTTCCTTTTTATATTTTATTTTCTTCTTTTCTTGTATTATTTATTCTATTTTCTGTTTATTTGTGATTTAGTTTTCTTATTTACTAGTAGTAAGTGCTACAAAAAAATGCATTTTTATGTCTCTTGTCACTAATTACCAGTAGTAATTGAATCTGATCCAGCAACATCTTTCTCAAAAAAAATTCAAAATTAAACCTTTTATTGTCATATTGAATGGTAATATTAGAAAAAAAATATTCTTATTGCAGGTTGTATTTTGGGTGAAGATATTGTGTTTAAAAGAGTGTTTCATATTTTCCGTCCATTATTTTTCATTTTTTTGTGTTGTTAATATTTTTTATATTTTTCAATTTTATATATTTTTCCATGTCATTGTTAATATTTCTAATTTTCTTCATTTTTCCTATTTTTATTAGTTCTTGCTTTATTATTTTTATTTTTTCTCTATGTTTTTATTTTTAAAATATTATTTATAATTTGTTTATAAAAATAATTTTTCACTAGTTGTTTGATTTTTATATAAAATATTTAATTTTCAAGAATTAATGCAAGGAGAAGATTTGGATGTTTGCATAAATTAGCTCATGGAAAATTGGAAATATAGAAATTTATTTTCTTGATGGATGTATTAATGAAAATTAAATTGTATGAATTTTTAAAAAGTAATTAATGAATTATTTATTGATGTTATTTTCTGCATTGTTGATATTTTATTTGTGTTGTTAATTGATATAAATTATAATAATTAATATTATTTATTATTTATTTTCTACCAACCGTAGTAGTTACCATCAGAAATTAAATCCGTACACATTAGTATGTTTATTTAAAAAAATCTAAATCAATCGTTTGCATTAATTGAAGACGCGACTTTTGATGAAACCGTGACATATTTTTATTCTTAAAAAATTTATCGAAAAACTCAAAACGACATAAATATTAGCAAATCCGTTTACGTCTACCTATCCATGGTGACTCGAGGATGATGTCACGACCACAAGTTTGAAGCATCTGAGGAGCCAATTATAATTTTCATCTCCAGTAACTTAAAAATGGAGGCATCAATTAGTTCTTCAGATGTCCCCCATTCATGTAATTCTTTTAACTTTACGAAGCCAAAGGCTTTCCCTATTGAAACAAATGGAGAGAAACATTCCTAATTTAAGGATTGGAGCCTATTTATACCTTCAACAGAACTTAATATTTCCATTAATATACAGACACCAATCTTTAGATACAGTTTATATATTTCAATAGAATAATAGCTAGACAGCTCAATTTTTTAATTTTAGAGAGAGAAAACATACGAGAGCACAACAAAACCGTATATGATAAGCTTCACAAAATTGAAGGTTTTCACTCATAATTACGTGAGATTCAGGCACTAAAACGCATAAAGAAAGATAAATACACAGCACAAACTGTATGCTTCTGACGAGCTGAAAATGCATCTGAATAAAGAAAAAGAATAAGTAAGACAATGGGCCTATTTACAATTTTCAATAACACGGGTTATTTTTTACCAATTGTTCGATGAGGATGAATAATCCATGGTCTTATTTGTTTCCGGCCTATTAATGCAAATAATACTCTTTGAGATATTTCATGATAGCCCCTGTGTTAATGGAAATTGCAATTTAGACCCTATTATTCTTCTCACTTTGCACATTTTGCAACATTAGATTCAATCGCATTATCTTCATAGTTGATAATATAAAAAGATGGTTAAAGTATATTTATAATTGGGAATAATGGACCAGTTTATATGGGCACAATTTATTTAATAATTTAGTTTTGCTATTTTTTAAATAATCTTTTTCTTTCTTTAGAGTTAATCCACAATAGTTTTTTCTTTCCACCAGCAAAGCATCGCACAAACAAGAAAAAAACTATTGAACTGAGTTAACGAATTCAATTCCTCTCTATCTTGCCCTCTCTCTTTATAGCTTGCACTCGAAACACTAATTAATTGGTCGAGCGAATTAGACAACAACATATCGTCAGCATCTTGAATGGCGTGGTTCGTTCTTACTGTCAAGCTCTACAAAGACCCATGCCGTGTATAGTTTTTTTTCTTTTCTTTTAGAGGATTCATTTCTTTCTTACACTCCAAACTCTCTCCACGGAAGATAAAACCAAGCACAAAGCAATAAATCGATATCTCACCCCAGAAAAGGGGGAAAATAAAAACAATGAGACATTTATATTCTCTTCTTATTCTTCTAATATCATCTTTGTGTGTGTAACAAAATGCCACCTTGTAGTAGATGTCCTTCAGTCCATGGTGCAAAATGTGCACTCACTGATGACACAACATTATGTCATGTCACCGCAACTTTTTCAGTTTGCGGATGATACTATGCTCTTTGCAGAGGCTTCACCCTTCAATCTCAAAATTCTCATTGTTGTGCTTCGTTGTTTTGGCCAAATGAGTGGGCTTCTTATCAATAATGACAAAAGCTCATTTAGCACCTTTCTTATTCCTGACCATCTGGCTCCCTCCTTAGCCAATATCCTAGGGTGCCCAAAACAAGTACTACGATGCGATATCTAGGTCTACCTCTCACATTTCTAAAACCAAGGAAAGAATTGTTTATTCCGTTACTTAAGAAAGTTCAAAACCGCCTAGCCGGCTAGAAAAGGAAAATCCTCTCTTATGGGGGACGTCTCACCCTTATACAAATCGTGCTAGGCCCTATTCTTAATTATCACATGCAAGTGATGTCGCTACCGGTAGAGTTCACACAATAATTTGAGAGAATTGTGAGAAGTTTTTTGTGGAGGGGGGATAAACCCTGCTATGGCGAGCATTGCCTCGTCTCATGGGACAGAGTTATGATGCCTAAAAAAATGGGGGACTTGGGATACTGGATATCGAGAAACAAAATAAGGCTATGTTGCTAAAATGTATTTGGCAAGCAACCTCCAATCCAACTTCTATGTGGAGTCAAACGCTTCGGAATTTATATGAAAATAACCTCTTCTCCATACATCCGAGCGATTCCAATCGCCTCTCCTTCTTTGTTAAAGAGTTGCTAACTTTGTTGCCGCTCTTTAAGCACTCCACTCAAATTTCTCTGGGATCCGGCCATGACGCATCTTTTTGGTTCGATTTATGGATAGATGATATTCCACTGGCCAAGTAATTCCCGGATATATACCAGGGATCAAATAATAAAAGTGCATCGGTGCGACAAGTCTTAGACTCTAATTGGGACCTCTCCCTTTTTCTCTTCTCAAACAACCCAATAATATCTGCTCAAGCTGCTTCTCTTCTCACAATTTTTAACTCAACTCACTTATCTACTGACCCGGACTCTTCAACCTGGCGATGGACCGCCAGTGGAGTATACTCATCTAAATCTTCTTACAAACTCTTCTTCAAGACAAACTGTAAGAATGATTGGAGTGCCAAGGTCTGGAAATTGAAAGTACCAACAAAAATCAGATTCTTTATTTGGTTGATTGGTCTTAACCGACTGCCTACCCAAGAGAACCTAATCAAAAAGTGTTAGACTAGCATTATGACATGCACTCTTTGCTCAAGTGGTATAATTGAGACAGCTAATCACTTGTTCACTCACTGCCCTTATTCCATGAGATTCTAGAGAAGGTCCGATTTTTCTCCACTTCCATCTGACTCCTCCAACATAGCCTTCTGGAGGAGAATCAGAAACTCACAACTCACGATAGAAGACAAGGTCCATTGGGATGTCTACTGGGCGACAGGCTTCTGGACACTTTGGAAGCAAAGAAACCAGAGAGTCTTCACCGGTCGGAGAGCACCGACATCTATCACGTACCAAATGGCAAGTCAAGAAGCGCATCTGTGGAAGTTACACCACTGACATAACGTCATTAGAGTAGCAATCCTCCTAGTTTTCCTTCTTTTCTTTAATCTCACAGCATTGTAATATTTCTAATTTCACTTCTCAAATAGAAGTTGTCACAAAACTTTTATTTTATTTTATTAAATGAAAACGTAGTAAGCAAATTGCTTACTACATTCAAAAAAAAAAAAAAAAAAATGCCACCATTGTTGAAGAGACATGCAAGAACATCTCTTCTTCACGTCCGGATTTTTCGTACGACTTTTACGTGAAATCTTTCAAATCAGATGTAGACAGCTCGCTCGTAGTCGTGGTGGATCAGCATAGTATGGGTATAATTGCTGCAGAATTAGCAAATATAACTGCGACTCAAATGCAATCATGCATTAAGGAGTCGATGCAAAAGGAGAAGAATCAAGTCGAGGAGAAACTGACTAGATGTTTGCATGGAGGTACTTGTTGTAGTTTACTTTGCGTGCCTTAAGCTTATAGAGGGGAAAACAATATATGTACATAAATTGTAAATGATATTTTACATTTGCTAAAGTTAAGATGGCGTTAAAGGACAATTAATATATAAATTTCAATATCATATGATTTAATCTGATATATTAAATAGCTAATTAACTATTTGTCGTGCAAAGTTGGGCGGGCAACACTTGTATATTATTGGGCAATTACATTCTTTTTAAATTCCATTTATACCTTCTAAAAGATTTAAAACATCATTTTTTTATGAAAATGAGTAGGCTTGAAGTCCTTCCAATATTTTAAAATGTTAAATTTACCCTTCAAAAAGTACTTCCATTTATCCTTAAACAAACTCAAAAAATCAAACTAGATTACTCTTGCTAAATTGCAAATATATGTACAAAGATTTTCTTCTAAAATACAATACATATCAAACTTTTTTTTAGAGAAAATTTGTAGAGGTTTAAATCCCCTTCCAAATGATTTATACATATGATCTTGAAAGCTACATAGTTTCTTTTCATTTTACAAATTGAAAAGTAGAAAAAAAAAAGGAGAAAAAAAAATCAATGGGTCTATTCAATATAATCCGGATTGGTCCAACCCTACGAGAATTGAAAAATAAAGAACCGGCTTTATAAGTCCGGGAAAACTAATCCTAGTTTTGCTAAAATCTCAGAATTTAAAATTTATTTACTACAAAAATCTTCAAATTAGGTTTCTTTTTCAGAGATTTTCATATCAATATTTATCCACACACAAAGTTCAAAATAAATCCGATAATACAAATTCAAAGATTTTCACTTTTGAAAGGATAAATTATATTTCGTATGTTCTGAAATTCAGGAGAAAACTTTTGATCATTACAATTTCCAAAGCATAAATCAATATTTTGAGTTTGCGATAGTCTCCACATAACTTATTATTAATGTTGAGTTTGTGATTACATGATAGTCTCTACATAACTTTATTTAATGTTGAGTTTGCGAGTATATCTTAGTTGAGTCTAATTGAGACTATTTGATGACCGATTAGCCTCAAATAGTTGTTTAATTGTGACAATTGGAAATTTTCAATTTCACTAACAACAAGAATTGTATTTTTTGCTGAATTCACCGTGTTTTTACTAATTGGCTCTGAAATGTAATTTGGGTTTACTAATTATCTCTGAATTGACTGAATGGGGCAAACTGTGTTATAATACGGCTTAATTTTACCTAATCAATGTTAATAGAGATTAGTTAGGTTTGATTAAGCTAGAATATGGTTAATTAGGGTTCAAGTAAAAATTTTAGTAACTTTAGTTACGGTTTTAAGATGAAATGAGGCTAATTAGGATTTAGAACCTCTCTCTTTAATTAGGATTTAGAACATGTGGATTTACCATCACAAATTCACAATTTTAATGGAAGAAGAACAATTTTCTTGTTCTTAATTTTTCTTAATATATTTCTTTCTTTTTGTCTCTTACAAAACAAAATGGATTTTATTTATAGGCTAAATGGTTTATGCATACATGAATCACATTAAACCCTAATATTACACTCACACAATTCTCCAAGTATATGATCCATATTTCTAGATGGTGGATACATGTATTACAATTCTCTAGATGAACTTACATAGAAAAATACAAATATTATTTCTTTTGGCTTGGGCTTATCAACAAATTCCTCCCTTAAGCTCAAGCCTATTCTTCATCCCGATCATCGCCTTACAATTTTCAAACAACGTTGTCGGAAGTGGTTTCGTGAATATGTTAGCCACTTGGTCATAACTTGCCACATGACTCACTCGCACATCACCTTTCTTCACCTGCTCTCGGATGAAATGAAAACGCACATCAATGTGCTTAGTCCTCTCATGATGTGTTGGCTCTTTGCTAACTCGATTGCGGATTTATTATCAACTCGTATTTCGGCCGTCTCGTGTTGCATCAGTTTCAACTCGTGCAACAAGTTCCTTAGCCAAGTAGCATGGCATACTCACCAAGATGCTGCTACGTATTCCGCCTTGCACGTCGATAATGTCACTATTGGTTGTTTCTTTGAGGACCATGTGAATGCCGTATCTCCCATGTAAAACACATATCCCGATGTGCTTTTACGATCATCAACATCTCCGCACCAATTGCTATCGGAATATCCCACTAGCTTGAAATATTCGGCTTTGGAATAGAATAACCCAAACGATTCAGTTCCCGAATATACCGCAAAATTCTCTTTATCGCTTTCAAATGCGTATAGACCGGCTCCTCCATGAATCGACTTACAACTCCAACACTATAAGAAATGTCCGGCCTTATGCATGTGAGATGGCGGAGACTCCCAACTAGACTTCGGTATATGGTCGCATCTACTTGTTCGCCACGGTCAAACTTAGAAAGTTTTACCCCGGGTTCCATCGGTGTCAATACCGGGTTGCAATCCGCCATTTTGTTCCTTTTCAGAATTTCTTTTACATATGTTTCTTTTAACATAAAAATCTCAGTCTTTTCTTGTCTAACCTCCAGGCCAATGAAATACTTCATCAAGCCCAAATCCGTCATCTCAAACTTCCGAGTCATCACACTTTTGAATTCCTCTATCATCTCATCATTGTTTCCCATAAAGATGAGGTCATCAACATAAAGAGCGACAAGGAGCAAATTATCTTCATTCTTTTTTACGTATAGTGCATGCTCGTATGGACATTGAGTAAACCCGTTCTCCTTGAAGTAGTGCCTTCTTTAATTTCAGCACCTTCTTCTCTTCCCCGATTTTCATGTACCCAGGTGGTTGCTCCACGTACACCTCTTCTTCTAGCACGCCATTCAAAAATGCTGACTTGACGTCCATTTGAAAAATTTGCCATTTGAATTGAGTTGCTTGAGCTATGAGAAGGTGAATCGTCTCCATTCTTGCAACCGGGCAAAGACTTCATCATAGTCTATCCTCGCCTTTTGTCGATAGCCCTTTGCAACTAGGCTTGCCTTGTACCGCTCTATTTCACCTTGAGCGTTCATTTTCTTTTTGTATACCTATTTTACTCCTATGGGCTGACTTCCTTTTGGCAATTCAACCAACTCTCAAGTTCAGTTTCGCTCTATTGCTTTTAGTTCTTCATTCATGGCTGCTTGCCACTTCTTATTTCGTACCGCGTCCTCAAATGTAATTGTTTCGGCATCCGCCAAAAGACAAATTAAATGTACCTCACTTGTCGAGTCGTACAAATCTTGCATGCTTCGCATCCTTGGCTGTCTTGACTCATCTTCAACATCAGATGGTACGGGGCTAGTCGGTACAAAGGTTGATGCCGGCGGTTCTCCTTTCTCAGGCTCACCTAACTCGGCCTCATCATGTGTCATCTCATCTTTGTTATTCCAATCCCACGCGCTCTCTTCATTCACATGTACGTCCCGGCACACCACAACTTTCCTTCCAATATGGGTCGAAGAGCTTGTATGCCTTTGTTTTCTCGTCATATCTAATGAGCACGGACTTCTTACTTTTATCATCAAGCTTAGTCCTCCTTTGATCCGGTACGTGTGCATAGGCCACACTACCGAATACTTTGAAATGTGATACGTTCGTCTTTTGACCACTCCAAGCCTCTTGTGGTGTTATCTCACCTAACTTCGAATGTGGGCATCGGTTTTGTATATACTCGGCACATTGTACAGGCTCGGCCCAAAATTCTTTTAGCATACCCTTGCTTTTCAACATCGACCGAACCATATCAAGAATGGTCCGGTTCTTCCTCTCGGTCACACCATTTTGCTGAGGAGAGTACGGTGCATTCAAGAATCGCTTAATCCCATGCTTATCGTAATAACTCGTGAAAGCGGTTGACATGTACTCCCCGCCTCTATCCAGCCGTAATGCCTTGATATAAGTCCCGGTCATCTTCTCGACTAAAACCTTGAACCTTTTGAACACTTCGAGAGCCTCGGATTTTTCCTTCAAAAAATAAACCCTTGTCCTCCTTGTATTATCGTCAACAAATGTGATGAAATATCTTTTCTCACTGAAGGATTTGGGTGTAATCGGGCCACATATGTCGGTATGCACCAACTCAAGAGGTCTTTCTACTCGGAATTTCGCCTTTTTCGGAAATGAGGTCCTTTCTTGCTTGCCGAATAAACATCATTCGCAAAACTTGGTGGTGTAGTCCATGTCTAGTAGCCCATGGACCATGTTCTTCTTGGCCAACTCCTTTAGGCCACCATAATGAAGTTGACCGAACCTTAGATGTCACAATGCCGATTTGTCCTCCATATCGACTTGTAGACATTTTTCCTGCACATTTCGCAAGCTGAGCTTGTACATGCGATTTTTGGCCATTTCAACTCGTGCTACCAAGCGTCCTTGATTGTCTTTTAATTGTACATGCGATTTTCATGAATACCGAGTATCCCTTCTCCATGAGTTGTCCCATACTCAAAATATTGCTCTTAAGATCAGGTACGTAATAAACATCCTCGATTGACCCTTCCGTACCACCTTTTTATAAATAGTGAACCGTACCTTGACCTTTTGCTTGAATCTTTGACGCATCTCCGAACGACATGTGACCATCTTCATGTTAGTAGTATGCCCTAGGCCAATGTATTTGAGACCTAGATGTATGGATTGTGTTAAACAAACATTGTTTTTATTTAGAGATATTTTATATAATAAATGCGTATTGGTTATTTTATTCTTATTACTAAAATGAACCTTGAATATGATATTCAGCTTTATATCATCAAAGTATGTGACTTTGATAGTAAAACTATAAAGTATTATGAATGATATTATAAACTATCCCTGATCATTCATAGGATGTTTGTGAGACAAACATACTTTATGATAAGCTATAAATGTACATCAGTATGTTAGTTGACTGATGGTCACGTTTTACTGATCATGAATAAGAGTTATTAAGTCATTAACATAAGTATATGTTAGAGACCATATACTGGATTGACCCACCGTGAGAATACTACATGGTTCGTGTCATTAGTTATTCTCAGTAAAGAATGTATCTGTAATCCTTAGACTTGAGATTATCTTAGTTTCCTACATGAGAAATTTTATACTTTAATATAATCTAACATTGTCTTTAACCGGGCGGTCATAAAGATTATAATTAGGTATATAATGAATTATGCGGAGGAAAGAGTTTAATTAAGATAGGATTTGTTCCTCTCATAAATTGAGAGAGATATCTTTAGGCCTCTTGATGATTTGATTGAAGAAATGCACGGCCGTGCTCAAGTGAATTAATAAAGAGTTATTAATGTCATTTCATGTTCAATCAAATTCGGTGTCAAGAAATATTTATCGACCAACATAAGGTTGACACATACCATGCCTTATGGACGATATAGATATCGTGTAACAAAAGGATACAATGCATGACATAAATTAGGTTTGATCGAATCATCTATATTTGCTTAATTTGGGTAATCATGATGTCTTGCTAGAGGCCGCTCATGATTTATAATCCGTTGTGATTATTGCCAACATTAAGTAAATCTACAGGGTCACACACAAAGAACAACTATTGAGACGTACACAGAAAAATCATAACTTATGTGATAAGTTGTATGGAGAGCTACATAGTCAAGTGACACATCCAATCCTACATCTTATATGATAAGGTGTGTTGCATATATGGTTACATAGTTACCATGCACATAGGATATGAAACTTATGGACTATGTAGGCACAAGAGACACCCTAAAATCAGAATAAGGATCATTATATTTTCGTCCATCTTGTGTGAGACAAAGAGGAGAGAAAAATCCGAAAATTATTCTCTTGTTATTTCTGTGAGAGAAATGAAGAACGGATACTAGCATATATCGTTCTTTATCCGTTCAAAGGGGTTGTTCGTGTGGATACCGGTAGAGGACGAAGCGAAGTGCGGAGTCTTTGTGATTCGGGTTGAAACCGTGGTTTTGTTTGGAGAATCGGTTTGCTTGGAGAATCCGTTCGTTTGGAGATCGGTTTGTTAGACCGGTTAGGCGAAATATACAAAGGATCGGTTTGGAAACCGGTTTGGAATCGGACAACGAGAAGCGTCAACCATATTCGCTTTTGATCATCACGGATTAAGCGTAATCCGAAGGTACAAAGTTATGAACTTTTCTTTGATTTAATTGTAATTCACGGATCCTTCTTTTGGGTTTCGAATTCGATTTTGTTTCGTTTTGTATTTTCCGCTGCGTTATGAACGGTAGAAACCCAACAGTGGTATCGAGCCAAGTGAATTCCAATTAAATTAAGACGGATAAACCATTTTCGAAATATTTCTTTTGATTTTGAGGCGTTGTTTTTCAATTTTTGAATTTTGGTCATGAACGGTTGCAATTTCATGAAAGGGTGCGACTTCATGAAAGGGTGCATGTGATGTCTCTTGATCATGAACGGTTGCAATTTCATGAAAGGATGCGACTTCATGAAAAGGTGCATGTGTTGTATCTTGATCATGAAAGGTTGCGATTTCATGAAAGGATGCGACTTTATGAAAAGGTGCATGTGATGTATCTTGATCATGAAAGGTTGTGATTTCATGAAAGGATGCGACTCTATGAAAAGGTGCATGTGATGTATCTTGATCATGAAAGGTTGCGATTTCATGAAAGGATGCGACTTCATGAAAGGGTGCATGTGATGTATCTTGATCATGAAAGGTTGCGATTTCATGAAAGGATGCAACTTCATGAAAGGGTGCATGTTATGTATCTTGATTATGAAAGGTTGCGACATGATTGAAAGGGTGCTTTGGGTATGTCATGAACGGATGCATGTGATGTATCATAACCTTAGGATGGGTGTTTAAATTTTATGAAAAGGTGCGAAACTACGTATATGATACACTAAATAAATTTCGAAAGGATGTATTCAACACATCAAGTTTTTAAAGAAATTTTGAGTTTCGGCACCGTATAAAATAAAATTTGTTCAGGGGCGCTGCCCCTTGAAACCCCGCAGGGGCTCTGCCCCTTGACCCCGCCCGCTGACCATTTTTCGGAGCCGCGCCCCGAACCCCGCGCTCACGCATAGATTAATCGTAGACCCCAAATTTCATATTTGTAACGCCTTATACATATTTCGTAAAATGGTTTAAAGTACAACATAATGCATATAACATGGCCTATTAGATATGTGATGAATGATTGTGATTTGTGTGTGATGATGTGATGTGTGTAATATATGTATGTATGTAAAAACGGGCATGGTTCCGTTCTTGGTTGATGTGATGTAATTTATTTTGATGGTTAATTATGACGGGCATGGTTCCGTTCATTTTATATATAATATAACTACCACGATCATACACATCATGGAGATGAAGGAGTTCACCATCCACCTCATACGTATCATGGAGATGAAAGAGTTCACCATCCACCTCATACACATCATGGAGATGAAGGAGTTCACCGTCCACCTCATACACATCATGGAGATGAAGGAGTTCATCAATGCCTTGTGGTTGAATGTATCTTAGGAAATGATCTTAATGATTGGCTCATTTAGATCATCAAGGCCATGTTATATCATATCATATTTATTTTATCTGTGCATATGATGTTCTATGATGAAATATATGATAAAATAAAACAACAAAATAAAAGATTAAACATAACAATCCCTCATATAATATTGAATCATAGAAATGCCTCCCATGTATCTATACTTATTATCACTTCGATCATGCAAAATTTGGGTATGCCAAAGCATAGTGAATTAGTATAATCTTAGGGTGATAAGAAGCGAGAAATGGTGATTCTCGATATTTAGACATGGTTAGATTCAACTGAACTATCAAGTCAGACTTGGGTTCGGGGCATATGATAGGATGCATACGCCGAGCATATGATGCTCATCCTATGGATTAAACGAGAGTTGTATGAGATACAATTGGAAACGTTCCTACCTAAATAATTAGGTTCTAAGCGATGAGCCAAAGCTCACTTGGAACTTGATAAAATATGGATCTTGGCCCACTATGAAATTTAAAGTTAAAATTTCCGAATCAATACATTTGAGGGTTATTGATTTGAAAAAAATAGTGGGAGTTAAAATTATATTAAAATATCTCAAATCACATATTAATATAGACCTGCATTTAATTCTGTGTAGAAAATGGCAACAAACAACACATCAACTTTAACATTGCGATCCGTCCTTGAGAAGGACAAGCTCAATGGGAAAAACTTCCTTGACTGGCATCGGAATTTGAGAATTGTTCTCAAACAAGAAAGGAAGAACTATGTCCTTGAAAGGCCTATTCCTAACCAGCCCGCTGATGATGCTGATCAAGAAGTGATAAACACTTATGCCAAGCATACAAGCGACTCTAATGATGTGACATGTCTCATGTTAGCCACCATGGATGCCGATCTTCAAAAGCAGTTTGAAAATTTAGAGGCATTTCCAATTTTGGCACAGCTCAAGGAAATGTTCCAAGAGCAAGCTAGAAATGAGAGGTATAATGCACATTGTGCATTAGCAAGTTGTAAGATGGTTCCCAACTCCTCGGTGAGTGCTCATATTTTGAAAATGAAAGGGTACCTTGATCAACTTGAGAAACTAGGGGCAAAGGTTGGCAATGAGATGGCTACCGATTTGATCCTTAGGTCTCTTCCTCCGAATTTCAAGCCATTTATAATGAACTATAATATGCATAACATGGACAAGAGTATCACGGAGTTGCACGGTATGGCTGAAGAACTTCGAGGGGACTATGAAGACAAATGTTGTCAACGATGTTCTCTTGGTTCAGAAAGGCAAGGGTCAAAAGAGAAAATTCAAGGGCAAAGTCAAAGGAAAAGGTAAGGGCAAGGTGTTGTCCAAACCTAAGAACAAGAAACCCAAGGAGGGTGTTTGTTTCTTCTGCAACAAACCAGGACATTGGAAAAGAAATTGCCAGGCATACCTGGAGGATCTAAAGAAGAAGAAGAGTAGTGAGACTACTACTTCAGGTATTAATGTTATTGAAATTAATTTATCTACTTCTTCATCTTGGGTATTAGATACCGGATGCGGTACTCACATTTGTAATAATGTGCAGGGGCTGCAAAGGAGTAGAAGATTAGCGAAAGGTGAAGTGGACTGCGGGTGGGAAATGGAGCAAGAGTTGCTTTGCATTAGCCGTGGGCGTTTATTTATTATCTTTACCTTCTGGACTTGTAATAAATTTAAATAATTGCTACTATGTACCTGCTGTGAACAGGAATATTGTATCTGTGTCGAGATTGGTTTTGGATGGTTTTAAGTTTGTTATTGAGAATAATAACTTTACCATAAGTAAAGAAAATATTTTCTATGCGAATGGTAAATTAGAAAATGGTCTTTATGTTTTAAATCTTGATCATGAACATTACAAGTCTATCTATAGCATTAATACAAAGAGATTTAAATCTATTGATTTGAATCTGACATATTTCTGATATTGTCGTTTAGGACACATAAATGAGAAACGCATTTCTAAACTCCACCAATATGGACTTTTAGACTCATTTGATTTAGAATCGTTTGAGACGTGCGAATCTTGTTTATTAGGTAAGATGACAAAGGCTCCTTTCACAAAAAGAGGTGAGAGGGCAAGTGAGTTATTGGATCTCATACATACAGATGTATGCGGACCAATGAGCACACCCGGCTAGAGGTGGTTTTCGATACTTCATTACTTTTACTTGATGACTTAAGTAGATATGGATATGTTTACTTAATGAAACATAAATCCGAATCTTTTGAATTGTTCAAAATTTTCAAAAGTGAAGTAGAAAACCAACTAGGTAAGAAAATAAAAGCACTTCGATCAGATCGAGGTGGCGAATATTTAAGCCTAGAGTTTGACAATCATCTTAAAGATTGTGGAATAGTTTCACAACTTACTCCTCCTGGAACACCTCAATGGAATGGTATCTCGGAAAGGAGAAACCGAACTTTACTAGATATGGTTCGGTCTATGATGAGTCAAACAGATCTTCCGATATCCTTTTGGGGTTATGCCATTGAGACTGCCGCGTTCATACTAAACAGAATTCCATCAAAAGCTGTTCAAAAGACTCCATATGAGATATGGACTGGGAGAAGTCCCACATTGTCTTTTCTAAAGATTTGGGGTTGTGAAGCTTATGTGAAGCGTCAAATTTCTGACAAGTTAACACCGAAATCTGATAAATGCTTATTTGTGGGATATCCTAAAGAAACTAAAGGATATTACTTTTACAACCCATCTGAGAACAAAGTGTTTGTTGCTCGAAATGGTTTCTTTTTGGAAAGAGAATTTATTTCTAAAGGAACTAGTGGAAATAAAGTACACCTTGAAGAAATTCAAGATCCACTAATTAGCAATGAACATCCATTGGAAGATCCACTAGTCTCTTCAAGAGTTGACGAGTCCGGTCTTGAAACACAAGATACTCCTCATAGATCTGGTAGAGTTCGTCATGAGCCCGTGAGATAAGGATTTCTCGTGACTGATGATAGAAATGTGGCGCTCATAGGTGATGAACCCACATCTTACCAAGAAGCTATAAAGGATCCTGATTCTCATAAATGGTTAGAAGCCATGAAAACTGAGATGCAGTCCATGTACGATAATCAAGTTTGGAACCTAATTGATTCACCTGAAGGTTCTAAGACCATTGGGTGTAAATGGGTTTTCAAAAAGAAAACTGACATGGACGGAAATGTGCATACCTATAAAGCGAGACTTGTTGCGAAAGGTTTACGACAAACTCATGGTATAGACTATGACGAAACTTTCTCACCAGTTGTTATGCTTAAATCGATTAGAATTCTGCTTGCCATAGCTGCATATTATGACTATGAGATATGGCAAATGGATGTCAAAACAGCTTTTCTTAATGGAAATTTACTCGAGGATGTGTGTATGACACAACCCGAGGGTTTTGTTGATCCTAAGAATTCTTGATAAGGTCTGCAAATTGCAGCGATCCATTTACGGATTAAAGCAAGCATCTCGGAGTTGGAATCTTCGTTTTGATGAAGTAATCAAAGGTTTTGGTTTTATCAAAAATGAAGATGAACCTTGTGTTTACAAGAGGGTTAGTGGGAGCGCAATAGTTTTTCTAGTACTTTATGTAGATGATATATTACTCATTGGAAATGACATTCCGACTTTAACAAATGTTAAGACATTTTTAGGAAAGTCTTTTGCAATGAAGGACCTAGGAGATGCCGCTTATATACTCGGCATTAAGATCTATAGAGATAGATCTAAAAGGCTCATAGGTCTAAGTCAAAGTACCTATATTGACAAAGTGTTGACACGATTTCGAATGGATGATTCGAAAAGAGGTTTCATACCAATGTCACATGGCATAAAATTGAGTAAGACTCAACGTCCTGCTAATCAGGAAGAACGAAATCGCATGAATAAAATCCCGTATGCTTCGGCTATTGGATCTATCATGTATGCCATGCTTTGTACTAGACCAGATGTATCATATGCATTAAGTGCAACTAGCAGATATCAATCTGATCCCGGTGAAAGTCACTGGACAGTTGTCAAGAATATTCTGAAGTACTTGAGAAGAACTAAGGATTCATTCTTGGTTTATGGAGGATTTGAAAGTGAGCTAGTTGTAACAGGTTACACGGACTCAAGCTTTCAAACCGACAATGATGATTTTAGATCGCAATCTAGTTATGTGTTTTGTTTGAATGGAGGTGCAATAAGTTGGAAAAGTTCCAAACAGGACACTGTAGCGGATTCTACGACAGAAGCGGAGTACATAGCAGCTTCAGAAGCAGCTAAGGAAGCAGTTTGGATGAAGAAGTTCATTGAAGAACTCGGTGTGGTTCCTAGTATAGCAAATCCTGTGGATCTTTATTGTGACAACAATGGGGCAATCGCGCAGGCAAAGGAACCAAGATCGCATCAGAGAACCAAACACATACTTCGACGTTTCCATTTGATCAGGGAGATCATTGCGAGAGGAGATATTAAAATATACGAGTTGATGGTGATGATAATGTTGCCGATCCGTTGACTAAACCACTTTCTCAAGCAAAGCATGAGGGTCATGCTAGGTCGATGGGTATTAGATACTTGTTAGATTCGGCCTAGTGCAAGTGGGAGATTGTTAGTAGTATGCCCTAGGCCAATGTATTTGAGACCTAGATGTATGGATTGTGTTAAACAAACATTGTTTTTATTTAGAGATATTTTATATAATAAATGCGTATTGGTTATTTTATTCTTATTACTAAAATGAACCTTGAATATGATATTCAGCTTTATATCATCAAAATATGTGACTTTGATAGTAAAACTAAAAAGTATTATGAATGATATTCTAAACTATCCCTGATCATTCATAGGATGTTTGTGAGACAAACATACTTTATGATAAGCTATAAATGTACATCAGTATGTTAGTTGACTGATGGTCACATTTTACTGATCATGAATAAGAGTTATTAAGTCATTAACATAAGTATATGTTAGAGACCATATACTGGATTGACCCACTGTGAGAATACTACATGGTTCGTGTCATTAGTTATTCTCAGTAAAGAATGTATCTGTAATCCTTAGACTTGAGATTATCTCAGTTTCCTACATGAGAAATTTTATACTTTAATATAATCTAACATCGTCTTTAACCGGGCGGTCACAAAGATTATAATTAGGTATATAATGAATTATGCGGAGGAAAGAGTTTAATTGAGATAGGATTTGTTCCTCTCATAAATTGAGAGAGATATCTTTAGGCCTCTTGATGATTTGATTGAAGAAATGCACGGCCGTGCTCAAGTGAATTAATAAAGAGTTATTAATGTCATTTCATGTTCAATCAAATTCGGTGTCAAGAAATATTTATCGACCAACATAAGGTTGACACATACCATGCCTTATCGACGATATAGATATCGTGTAACAAAAGGATACAATGCATGACATAAATTAGGTTTGATCGAATCATCTATATTTGCTTAATTTGGGTAATCATGATGTCTTGCTAGAGGCCGCTCATGATTTATAATCCGTTGTGATTATTGCCAACATTAAGTAAATCTACAGGGTCACACACAAAGAACAACTATTGAGACGTACACAGAAAAATCATAACTTATGTGATAAGTTGTATGGAGAGCTACATAGTCAAGTGACACATCCAATCCTACATCTTATATGATAAGGTGTGTTGCATATATGGTTACATAGTTACCATGCACATAGGATATGAAACTTATGGACTATGTAGGTACAAGAGACACCCTAAAATCAGAATAAGGATCATTATATTTTCGTCCATCTTGTGTGAGACAAAGAGGAGAGAAAAATCCGAAAATTATTCTCTTGTTATTTCTGTGAGAGAAATGAAGAACGGATACTAGCATATATCGTTCTTTATCCGTTCAAATGGGTTGTTCGTGTGGATACCGGTAGAGGACGAAGCGAAGTGCGGCGTCTTTGTGATTCGGGTTGAAACCGTTGTTTTGTTTGGAGAATCGGTTTGTTTGGAGAATCCGTTCGTTTGGAGATCGGTTTGTTAGACCGGTTAGGCGAAATATACAAAGGATCGGTTTGGAAACCGGTTTGGAATCGGGCAACGAGAAGCGTCAACCATATTCGCTTTTGATCATCACGGATTAAGCGTAATCTGAAGGTACAAAGTTATGAACTTTTCTTTGATTTAATTGTAATTCACGGATCCTTCTTTTGGGTTTCGAATTCGATTTTGTTTCGTTTTGTATTTTCCGCTGCGTTATGAACGGTAGAAACCCAACACTTCAACCTCTCACATCTTCTTGAATAGGTGCTTGTGCCCGCACATGTGGTTGCTTGCACCGGTGTCGAGGTACCAGACTGTATCGCCATCGGTGTTGATATCGTTGTATGCCATCATGAGAAACCCATCTTTCATCTCATCCTCCATGACAAGGTTGGTGTTCTCCTCCACTTTCTTCTCGGCGTAGCAAACTTTTGCGTAATGCCCGACCTAGCCTCTCCCACGACCAGGTCCTCTACCTCGCCAATTTTGTTCGCTTGACTGCACCTTCTCCTCATAGTATCCACCTCGACCGCGGTCTCCACCACCGCGATCATTGCTGCGACCTCCACGGCCGCGCCCTCTACCACGAAAGTTTTGAGTGTAGACTGTCTTTTCGTCTTTGGTAGACATCTTGGCTTGTAGCGCTTCCTCAAGCGACTCGTTCTTCTTCTTCTTGCGTTGCTCACGTGCCTCTAGCGACCTAGCGAGATCGTCAATAATTAGCTCCTCTTGGTCCTTCGATTCTTCGATGGCGCACACGACATTCTTAAAATTGTCGGTCAGCGACCGCAGAATTTTTTTCACGACCCTCAAGTCCTTTAGAGTTTCACCATTACACTTGAGCTGATTTACCACGGTTTGCACGCATGTGATGTAGTCAGATATACCTTCTGACTCCTTCATCTTCATACACTCCAACTCGCCACGTAGAGTTTGGAGTCTTACTTGCTTTACTCGGTCGGTTCCCTTGAAAACTTTTTGTAATGTATCACATGCTTCCTTGCCCGTTACCGTGCTTGCTATCTTTTCAAAATTTGACTCGTCAACTGCTTGGAACAGCATGTATAGCGTTGTCTTGTCCTTCATTCTCTTTTGTTTCAACACCTTAATTTCACTTACTGTCATATCGTCGGTATTTTCTGGTTCGGTGTAGCCGCTCTCGACTACGTCCCATGCATCTTGGGCCCCGAGTAGTGCTCGCATCTGGATGCTCCAGTTGTCGTAGTTAGCTCTCATCAAT
The DNA here is from genome assembly GCA_024447665.1 of Juncus inflexus. Lineage (NCBI taxonomy): Eukaryota > Viridiplantae > Streptophyta > Magnoliopsida > Poales > Juncaceae > Juncus > Juncus inflexus. The sequence continues at coordinate 2,621,710 of JAJHPC010000003.1, forward strand.
CGTGGCGGTGACATACCCCCAAATGACATTCTTCCGGGATTTGTCATCGGCTCTGATACCAATTTGTGGATTTACCCTCACAAATTCACAATTTTAATGGAAGAAGAACAATTTTCTTTTTCTTAATTTTTCTTAATATATTTCTTTCTTTTTGTCTCTTAATAGAAAGATATAGTTTGTATAGCTTATCAAGAGAAGTGGACAGAATTTGAGATATTCAGTGTACAAATTTTATTAATTTTTTTGTATTAATTTTACTAACTAACATGGTATAATTTGACTTCTGCTTAATTTGCTTATTCGTACATAATTTCAAAACATAAATTAGTAGCAGTTAACTTGATTGTTTGATTTGTAGCAACTTATAAGAATAATTGTTCTAATCTGGATGAACTTATTGTTCTAATTTCACATAATTTGTGTAATTGAAAGTTATATCGGTGATTGCGATGAATAATTACAAGAGCATAGTTATTGATTAGAAGCTAAACGGGGTTCAATTACTTGACTGTGGAAATAGCTCCGTCGTTTCAGACCTAAAGAACAAATGCGATACGGTTTTGAGAATTATTTGCGCTAAATTGCTTCAAGACTATTGATAACTTAAGATTGTTAATTATTTAAAAAGTTGGATTGGGATTCATTTGTATAGGATATTGAAGTAAAAATGTAAAAGAACAATAATTATATATTAGTGTACCTTGCTTCATGCATTACTTTGGCATTGATGTGTTGTTTCATAATGAATGAAATAATGTGTTTGATTCATGTAGTATTGTTTGTTAATTGAATTGATGTGTTGTTTCTTGTAAGCTTTTGTGACTTTGTTGGTTATTACTTATGTGTCAGATTTGTAAATGGGGTTCATGATCAATCATAATTGTATTAGAGATGGTTTAGATATGTACCACCTCTAAATTTATGTCACATGATATACCATTTCTATTAGTATGCCTGTTTTTACAAATCTTTCGTGATAATGATAAATCTTTTGCTGGGAGTATATACCTATAAGTATATAAATTCACCCATTTATATTACCAGAATATACTCTTGTTGTTAATATACTTATTTTTTACAAATCTTCGTTGTAATGATAATTATTTTGCTGTGAATATACACCTACAAGTACCTAAATTCACCCATTTATATTACCAGAATATTCTCTTGTTGTTAATATACTTTTTTTTTTACAAATCTTCGCAGTAATGATAATTATTTTACTATGAATATACACTTATAAGTACTTATATTCACCCTTTTATATTAGTAGAATATACTCTTGTTGTTAATATACTTATTTTTTACAAATCTCCGCGGTAATGATAATTATTTTGCTATGAATATACACCTATAAGTACCTAAATTTACCATTTTCTATTTTCAGAATATACCCTTGTTGTTAATATACTTATTTTTTTACAAATCTTTGGCGGAAATAATAATTATTTTGCTATGAGTATATACCTGTAAGTATCTAAATTCACTCTTTTATATTACCAGAATATACCCTTGCAGTTAATATACTTGTTTTAAAAAAAATATTCGTGGTAATGAAAATTATTTTGCTGTGAATATACACCTATAAGTATCTAAATTCACCCTTTTATATTACCAGAATATATCTTTGTTGTTAATATACTTATTTTTTTTACAAATCTTTGGCGTTAATGATAATTATTTTGCTGTAAATATACACCTATAAGTATCTAAATTCACCTTTTTATATTACCACAATATACCCTTGTAGTTAATATACTTGTTTTAAAAAAAATACGTGGTAATGATAATTATTTTGCTGTGAATATACACCTATAAGTATCTAAATTCACCATTTTATATTACTATAATATACTCTTGCAGTTAATATACTTATTTTTTACAAATTTTTTACGGTAATGATAATTATTTTGCTATAAATATAGACATATAATTAACTTAAATTTACCCTTTTATATTATTAGAATATACCTTACTGTTAATATACTTGTTTTTTACAAATCTTCATAATAATGAAAATTATCTTCGCAGTAATCAGACATGATATTTGTCTATGTCAAGTGAAGTTTCGGCCCCAATTATGTATTACCCATCCAGTTTGCTTCAAGTTGAATAATACTCATATTGCATCAATTGAAAAAAAATTGAAATATGAACTCATCCTTAAATCAACTACAATTCATGTATACATACAAGAAATCTCAAATCACGTATACGCAAATTACAATATCAACTCATATGATTCTAATAAAATCATAATACTTGGGTCCTGATGCAACCATAATACTCAACCTTTAAACCTAGACAAATAAATCATCATATTACTCAAATTGTAACATTTCATTGGCACCAAATTTATGGATTACTTACAAATTATAACAATTCATGTATACATACAAGAAATCTCAAGTTGAATAGTACTCATATTGCATCATGATCTACAAAGAATTAAAAAAAAATTGAAATATTAACTCATCCTTAAATCAACTACATTTCATGTATACATACAAGAAATCTCAAATCACGTATACGCAAGTTACAATATCAACTCATATATGATCCTAATAAAATCATAATACTTGGGTCCTGATGCAACCATAATACTCGACCTTAAACATAGACAAATAAATCATCATATTACTCAAATTATAACATTTCATTGGCACCAAATTTATGGATTGCTTACAAATTTATGTCAATTCAAGCTTCCTTGTCTTAGCCGATCCGATGTATTCTAAGTGTCACCCTACAAAAATAATCAAACATGTAACAACATTAGCGAAAGTTAGAGTTACTAGAACACCAAATTTGTAACCCAAATCATACACTAAATCCATAAACTATTTACCACTTACACCATCATAGTAAACTGAAATTATGACCTGTCAAGTAGCACATTATTTTCTATGTAACTGGTTCAGTCCATGCTCAAAACAGCCACCATTCACAATAAGAAACTGGCCGACTTTCCACCGCGTATAGGTCCCAAACCCGATACCAACTACTAACCTTCTCGCACACCAAAATATCACTTTAAAAACCCTTCCAAATATTCCTCAAAACAGATCCGAAATTAGTCCCCAAATCTGTTGAGAAAAACAGCCACAAAACTGTCTCCGTACCAGTCTCAAATCCAAACTGGTTGTGTGGTGCCACTACTGGCCTCATCCTTTGATCAGCTTGTGTCAATTTAATACAACTAACCTTAGTCTAATCCAAATTGTGCATTAATTTCCTACTTAACACCCACACAATTAAGAAACATATGTTCCTCTCACTTTTGAGGAGCCTTTGCCAAGGCCCACTGTGTCCTCAAAAATATAAAAAGCAATTATTCACGCAATTTGTCATTTAAAATTCTGAAGTTGTAAAGAATTAAGTTTAAACACTGTAGGTACCAAATAAAAAGTGATCTAGATAACAACCAAAATTTCTCTGATTTTGTGAAATTGTTTTGATTTTTGAGGTGATTGATTGGAATGATTGATTTTTGTTGCAGATGTGATTGATAGATTGAATCTTCTCAGAGGGAAGGGGATGATTAGCATGCATTCATGGTCCTCAAAAAGGTATTTTTTCTTTCAATATCTCTTTAATAATGTGGAATTTGATCAATTGAATAATTAATTCGAACAAATTTTATAATGCAGGAGTTACAAGAATGGATACGTGTGGCATGATTTGACTGATGACAACTTGATTTTACCTGCTCATTGAAATGAGTACGTCTCAAAGGTTCTGGGCTCTTGTACGCGGAAATCTCTCCAATTACTCATGAAATCCATCTTCCTCAAGCTTCGAAAAACCATCAGAACCATCAACAAACCACAGATGAACCTCATGGGACGGCTCCATCGATCTGAATGAGTACAACTCAGATCCGACCACCACAACCGCCAGCAAGGCAGCTGACGTGTCAACTCAAACGGACAATCGTCGTCCGCCTCGCCGTTGATCGCCGGACTTTCCTCCACTTCACCAGCCCGCGGCGGAGCTAGGCAGCAACGAATCTCCCATCCGCCTTCCTTCTCTAGTCCCGAAACTCTCGAAACCGAGTTTGATCAGAAAGAGAGGAAAAGGGAAAGATAGACATGTTTTTCATCCGACCAGGTCACGTGGGGGTTGTATTTTTCACGTGCGTGATTCTTCTGGATTCTCCGAGTGATGATTCGACTTAGCAGCACCGAATTAGAAATAGTGATTTTCTGTGGAGATAAAATTAGAAGGGACTTTTTGCGGAAAGGAAATGAAGACAAGGGGATAAATTGGGTAGCATGGGGTTTATTTTGCAGATCCAAAAAAGGAGGAGGTTTAGGTATTTTAAATCTAGAGATCTTCAACAATGCAATTTTGTTAAAGTGGATATGGAAATATTTTATAAACAATGAGGGGGTTAAATTGGAGATCAAATTTGGTATGAAATGTAGAAGAGGAGAAAATTAATAAAATAACTAATAGAGACTCTTATTTTTGGAGAGAAATAAAAAAATTAGTGCCTTTTTTTTCCCCTTCCAGAGAACAACATTTGAGTTTGGGCAAGGTGCTATGATTAATTCTGATACAACAACTGAAAAAATGGGGGTTTGAGTTTAAGTGATAGATTTCCTGCATTGTTCTCCTTTGAAAGTTAACACTGATACAATGGCTGATTTCAAAGCCATGCCAGTTTTAGGAGAGGCCTTCAAAGAATTTGATGCCAAGACACCATTACAAGAGTTACAGGAACTCTCTGTACTTCTTAGTACAATCCAGTTCACCCAAGCCAGGGATGAGGTTATGTAGAAATGGAGAGAGAAAGGAGATTTCTCTGTTCAAAGTGCACACAAAAGGCAAAAACACTGGGGTATTATCTTAACCCCCCCTATTTAACATATGGTCCCTCAGGCTATCTTTAGGATGAAGATCCATCTGTAGAAAAGTAAACAGAATAAAGTGGCAACTCATAAACAGACAGATGTCACTTGTGCCTTAAAGAAGAGGAGACAATTAAGCATATCTCATATCTCTGAAGAATGCGAATTTGTGCAGAAGCATTGGAGTTCATTGAGAAATGCACTCGATCTTCATTCTGATCAGATTCACTCAATCCATGCCATGGCTTCAAGTATTACTAGCTCAGAAGAAGTGGATTTTAAACAGCTCTCTGGTCTGTTCTTATTCATAATCTGGCACGAGATGTATAGAAGAGCTTTCTCTGAAGAGAGGAGGAGTGGAGGGGCGTTGATAGAAGAGATCTTATTAGAACAGAGGAAAATTTTGAGATGGAGCATGGAAGAGGAAATCGCCATTAATGGTAGCAGATCTAAAAGCTTAGAAGTCATCGCGTCTTAAGAGAAAGGAGGTAAGAAGAAAGACATGTGGCACTGTCTGAAGAGTGATAAAGAAAGGGGTATATCATGTATACCCTTCCAAAACTCCTAAATATCAAATTTACCCCTCTAAAATCAGAAATATCAAATTTACCCTTCCAAAACCCAAAAACTATCAAAATTAGCCATTCAAAGTTTATAAAATATCAGTTTTGCCCAAATCAATAATTTATCAAATCATAATTTAACCTCCTAAAAACTAATTATATTAAAATTAATAATTATAATTGACAAAAATACCCCTTTCCCTCTCTTCTTTATTTTCCTACTGACATGAAATCCCCGCTATCTCTTTAACTTTTCATTTCTCACTTCTTTTTTTCTCTTCCTCCCGCCATTTTTGCTCATGAAACTTAGAAGCCACGAGAGAAGCTATGGCTAACCCTTGGCCATGCCATCTTCCTTCTAAATGCGTGTTTCCTTCTTCCCACCTCTCATCTTGTTCATCTCTTCTCTTTTCCTTTCTTCCCTCTTGTCCTAACCCTAAAATTGATAAAATAAAGATGAATGAAAATGAGTATGAGATGTCAATGAGCTTGAATGAAATAAGATTAAATCACTGTAGATGAGTGCTACAAGCCTAAATGGGAGAATATGGTTGAATCACCCATTATCGAGTATGTGAATTTTGTTTGTCTTCTTTTCTAGAATTGTTCTTATTTCTTGATAGAATTGAGAATAATTTTCTTATATTTGAAATTAGTTGTGATCATTAGGCAAAATTGCATATGAATTTGAGACTATTTGGGCAAATAATATTTTGATTGTTTTGAATCACCGTAGGTGAAATATTTTGGGGGAAAAATGTTTAGCTTGTAATTATACTTTATTTTAGTTTTTTTTATTACATATACCTTTAATGTATATTATTCAACAAAAAAATATGTAAGAATTGCATAATATTCTCACTTAATTTTTATTTGCCTTTGTTATATTAGGCAAGCTCCCTGTAACTTCAAGCTGAAAGTAAAATACGGGGGATATTTCAAGTCCATCAAGAACTCATCTAGGAAAAAATATTGTTTTCCTAAACAAAAAATAATTTTTGCGGACATGAACTCATATAATCTAAATGATCTGATGGAAGAAGTGGAAAAGCTTTTTCCATGGGAGAGTGATCAAGTTGTTTCTATTTTGTTTGAGGATAAACATGCTCAAGAACAAAGTTTTATTCCACTCAAAACGGATGATAATTTTCTTCTAATGTTAACTATGTATGAGAACAAAAAAGAAGTGATAATTTTTGTGGTAGTTGAGAATGAACAAGAGAATGAACCAAGGATTTTAGATGTGGAAGGTGGCAATGAATCTGTGAGTTTGGAAGGTGTTGATAACTTGCATGATGAAGAGGGTTCGGATTATTGTCGAAGTGAGCAAAGTTATCATAGCCATAATAGTAGTGGGAGTGATGATGAGATTCCAATGTATGAAGGAGAAACATATGAATATTACAAGAATGAACCAGTCATGAAAGTAAATTCAAAATTTCCTACCGTGATTAATTTTAGGAAAGCTTTGAATCATTACTCATTGGTGAAAGAATTTGAATATTCAATAGAGAAAAGTGATACTAAACGATTCACAGCAAGATGCGCTAGCAAAGATTGTGCTTGGAGAATTCATGCTTCCATTCTACAAAGATAATATCACATTTGAGGTTAGAATAAAAATAGAGGTTTAATTTTTTACTTTAATTTATATATTTTAATAATAAAATCTTATGTAAAATTTAGGTTAAAAAAATGGAAGATGTACATACATGCATAAGAAGTAACAAATCTGGGAACAAGAGAGCAACTCAAGGATGGATTGCCGATAGGGTAGTTGATAAGTTGAGAAGTGAGGGTGATGTTCCAGTTAAGGTACTTAAGAAATGGCTTAATGATGAGTATAGTGTGGATATTCCATATTTGCGAGTTCATCGTGGGAAGGAGCAAGCATTGAAGGATATACATGGTAAATGGGAAGATTCATACATAAAGATGGAGGCTTTTAAAGAGGAATTGTTGAGAAGAAATCCGGAGAGTGTGGTCGACATGCATCTTGAGAAGATAAATGATAACAATCACTTTCAAAGGTTCTTTATCTCACTAGGTGCTTGCTCTAAAGGATTTCTTTTGGGTTGTCGTCCTTATATAGGGATTAATACTTGTCATTTAAAAGGGAGATTAAACGGAGTTCTTGCAACTGCTACAGCTGTGGATGGTCGTAATTGGATGTTTCCGGTTGCTTATGGTGTGCTTGAATCGGAAAATACCAACTCATGGATGTGATTTCTTAACACTTTACAACAAGCTATAGGAACACCGGAAGGTCTCGTTATCTCTTCTAATATGCAAAAAGGGTTGGGCAGAGCGGTTGCAGAAATTTATCCAAGTGCAGAGCATCGAGAATGCATGAGGCACTTGTATAGCAATTTCAAGAAACACTATGGTGGGGATTTCTTCAACTTTTCCTTGTGGGGGGGAGGGCGGCACGGACTGTTGGGTTTCTACCATTCATAACGCAGCGGAAAAATAAAAACGAAACAAAATCGAATTCGAAACCCAAAAGAAGGATCCGTGAATTACAATTAAATCAAAGAAAAATTCATAACTTTGTACCTTCGGATTACGCTTAATCCGTGGTGATCAAAAACGAATTTGGTTGACGGTTTTCTTTGCCCGATCCAAACCGGTTTCCAAACCGATCCTTTGAATGATTCGCCTAATCGGTCGTCTCACAAACCGATTCTCCAAATAAACCGATTCTCCAAACAAAAATCACGGTTTCAACCCAAATCACAAAGACGCCGCATTTCGCTTCGTCCTCTACCGGTATCCACACGAACAACCCCTTTGAACGGATAAAGAACGATATATGCTAGTATTCGTTCTTCATTTCTCTCACAGAAAATAACAAAAGAATAATTTTCGGATTTTTCTCTCCTCTTTTTCTCACAAAAAGATGGACGAAAATATTATACCCTTAATATAATTTTGGGGTGTCTCTTGTGCCTATATAATTCATAAGTTTCATATCCTATGTGCATGGTAACTATGTAACCATATATGCAACACATCTTATCATATAAGATGTAGGATTGGATGTGTCACTTGACTATGTAGCTCTCCATACAACTTATCACATAAGTTATGATTTTTCTGTGTACGTCTCATTAGTTGTTCTTTGTGTGTAACCCTGTAGGTTTACTTAATGTTGGCAATAATCATAATGGATTATAAATCATGAGCGGCCTCTAGCAAGACATCATGATTACCCAAATTAAGCAAGTATAGATGATTCGATCAAACCTAATTTATGTCATGCATTGTATCATTTTGTTACACGATATCTATATCGTCCATAAGGCATGGTATGTGTCAACCTTATGTTGGTCGATAAATATTTCTTGATACCGAATTTGATTGAACATGAAATGACATTAATAACTCCTTATTAATTCACTTGAGCACGGCCGTGCGTTTCTTCAATCAAATCATCAAGAGGCCTAAAGATATCTCTCTCAATTTATGAGAGGAACAAATCCTATCTTAATTAAACTCTTTCCTCCGCACAATTCATTATATACCTAATTATAATCTTTATGATCGCCCGGTTAAAGACGATGTTAGACTATATTAAAGTATAAAATTTATCATGTAGGAAACTGAGATAATCTCAAGTCTAAGGATTACAGATACATTCTTTACTGAGAATAACTAATGACACGAACCATGTAGTATTCTCAAGGTGGGTCAATCCAGTATATGGTCTCTAACATATACTTACGTTAATGACTTAATAACTCTTATTCATGATCGGTAAAAACGTGACCATCGGTCAACTAACATACCGATGTCCATTTATAGCTTATCATAAAGTATGTTTGTCTCACAAACATCCTATGAATGATCAGGGACGGTTTAGAATATCATTCATAATACTTTATAGTTTTACTATCAAAGTCACATACTTTGATGATATAAAGCTGAATATCATATTTAAGGTTCATTTTAGTAATAAGAATAAAATAACCAATACACATTTATTATATAAAATATCTCTAAATAAACACAATGTTTGTTTAACATAATCCATACATCTAGATCTCAAATATATTGGCCTAGGGCATACTACTAACACGGACCTACTCTCCTAATCAGTATAACGAAATAATGAATGATGTTAGTAGTGTACGTCCAGAGGCAATTTCTTATCTTGAAAAAGAACATAGCAAAATCTAGAGTAGGAGCCAGTTCGGTACAACTGCTAAATGTGATTATCTTACGAATAATATATCAGAGACATTTAATTCTTGGATCAACAACGCGAGATATCGTCCCGTGCTTGATCTTCTTAATGCTATTAGGGAGAAAATTATGGTGATATTTGATCGGAGAAGAAGGATGGCAAGGAACTGAAAGGGGACATTAGTTCCAAATGTAGACAAATATCTCCAAAATATTTCCAAGGTATTTTCTTATATATTTATTTTTTACATTAATAACCTCACTACAAGTAATAATTTTTTTTTTGTCTACACATGTAGGGTTTGGGGTATATGATGTGTGTAGAAGTGGTGACAATCGTGCAGAAATACATGGCAAGGGAAATATTTGGGAAGTCATTCTCGATGAGAAAACGTGTACTTGTCAGGAATGGCAAGTGAAAGGTGTCCCATGTGTACATGCTGCTGCATTTATTGGTTTTATAAGAAATTCTAAGTGGGACAATTATGTGCATTCGTATTTCATAATTGATATGTTTAAAATTGCTTATGCTATGGAAATTGCTCCGATGCCAGGAAAAGATCAATGGATAAATGTAAAGAATGATGACAAGATTTATCCACCTGTTTTAAAGCGTCCAGCTGGACGTCCTCGAAAAAAAATCGAAGAAAAGCCTCTGATGAGCCCACAAAAAAGCACAAATGTGGGCGATGTGGTCTGTTTGGACATCATCAAAGAACTTGCAAAAATTCAATACCTCTTCAAAATAGCATGGAGAATATAGCCGGCAGTTCTGCAGCCTTTGCATCAGAATCAAGCCATACATCAAATAGGAAAAGGTTAAAATACTTATTGAATCTTTTAAATATTTTATATATTTTATTTTCCTATTTTTTCTAATATAATGTCATTTTTAAAATTTAGGGCTGAAAAAAGGAAGGCACATCCTCCACTTTAATACCAAATGTTTATGAAGGATCATATTTAAGTTTTAGAGTACTCATGATTTCAATTAAGTAGGATCATTTTGATGTTTATTTTGTTATGGTAGGTGGGCATTTTGTTAAGGAGATATGGTTATTTAAGTAATGAAGTATGGCATGTTATTTTGTTGTGTTAACTTGGGTGATATTCTCAAGTATTTTGTTGTGCTTACTTGAAGGATTTCGAACTTTAAAATTTACATTGCTTGAAGCAATCATGAAAAAACTAGAGCTTTCACCTCTTTGTATTTGAACTCATTGTTGAATATTAATAGTGTTGGGTTTCAGACGTGCATAACGCAGCGGAAAACAAAATCGTCCAAAATCAATCCGAGAATCCGTGCATATCGGTTAAATCAAAGAATTAAATCTTAAAGATACCTTTCGGATTTAATCCATGATGCTCAAACCATGCGTATTGTCCATGCATCTCTAAACCGGTTACCGTCCTAACCGATTTTACGTCCGTCTAGGTCGGATCATGCGGAAGTCATCTACCGCATACACAATCGGTCTCCACCAAAACTCTCAACAAACCGTTCTCATCTTCTTAGGCCGAATAGATCACAAGCGCCGAAAGTACGAACGCCTCTACCGGTGTCCACACGAACAAACTTCTTAAAACGGGAAGAAGAACAATATATATGCTCGTAGCTTGTTCTCCTCTTGCATAAGAAAACTCTTCTTATTTTATCTCACAAAAGATGTATATAATTCCTCTCATATAATCGCACTCTTTCAATTTTGTCATACAAAAAGAAAGCACCCTTTCATAATTTTGTCATACAAATTAGAAAGTATATTTTCTCTCTTTTGTCTCACAAAAGATAATGAGAAATAATGAGAGAGAGAATGATGTGTTGTATTGTGAATTTAGAGTCCTCCATGTCCTTATATAGAGGTGAAGAGTCATGTCTCTTCACACTAAAAGATGTGTATGGCATCACTCATCATTATCCATATGCCATCATCTAGACTCTTCTATATTACATGATCTTTTGTGCTCATAGTCTTTATATACATATATATCACATCTTATCACATAAGATGACAATATATTTTGTGACATTTTTATGCAACTCATCATATAAGTCACTACGATTTTCTGCGCCCATTTCAGTTTGTTCTTTGTGTGTGACCCTGTAGGTTCACTTAATATTGGCAATAGACTTGACAGTCTATAAATCATGAGCGGACCCTAGCAAGTCATCATGACTATCCAATTTAAGTGAATATCGGTGATCCGATTTACCTAATCAACAATCACGTATTTAGTCCCTTTGTCACACGATATCTATATCGATCATAAGGCATGTAAGACGCCATCCTTATATTAATCGATTAATATTTCTTGATCCCAAATTAAACTGAACAAGAGCAAATGACATTAATAACTCTTATTAATTCATTTGAGTATGGCCATACATTTCTTCAGTTCAATTCATCAAGAGGCCTAAAGATATCTCTCTCATTTATGAGAGGAACAAATCCCGTCTTGATTGCACTCATCCCTTTACATGATTCATTGTATACATAATCATAACCATTATGACCACCCGGTTAAAGAAAGTGTAAGATTATATTAAAGTATAAAATTACGCATGTTGGGAACCGAGACAATCTCAGGTCAAAGGACTATAAATACTTTATGTTACAAGAATCGCTATGACGTAAAACATGTATCATTCTTATGGTGGGTCAGTCCAGTATATGGTCTCTAACATATACCTATGTTAATGACTTGATAACTATTTATCCATGATCAGTAGAACATAATCATCAGTCAACTAATATATTGGCGTACATTTATAGCTTGTATATAAATATATATTTATATATATCTGCAAGCATAATCATCAGTCAACTACTATCAAAGTCACGCAATTTGATGACATAAAGCTGAATTGCATATTGATGGTCTATTTTAATTATATTAAAATAACATATATACACATATTATATGAAATATCTTAGAATAAATATTATATTTATTACTACAATCCATCATCAAGATCACAAACACTTTAGCCTAGGGCATAACACCATCAAATAGTTCAAAGCTTCAAACAGAAAGACACTTACTGACCTTGAATTTTTGTATTTCAAATTACATATCAATAAATGTACATACAAGAAAAGAAGAAAACAATTAATAATTTTAAACAACAAAGCAATAAAAAATGACAAACAAAATTTATCTTTGTAAAATAAAATATAATTTTACATGCCATAAATAGAACAATACTCAAATCCAAATCTGAACTCTAGCCACATATTTTTTCTAAACATCAAAAATCTAGTAACTTCATTTTTCTTTTTTCATCCGTAAATCTAATAACTTTCTAACCCTACATCAATGAAATATAATTCTTAAACCATGTGAACTTAATGCTTCCAGCCTTTGAACTTCCTTTAATCTGTATAAAAAAAGGAAAAAGTTGTAAAAAGAAACAAGAAAAGAAATATAAAGGTACATAAGAAACTAATTCTTTATTAATTTAATCATACATACCTGATACCTCAGTCCTCAGGTTCAAAGAATTCAATCCCATGAAAAACAGACAATTAAAAAAAATATGAGAAAACAAATTAAGCAAATAATTTAATGACTAATTTTATTTTTAGTTTTGAAAAATAAATAAGATGAAAGATTAATTATTTGGCTATACTTTTGGCGATCAGGAGTATCGCCTTCTTTGGGCCCCACAATAACTGAAACTGCATTAATTACTTTTTTAATCCGTTTGCAATACTCTGGATTTAGGGTTTCTTTCTTTGTAACATCTCCTATGATCTGTTAAGATTGTAAAAATGAAGTATGCGTACAAATATATACTCAATTTAATTATGATAATCACAAGAATGTAAAAAGAAAATGAAATAAAAGATGAAACGTGTGGGGTGTTTATGTTACCAAGTCTATATCAGGCCCAAACATGCTTCTTGCCTTCTCTTCATTTCTAACCTACAAAATAAAAAATAAGTATATTATAGTTAACAAATTGACTCAAATTATATTGCTTTGTAAATAATTTAAGCAAGAAAAAAAAATTCCATTTTTGCAGTTTAAATAAGAGGTATAAACCAGCGCAAATATAGCTGAAATTATTTCATGAGCTGAAAATTAGGGGCATTCAAAATATAATTGGAAATGTTCAAAAAGGCAAGATCTTGTCAGTGAGGAAACAAATCAAACAATTTAAGCAAGAAAATTGAGGATTATTACAAGGCCAATTCAAACAAAGCAAGAAGCTAGTGAGAAATTATACAATTTACGGAACTAAAAGTATCAAAATTTCTTAAAATTATCGTAAAATAATTGAATGCAACTCCTGATTTCGAGTTACTTTTAGTAGAAATAGAAATAATACTTACAAGTGAGTACAAGAGGTGAGTGAATTCAGGCGTGAAGAAGAGAGGCGAGAGGATGAAATAGCTCGAGTGGTTCAGGCTTGGTGAAGAGAGGCTTGGTAAAGAAGAGAGTTTAGTGCTTCAGGCCTGAAGAGAGTCGGGAAAAACAGAGCAGGCGAGTGAAGGGCAAGTGGAGAACTCGAATGGAGAAGAGGCGAACAGAAGGTTCTGGACCAGTGGAGAGAGAAAGATTGTTGAAAGGATAGGATTGGAATTTCATATAATTTATGTTAATATTAATATAAAAGTTAAATTTGAGTAAATTTGATAGTTTTTGGGTTTTGGAAGGGTAAATTTGATATTTCTGATTTTAGAGGGGTAAATTTGATATTTAGGAGTTTTGGAAGGGTATACGTGATATTATCCCAATTTTTTATTGTCTAATAGAAATTTGCATTTGGATGGGAGATTAAACTCCCTCCAAATTTCTTTAAAAAAAAAAAAACTAGTGATTTTCTAGAATATACATATCTAAATAGACTAATTGATTTCTAGACATGCTTTATAGTGCGGAGGGTCAAAGAGACTTATTTCGGCACGCCACACAATACAAAGCCTACAAAAATGATATAAAGTAAAACTAAAAAATCTAAATGGGTTTGGTCAGTCATATTATCAGGCTTCTTATTTGTCAATATAACAACTACTAGGATAAGATAATGTAGTGGTTATGATACTAGTTTCATTTTTTATAGGTGAGAAGATACGAATTTTGCATTCTGTAGAATTTTGGAGAGGTGTTTAGAAGAATTTTTAGATAGAATTAGATGTGCCCTCTCAGTATATGAGTGTTTGTGCGTGTTTTGTGTATGTCTATGGGCTGTTGTACTTTACTAATTTAGTTATAGAGAAAATTATAATATAATAGAATATAACATTGTTATCTTATACTTGACCTCTATGTTCTTAACTTCTCTTTTGTTGATTTGGCACAAACATCAAAATTTATATATATTTTTTAATTCGAACTCATCATTAATAGATAAAAGACTTGCTAAATATATAGTGCTAAATATGTTAGGCTGAAATTCGAATTTAACATCTCCCCTCAAAGTTTAAAGATACATAATCGCTTAGACTAGCAAACTTTGATCAGAATATATATCCTAAATTAGTAATAAAGCAATCTTAGTCTGCCAAATAAAGGAGCACATAAACTGAAAAAGAAATGGCAAACAACTCTCAGCCCTAGCCCTAAACTTCTTAATCAAAATGACAAAAAGCAAACAATTCTCAGCCATAACCTTTAACACCAAATAATGACTAAAACCCTTCAGACTTATATATATAGGAACCTCCCTATCGAAGAAATCAATGAAAATATAAACCAATTATTGTAAAGCTTCAGGTCCATTATCTCAACAAGAACAGGTCATACTCAGTACAAATCAAACCATTAAAAGAAAAAAAAATGAAAAGCAAACACTAATGATCTCTTCTGCTTTTTACCTCTTAATTAGCTCCTTCTTAGTAAGGGTTTTGATAAGTTACAAAATGTCAAGTAGAGATATGAGATTTGAATGTACTTTTTTTTATTGATCATTCAAAATAATATTACAATACATCTCTAATCTTATATTGTCAAATCTTCAAAATTACAATCCTACTACTTGACAATAGAACCTCCAACTATCTATTTGAAAAGAACTTATTTGGGGCTTGATGCTATAAGAAGACTTGATTCAAAATGAGAATAGGAGCTCCTATTTATACTAGAGGTGGAGAACTCTAGACTATAAATATTTCTAGAATTTGGATTTCTCTAGAATTGAAATATTTTCAGAAATATCTCTGGAGACAATTTTAGATACTCTTAAGATATTTCAAATTACTTCAAGAATATTTCAAATTCTTGGATTGTCACTAATAGAGTTAGTATTTTATTTCTTAACATCCCCCTCAACACTAACTCTTCTACTTGTTAATCAGTTGATTATTCCAAGTTGAGTGCGAATCCCCTTTATGTTACTTGCGTTGAGGCCTTCGTGCAACAAACTGAGTCCTATATCTTTTGAGTCGTACTTTTGCGCGACATAGTTTTAACTCTATCTGGTCTGCACGCCAACTCCGATGTGTAATTGCGCCTACAAACTACCTTCTCCATCTTCATAGTGTTTCTCCTTTTGCCTTTCCTGGATACATCTCCATAAATTATTGCCTTATCAATGAAGGTCTCCCTTTGCTGCATTCGCATACTACAACTTCGTACCAAATACATCTATGTTGTTGTATACCTTCAACTCATGTGACTCGAAGAGTACGTAATTTTCTTATGCTGTTAGTTATAAACTTACAACATGTTATTCTTCATACATGGGACATGGTAGACTTCTTCTATCTGGATTTGTTTTGAATTGAAGCAAGGAGAGATCATTGTCGTGCCGACATTAGCGATTGACAGCTTTGCATTATCATCTATCTTCTTTCCGGTGTACTGATTTATGCCCTTTAGCTTCTTGATATCACTCGTCATATGGTTTGAGCAACCAGAATCGATGATGAAGTTACTCTTATAATTGATTCTCCTGGGTTTGATTTTAGCCATTAGCGCAACTCCTTCCTTCTTTTTATTCTGCAGTAGCCTAGTTGCGATTATGGCTTCCATACCTCAATTCTTCTTGGGTACTATATCTTTCTTGACTCCTGGTGCTTTCTCTTAAGGCAGCATTTTTCTTGGACCAACACTTTCTTGCATAATTCCCACTCTTATCACAGTTGTAACACTTATCGTCTCGATTCTTGTCATTTCTCTAACTACGAGCTCCTCCTAAATCGTTAGTCTCCTCATTCGACCTCATTTGTTGGCTATGTCTGCTTTCGGGTTTTGATCTCAGCTTTTTGTTTAGGCTGGCCCTTTGCTTCGATTGCAAAAGAGTGTCTTCTTGTCTTGTCTTGTTGAGGCTTCAACCCCCTTGGTCAGAGCTTCTTAGTTAGCGAACATGTTCTCTAACTCTCCATCAGCATTGATAGAGTTAGCCAACGTTGGATTGCTACACACTAGAAGAACACAAAGAGCTCCAAAACTTGAATGCTAAGAACGCGAAATTTGAAAGCTAAAAAAAGCAAATTAATTCTTTGATAACTTCAAATCTAATATGTCATCGAGATAGAACTTATGCATGTCGACTCAAAATTTGATAAAACTTTCGCATGTCGACTCGAACTTGAGAAAACTTCTGATCTTAAACATTAAACTCAAATAAAATTAGTAATTACGGAATAGTTTTAAATATCATCAAACCGAGAACAACATCCTCCTCATGTGTTGCTCGTTTATCTTCTCCTCAGGAGCAATTTGCACGATGTCACTACATATGGACTGCACTTTCGTGAAATACTGGTTGATTGTTGTGCTCACTTGTGTGATCATCATGAGCTCCTTCTGTGGGAGTTGGATAAACAAGAAATGCGGCAGTCTACGCATGTCAATTTGCCTCCGTTTTTCTTAGTTCTCCCTTTAATACCAATGGTAGATAGGAACCGAACTATCTCATGATGTTCCAAAACCAACTCACGTACCACTTGAATCGGCGAACAACCAAACTCTTTGTTCGAAGCCGTGGGTTGTGTGGATGTGGGAACTAATTGTGTGAAAAAGATAGACTAGGGGTGATTGAGTGTGAGTTATGACAGTCATGTCATTCACAAACACCTACTCGCATAAGGGCAATCCCAATGAGATGTTTGGCTTGTTATGCGTATGAAAGGCTATTTTTAGATAGATTGAATTTGGAAAAGATCCTTGCTTTTGTATCTGCCAAAGACGCAAGTAGCCCAAGGACAGGCTTGTGTGTACATTACCAACCAAGCCTCAAGTATTGCTCTAAAAGTGCCCAGTGAACCGAATATGACGCAAAGAAGATTCTACATCCATTCAATAAAATATTTCTTCATGGAAAGGCTCGAATCTTGTATCTTACAGAAAGAAGTAACAAGGCAAGTCAGTCATAGTCAAGCTTGGTAGCACTCGGGCATTATTTTTCTTGGAAAACAGAGTTGCGATCAGTGTCCCAAGCAGTTTTCAGGGTCACGCTTCACTATTGTACTCAAGTAGCTCTTTCTCGACAGAGACCCTTAGTACATATCTTGTTTCTTCGGCCATGATACGTCATTTTCGTAGAGGCTCATTCTCCTTATGTTCTTCTGCGGACAGAGCATTCTTCTCCTAGGTCTATTTTGGGTCATCGGTGGTGTCAGACATTTTCATTTTTTTAGTAGCGACCTCTAGCGAAGTCATCTCATAGGTCTTGTCCTTACAGGTATGACTCTATGCAGACTTTCCACTAGATGTAGTTGTTACTACTTAGGTTATTGAAGTCACCTGCCGTACGTACGAATTCCATGTCTATAACTTGATTGCTTGGCGTCAGTGGAGGCTTCTACGAGTTTTCTGGCTTCTCTTTCATAGTTATGTGACTGTTCACGATCAACAACTCTTTCAACAAGATGTCGATACACGGCTTCTCTAGATACTGGACTACTCGCAAACTCCCGGAATTATACTCTGACCTCATTATCGATTTCGATATAACCGACCCGTCAATATCGCTCTTATACCACATTGTCAAGTAAAGAGACGATATTTAATTAAACTTTCTTTATTGATCACTCAAATAATATTACAATACGTACACCTATAACTTTATATTGTCAAACCTCTAAGATTACAACGATTATACTTCTTTACTATATAGAACATCCAATTATCAGATCTAGTTAGACCCGACAATAGTTGAGGAAACTGATAACTCTACCCGACCCATTAATGGAAGAAGATTAGAAGAAGAAGAATAGTCAACTAAAAAGCTGTTATAACCCGAATTTTTATTAAGGGACTTTTCATAATAGTTTAGAAGTTAGGGACTAAATTACAAATACTAAAAATTAGTTTTTGTTATAATAATAAAATTAATATTTAATTAATTAGTTGTATGTTGTTATATGTAAAAAGTTGTGTGTAGTTATATGTAAAAGTTGTGTAGTTATATTTCAAAAGGTGTATAATAAAATAAATAAAAAGAGTATAAAATGAATGGGTGCAAGTAGGAGATAAGATAATATTGTAAAATAAAGGAGTGCAAGTAGGATATGCATATAAACTACCCCTATCCCTTATTCTCCCTCCCCTCATTCCTTCATTCATGTCATTTTTTTTCTCTCCCTCCCTCTTTTCTCCAATAAAATAAATAAATGATCAAATTCCAACCAGAAGAATATGAGATATTAGTATCGGTGATGCGAGTTAATTCAGGATGATAGTTATGATCGGAAGTTTCGAAGCGTCATTAGTCTTGTCGTATTTCTTTCAAGGTAAGGATTTATGCTCTCAAATACGTTTATGATTTTTCAATTATTTTGATATATATATATATTGATAATAATAATATAAATTATATATTATTTGAGTTGATATTTCTCAAAATGAATATTTTATTATTTATGAAAATAAAATATTATTAGAATTATATATAATATTTTTGAGAAAATATAAATATTTTATGGATTATATAGTATTTTGAAAATAATTTTATGGGATAAAAAATGAGATATGAAAGAGTGAAATTAGTGAAAGTAGATACAGCCGTACTTGGTAGAGCAAAACCAAGACCGTTGATTCGCGTAGGTGAAATACCGTACTTAGTAGAGTGAAACTAGAACCGCCGATCACCCAACAATAAGCTCAGAAAGACTTGTATCTGTGTGCGTACTCGATGCCACAGAGCATGATCCAATGTGTATGTGTGAAAGTGAAATGAGAAATCAATATCCCAATATAAAAGGATTTTAAATATATTTATATTTATTATGATTTATTCAAATATTTATTTACTAAAATTAATATTATTTTTAACGTATGCGAAACATACCCTTACTGAGTTTTGACTCACTCCCTTTCCCTTTCCTCAGATTTCAGGTTCAGTTATTAGGCGGGGCACCGGGTTGAGTGACGTCATAATTTCGAAAGATTTAATGTAATAAATATTTATAGATACTTGATTTTTATAATATATATATATATAGATACTTAATTCTTTTATTTTTCGCTGCTTTACTACAATTTTAGAGTCGTATATCCTTAATATAAGTTGAGGGTATACGGTTGTTACATCTCGGGCCGAAAATGGATCCGGGGTATAACAAGTGTTTGTTGCTATCTATGTTGCACGGAAACGGACACGAGTGTCGTGTCCGATACGACACAGCGAATCTCAAAATTTATCAGAACACGACACATTTTACATATATATTATTATATTATTTTTACGAATAAAATATATAAATTAATTATTGTATATATATTATTTATGTTAATTTTATTTTATTTTAAAGAATTATACATAATATTTTTACCTTATAATTAGAAAGTAATACGTAATATTTTATAATTGATACAATATATATAACATTTGAAGTTACACTTTTATACATGCATACAAGATAATTGACGTTTTACATGTTTGTGTATGAAAACTTTATACTAAGTAATCAAAATTCACTTTAAATGTATAGTTCTACAATTACTGTAATAGAAAAGTGAGATGAATTAGTCTCCAAAATACGAGAATGATGAAATAATGTAATAATTGCTCTAACAAGCTAAATGCACGTGTCTGAGAAGTGTCCTGACAATTTTTAATATAAAATATTTGACAAGTCGAGTGGTGTATTCGACACGTGTCCGAAGAACGTCGTATCCGATACGATTTTCGACACGGACATAGTCAGAATTTTGAAGTGTCCGTGCAACACAGGTGGCTATCAAAATCAGATTGGGTGTGGAAAGTCTTTGCTTGAAATTGCACGATACTATCTTAAGTTGATTTATTATATCATGTAGACTTGGTCTTTTATAAATTATGAACCAAAAAATAATTTAAAGAACTCTCTTACTTCTCAACGTCTTATTCAATGAAAGACATATTCGGTAATTTGTAATACATGAATAATAATTCATTAATTTGACTATTCGGTATATAAAAGTATACAAATATAAAGTTTTTATTCATAAATAATTAAGAAATATTATTATTTCATTAAATAATATTTTTTAGCTCAAAATCACAAATAATTAGATTGTTGTTGATACCATAATTTTTGTCCGAAAGGTAAATTTATTTTGTACTTTAATAAATATATTCTGTTATTTTAAAAAGAATCATATTATACGGCAATACGTGTTTTTTTATTTTTTTTTATAGAATACTTGAATTATTTGATCATATTGAATATGAATAACTCAATACAAATATTATTCATAATAAACAATACTCTCGTTCGTAATAAACAATTATTGGTAAATTATATAAGTATTATTGGCGAATTGAACAACTATTTATTGTATGCTAAGAAAAAATTGCCTGCTATTGATATGTGAACCGGGTCCAAGCAGGAGTTTCATCGGCTATAAACAGACAACGGACAGAGCTCTCGAATTATTGTGAATTGTTTGTCAATTGTCAGCATTAAATTTGCATAAGTACAGTCCAATGACTTAAATTAAGCAATTCAGTCAACAACCATGTTCTTCCTTGTTCACACGTTATCCAAATTCAAAAATAAAAAATTACGAAAAACATAATAAATGCGTATTTATTTCCGAACATCTTCTCTATTTAGTCAAAATCAAAACAATGATTTCTCTCTCTAGATGGTATTGAATATATTGAGTTTTTTATCCTGCTAAGCAAGTTTTCCATGGCTTTAAAGGGTATATGTATGTTTATTGTTTCTTTGTCTTCTCTAAACAATCTAGTAACTTTAACATATTTAATCAACTTATTTGAGTAAATATTGGTATTTATGGGTGCTGTCTTTTGCTCAAGTTCTAAAACTCTTTTTCTCTTTTCACAGAATGAAATACTTGATCAAAACAAGGAAATGGAAATACAAGAAATCAGTGAGTCAGCGCAAGTGCTTGTCGTTCCAACAATTGTACCAGTTGCAATTGCAGTAAACGGAAGTAAGAGCAGTAAATATGCAGTCAAATGGGCTCTTGATAAATTTATTCCGGAAGGAAGAATTCTATTCAGGCTTTTGTATGTTCGCTCAAAGATTAAAGTGATTCCCACTCCAAGTAAGTAATATACTTTTTTCCCAACTAATTTAAGTATTCTGATAGATCGTTAATTAAGGTTAAAAATAGAAGGTGAGATTCTTAAATTAACCCAAAAAACACTTTGAAGTTTCGAAACTAATTCCTTCTTCAACTTAATTATCAAACTAACCCAAAACACCTTGAAAGCTCATTACTTAGTAAGTCTGTTACTTGTCTGCTACTGGACTTTCAAAGCCTGGTACTTTTTTGTTACTTTTCTTACCTGACTTCAAAGTGTGGTAGTTTTTTTTTTTTTTTTTTTTTTTTTTAATTAGTTTGAGAATAAAGTTAAGACTGACTTAGTTGGGAAATTTTAAACAAAAAAATTTGGGTTAGTATAAGAATCTACCAAAACACTAGATAGACTAATTCATTTTTTTGGCATTTTGTGGGTAATTATTGGAGAATAATTAAATTCAGAGCAAATATTTGATTAATTAATTAATTACATTTTCTTATTATTTTTAATTTCAGTGGGAAATTATATTCCAATTTCACAAGTAAGAGAAGATGTAGCATCAGCATTTAGGAAAGAAAAAGAATGGGAGGCCCATTCTTTGCTTCTCCCTTACAAAAAAATGTGCTCTCAAAGAAAGGTCCTCTAATTAAAAAAAATAAAAATCCAAAAATTTCGTAATAGTTATATTTTAAGATTATTCAAAATGAATTTAATATAACACACAGGTGGAAGCTGAAGCAGTAATAATGGAATCAGATGATATATCAGAAGCAATAAATCAAGAAATAATTAAATTCAAAATTGAAAAGTTGGTTCTTGGCGCTTCGTCCAAAAATCTCTTCACTAGGTAAAAATAAATAAACAATCAAATTTATGAGGATTTATTTATAATTTAGCAAAGTGATTCAATTTGAAACAAGAATTCTTTTTGTGTAGAAAAATAAGTGGTAACAAGATGAGCTCAAAAATATCTGAAAGCTTGCCGGCCTTCTGCACGGTTTTTGTTATTTCAAAAGGAAAATTAAGATCGGTCAAATCCGCCACGTCAGCATTAAATGATGAAATTACAGATTTGCCCCTGTCTGAATTTGATCCAAGTGTTGATTCTCCAAGCTTTGGGAGCTTTTCTTCAAGCGCAAACTCAGGCACTTATTTATTCGAATAAATATTTGATGTTATTTGATAAACGAAATAACAAACAATCCTAGTAAATAGTTTACATAAAATATTATATTGGATAAATATCATTTTTTTTAATTTACAGAATGGACTAATAACACCAATGACACACCAAATTTATTGAGGCGGAATCCTTCTCTTTCCTCACAAAGAAATCAAGCATTAGCAAATATTAACAATAAAGTCCTAGTCTCTAGTAATGCGAGAGCTGAGAGTCTAGCAAATATTAATAGTAAAGTTCTAGTCTCTCATAATGCGAGCGCTGAGAATTTAGTTTCCAATTTTAAAAGCTCAAATTCCGAAAATAATTCATGGAATTATTCTGACAAAGCTTCAAGTTCAAATTCAGATACAAGGACCGATATTTCACTTTCTACTTCTAGCCAGGTAATATTACAATATATATTATTATGTAATTTTCTCAGAATCTGTGAAAAACAAAGATGCTTAAAATTTAAATAATTGAGGCAAATATATAATTTTTAAGATGATATTTATCTTTCTAGGTTGATTTAAATTTGGAGCTGGAAAGGTTAAGAGTGAAATTGGGGCTTTTCCAGCAGTTAAGTGAGGTTTCTAAAACCGAGTCAATTGATGCTTCTCACCAAGTATATTTTTTAATTTTATTATACTAAAATCATTTTATAATTCAATTTTCAACTTATAATTTTAATAATGTTATAATCTTTCCTTTGAACTTTGAAGACACAAGAGCTTGGGATCAAACGCATAGTAGAAGAGATAAAGCTCAAAGAAAACAAACTAAAACAAAATACCGCAAAAGCATTATCAAAAAAAGAAAAAGAAGAGAGAGAAAATGCGGAAAGAGAATCCCAAGGCATCAAAACTCGTGCGGAGAGAGAAAGAGAAGAAGAGTGCTACAATAGGTACACGTGGCAGGAGATCGAGGCTGCCACATCAGCATTCTCTGCTGAGCTGGCGATTGGTCGAGGCGCCAACGGTATGGTCTATAAAGGGAAATTTCATCACACAGTTGCGGCTGTGAAGGTTCTTCACTCTTTGGAAGGTTCCGGAACCAAACAGTTCAAACAAGAGGTAAGAATAAATAAATTCAACAAAATTAATTTCATTTAAGACCGAATTACACCTTTACCCTTACAAAATTTCAAAAATGTCATGTATACCCTTCTAAAAGCATAAGAAATATCATTTGATATCCCTCCTTTCCTTATTTATTTTTCAGAAGCATACCTAACTTCTTTTTTTCACTTCATATTTAAATAAATGGTAATGAAGCAAGGGTCCTTTAGGAATCTTAATAAATATGAAACTTAGGGGTATAAATGAAAATTTTTACATGACATTTACTATGTATTGTAACAGTATCCATGATATTTCTCATGTTATAGGAATGCATGTGAAATACAGAGATTTTGCTGTGTACACATATGAAATTCAACATTCTTTTACTTCATCGATATTTTTATACTTTATTAATATTTTTCTTTTCTTTTTTTTGTATTTTAGATTGAGATTCTAAGTAAAATCAGACACCCTCATCTTCTCCTCCTACTCGGTGCCTGTCCAGACAAGGGCTGCTTAATCTATGAATACATGCAGAACGGCAGCTTGGACGATTGTCTCCATTGCAGACACAGCACTGGACCTCTCCAGTGGTTCGATCGGTTCCGGATCCTGTCAGAAGCCGCCTCGGCCCTCGCGTTCCTCCACGCGACCAAGCCTAATCCGATCATCCACAGAGACCTCAAGCCGGCCAATATTTTGTTAGACCAAAACCTAGTTTGCAAACTTGGAGACGTCGGTTTATCAACTTTAATCCCGACTTTATATAATAATAATGATAATAATAATAATAATAATAATAATAATACGGCGATTAAAGAGACGGGTCTGGTTGGGACATTTTGTTACATAGATCCAGAGTACCAACGGACTGGCACGGTTTCTACAAAATCTGACGTGTATGCATTAGGAATCGTTATATTACAAATGCTGACTAGTCAACCGCCGATGGGTCTGACTTATGTGGTTGAAGAAGCTTTGGAGGAAGGGCGATTGATCGAGATTTTGGATGAGAAAGCGGGGAAGTGGCCTTTGGAGGAGACGAAGGAGCTGGCTTTGGTTGGGCTGAGATGTAGTGAGTTGAGAAGGAAGGACCGGCCAGACTTGAGAGGAGAGGTTTTGCCTGTACTGGAGAGGTTGAAGGAGTTTGCGAAGCGAGAGAAAGAGGCAGCTGTGAGTGTCGTTGTGGGCCCACCTGGACATTTTATCTGCCCTATTCTTCAGGTTGTGAAATATGCATTAAAAATGTTCTATCTAAAAGAATATTTACTTATCTGAAAATGGTTTTATTTAATTTTGAATTTTTAGGAGGTGATGGAAGATCCATATGTTGCGTCGGATGGATATACATATGAAAAAAAGGCAATTGAATTGTGGCTTAGTATGAATGACAAGTCTCCCATGACCAATTTAAAGTTGCCCAATAAGAATCTAATACCGAATCACTCACTTCGCTCTGGAATCTCGGATTGGAAATCAAAAACTCGCGGTTTTTAAAACCTGTTGAATTATGGTTTGGGTGGAGATTATTTATTGCAATAGTGATGATTGCTGAAAGGTTTAATTGTAATTTTGTACTTTGGGAAGGAAAGTGTAGAAAGATTGGTGTGCAGATATTTGAGGTGAATACGTAAATCTAATATTTAGTTACTGACAACCTCGTCTTACACAATTTAATAGAATTTTGCAACACTTATGTTTGCCTTGGTAAAAAGGCTAAAATATATATATATATTTTTTTTTTAATTCTGACCGAAGGCTCAAAGTTTCACTGGACAGTTTTTCGAAAAACCCCGGATACCCCCATGCTCTTGGGCAGAGCCGGGACTCGAACTCGGGACTTGCTCTTGCCCTCCATCCGAGCCAGTGATCTGTTTTACGGGTTTATGTTAGTGATAATCATATAATATAAGAAAAGCAAAGTTTAGCATATATTTTTTTTGGGAACAGGTAGGAGAAAAGCATACTATTTTCAATATAAGAAAAGCAAAGTTTAGCTACAATTACATATATGACAAATAAAAAGACATTTGAAGAAAGAAAAACATGGATTAATCTTAAGACCCTATATTATTGCATGCATTCCCTGTAGGCCTTATATTACAAGTATAAGATAACATTGATATCCTATACTTGACCTCTATATTCATAACTTATCTTTTGTTGATTCGGCACAAATCGCATAATATATATCCTATCCTAAATCAATAATTAAGCGATCTTAACATACAAATTAAGTAAAGGAGTACACAAATCTAAAAACAAATGGTTAAGGGGTACAGATGTTTTTATCTTATATTTTTCTTAATTTTGTGGTGCATATATTTCCTAATATGATTTAAGTAAAAACTTTAAAGATTTATTGAATATGTTAAATAGTGAATACAATTACTCATCATATTAAATGAATATTATAAGATGTGCTAAATATTTTGATGAATGGTTTTTTCTTTTAAATATTTAAAATTAAAAATAAAAATGTAGAGAAAAAGATAATGAAAATTAATGAATATATGATTTGTCATGGGTTTTGAGTTCAGATCTTTGTAATGTTGGATTATTACTGTTTTTCAAATAACTAAATGGTGTGAATGGTATATGTACATATTATATTTCCTATTATCTCTGTTTGGTAATAGATTTCCATCATTAGTTTTGATTCTGGATAATTTGTGCATCAAATACTTTTATTATATATTTCTGTTGCTGGCTTTGAGTTTTAGTGATGCTAGTTTATTCATTATTCATACAAACAGGGATTGCAATATGCAGATTATGACCAAATGTTTGTCTTTAACAGAAAACAAACTAGTATGATGTCATTGCGGTTGAATTTGTATTTGTAATGATTCAAACTTGGACATATTGGAGTTGCATTTAACCACGTAAAAATGATCATAATTAAAACAAATAAAAATGCCAATATTTTGCTAGATTGTGCTGATTACAGATATGGACCAGGGATCTGGTGCGCAACACACACGAATGAGTTATCAGCTTGTTTTATTTAAAGATTATTTTAAAAAAATCCATATTCAACTCTCAGTTTTTTGAAGACTCAAAATAACTTGATTTTCTGACTTATTTTACAGAGTTTTGGAGTTCTAAATTCAATTCGACCTTTTTTTTAAATGTATGAGTATATATTTTCTTTCACAAAAGCTGCATCGTTAGGTATTTTCCTAGTGTTTTATAACAGTAATATAATCTACACCAATAATAAAGTTACAGTTGGAAATGATAACGAAACAAAGATCTATTTTTCACAAATCGAGCCAAAAAAAATTGAAATAAGCAAACCAATCTCCATTTCCAAACACAGATACAAAAGAAACAATATTTAATTAATTAATTACCAGATTCCATAAACAAAAACTCATAATTTCACAAACGATAAAACTCCTTCCTTTGCATATATGCATGCGTAAATAACATCTTATTAACAAAACATATTACTCCACAAACGACTGCTCTCAAAAATCAATAATTACCACACTCTTAATACCAAAACAATTTTATTACTTCTCAAATAATTAAACACCTTAAACCGGATTGCAGCATTTAACAAATTAATTATAGATTTTCTTGCAGCGAGTGATTATACTGCACCCACGTCTGTATGGGTTCGCACGCGTGGTCCTCATGCAATTATAATACGAATTTCCCCTTCTGTTGCAAGGTACGCGATCTTTCTTCAAAGCATCATAACTTATATACCTCACATTTCCAGCCAATCCACGACGCACCGATGCATCAAGATCTGCGCCCAACTCCTCATCAACAAAGTCTCCGATTTTACCCGTTGATAGGATTTCGTCAGAAGCATCGTCGGAGTTGATGAAGGAGAGAGGGAATGATCCGTCGAGAGGAGATGAGGTGGCAGAGAGAATGGAGGACAAGAGGAGGAGAGAGAGGACGAGAGAAACACGGACCGCCATGGTTGGTCGATTGGATGTCTAGTGTTTGATGAATTTGAATTGTTTACGAAAGAAAAGAGAGGAAGAAGAGAAGGGCTTGGGTTATAAATGTAGATGAAAGCTGTGAGCATCAAATGGTTAAATTTAGAGGTTTGTTGAGGGAGGGCTGTGAATCCTTTGCACCTGACCTGAATTGGAGTTTGTTAGGGGTTTAACTATTTTTAGGTAATTAATTTGAAGAGATAAATTTATTCTGATTTTGGTTTGTTAATTTTATGTTAACTTTCAGCGTGAAGCATCACGTCCAATTTTTTTTGGCAAATATCACGTCCAATATATTGTTATATGTGATGGTAAAATAATGAGGTGACCACTTGCAAAGCAAAAAAAATACGCTCAATAAAATTTTATCGCACTGCATAGACCTCTAATTAACAGTGATAAGTGCTAAAATTAACAGATATAACGTTAATTTCGGGTAAAAAAGGGATTTGAGAAACGGCAGGATGAAAGTCTGATCTCAGTTGTCATTGGATATGATTTGAGTAGGACCCAGAAACAGAAAAAAAAAATGTAGAACTTGAGTTGCTTTGAAGCTAAATATGCCAACGCATGAAAAAGATTGTCCATATGGATTAGGGTTTATATACACATCCCCCCACCATCCTCCCAGTCCACCGTTTATCACTGATAAACGGGACTCATTTATTTTGAATATAAGTAGGACTCATTTACCAGTGGTAAATGGTGAATTGGGGGATGGTGAACAGGGGATATATATATACTTTTTCTATGGATTATCATGCATACATATTTTACAAATTCGCATGGTGATGAAATATTGTAATTTTTAATTCCTTAAGCAATATTTGATAAAAGAGAGAAATATGATTACCATCAAAATTAATGACTCTGTTCCTTCCAATATATCTTGGATCTTTTTCTCAAAAAAATTTGAAAAATTTGAAAAATCAATTTTTAATATACAAACTTAAAATCTAAATATAAAATTAAAACTAAAAAAATGAAGTTTGAACTAGTTATGATTCAAAATTTTAAGTTGTGAAATTTAAAATTAATAATTTAAGGCCAAATTTCACATGTACCCTTACAAAACCTCATAATTTCACGAATACCCCTACAAAAAGTGAAATATCACTAATACCCCCAACAAAATCACACATATGTCATGTACACGCATACAAAACCATTCATATATCATAAGTAGGTAAATTACTGGACGAAAAACATCGATAATATAGAGTAGCTCCCGATCGGAAGAACCTATAGAGTAGCTCGATCAAAAGTAGGTAAATTACTGGACGAAAAACATCGATAATATGGGCTTTGGCCTCCGCGTCGACGGGCGTTTTTTAGCGACCGAATAAACCCTTGAAATAGGTTTTTTATTTTTTAAAATTTTTTCATATTTTATTTTTTTTATTGTTTTTCATTAAGTTCACAAATTGAGAGGAAGAAAAGATATGGAAATGTCCATTTTATGTTTTTTTTTTTTTCAATATTAATATTGGAATTCGAATCCTTTTTCAAGATTGAAAGAAAATACTAGTAAGTTCTCTTCGGAAGTTGATTACTAGCGAGCTGACTCCCTTCTTCTTTTCCTACAGTGGCCTACCTCAGGCTATGATCCCAGGCGGATACTTGACATGTCCCCCCTCGTCCAGGTCCATCACAAAGGAAACGAAAACCAAGATTTGCTTTATCAGGTATCAAACGGGAATTACGAGCAAAAGAACTCAATCTGTCAACAGTGCTGGAAACTGGTCTTGCAATTCTCAGTGAAAACCAGGAAAGATAATCAAAACTCCAGCAGCTACTTGCTAAGGAAGACTGGATCTGAGCAGGATCTTGGCAAGGCACAAGTCTTGAGTGAGGTCATTTGAGTTAGTTAATTCATCGGCGTGCTGCTGACTAAAATCACGGTGAAAAGAAGAGTGTAGGGTAGGTCAAACCTCGGCACTAGAATATGGATTTGCTTTTCTTGTCTCCAACTAGACTAGGTCAGAGTATTAGGAAAGTGGCGTTCTCTACTTTTCTCATATATGTATAAGTTTCTGTTTTATTCCTTTGTTGTTAGAGCGAAGGTTCCAATCCAGTAGTAGAGCTAGGAGGTCAGTTTAGTTTTCAGTCAAATAAGGCTAGGTCACAGGTCACCTTCACGAAACTACCAGAACTCTTGGGCCTTTATGTTCATAACGATGTCATGCTTGCTTTTGGTACTCCGAAAAAATAAATCTTAATCGTTTTGATAGGGCATTGGTGATATTTCACTCTTTACAAATCTTAATCGTTTTGATAGGGCATTGGTGATATTTCACTCTTTACGGGAGCATACGTGAAATTATGATGTTTTGCATGGGCACATATGAAATTTGGTCAAAAAATCAAAAATGTTTTTGTCTAACTACGGTCCATAGTTATATTCAAATATTAATATATTTAGAATATGAAGAGTTTACTTGTTAAACAATAAATATTTTTTTCTTGTCTTCTTTATAAATAATAATTCTTAATGAAATATTTTGAATACCATATTGTTATGGTCCAAATTTAATTTATTTTGCTAAATTATGTGAAGGTAGACCACATAAGAAAATATGTGAATAAATCATATGCTTATTAACCTCTATTTTGTTCATCATTTCTCTTTAAGCATTTTCAAGAGCTCAATCATCAATATTCTTATGACCAATTAAAAAATTTCTTAAATCTTAGCCTTTAATTTAAATTATTAGCACGACATCACATAATTTGTTGGATTAATATTTTATGTTATATTTCTAATTACGTTAGAATTATCACATAAAAATAATCAGAGTACAGAGGCTATACTATATTACGTAATGTATTTGGATTTCACAACAGTCTATGGAATCGATTCGTTCATATATATATATATATATATAATTCACGTCACTTTAACCGCTAGAAAAATTAAAAAAATCAAGAAAATTAGTAGTGATAACATTTTTAAGAAAATGAGTCATATTTATTTTCCTACATATGTATACATTATTTTTTCACCTATATATAATATTATATTTTCTTTTTAAACACCACATTAAATATAATTGTTGTTTTCTTTTCCCCTTTTAAAATTAATCATCTGTAGTTTCTAATAAAATCACTAAAGTAAATATGTTATATTTTCATTTTTTCGATTTCCTCCGTTTAAAACTAATTAAGATTTGAAAGTTTTTTTCTAATATAATATGTCAAGAGGCAACATAAGAAATAAGAAAAAATATGAAAAATGATGAAATTTTAATTTTAGAAATCTTAATGCAAACTTAAATTAAGATCATAACTTAATTATAAAAATTATTTAGTGGGCTATTTTTTTTTTGTTTTTCTATGAGTTTATAATTTATTATTTTATTTCTCATATATAATTTATTAGCATTGTCTTATCCGTCCTTATAAATTAAATATGATACATAAAATATTTTTGAATGAATGATAAATGAATAAAATATTTTATAATGTAATTCAATATATTTTTTAAAAATAGTCAATTTACTTCACATAATTAAAATATATTATTTATGTACCATAAGTTAATTTTAAATTTTTATAATTGTTATTTTATACATTTATATCAAAAGAAACAATAAAATTTAAATATTCCGTAACGAGACTATTATCTAGTCTATATTCAGATTCCAAATATGAATCCGCTCCGTTTACACTGTTTCTCGTACATAACGCCCGTAAGCCGTTGAAGCACACACACCTTAAAAATCACATTAAACACCTTTCCTAATATTTCAGTGTGTAAAGATTTCTAGCTGTTTCCCATTAATTAATTTCATAATTAACGCCAATAATTAATTCCAACCATAAATTCCTTAAACCCCACACTCGATTCTTACCAAATTACACACATTCTAGACGTTTCAATCACCTTATCTCCCTTCCTCTCCAATTTTCTCTCATTTCTTTCCTTCAAGGCAAAACTTCCATTCGAAATTCCATGTCAATGGAGAAACCAAATTCAAAATGGTTGGTTTTTGCGATTTTAAGCATAGTTTTGGGTTTCGATCCTTGGAGAAAGACCAACATCGCCATGGCAGCTGAGCAGGAGAAGCTTCTGGTTGGTATGACGCTGCTTTCTCAAGCTGTTTCTTCTGGAGCTGGTAATTTAGCATATATGCCCTCAAATAATGTTTTTTTTGTTCAGCACCCATCCAATAATAATGAGAATGTTTCATATGGTAATAAAATAATTTAAATAGGCCAATCACGAATAAAATAATTAAATAGGGCCATGACAGTAAGTTGAATGTTGCAGTCTTTGTTCAAAAACGAATTTACTACTTCCAGTCAGGACTGAGATTCAGAGAGACATTCTGTTTTACTTTATTCCTCTTTTGAAGTTCCCATCTTCTGTCAGACTTATTATAAAATATTTTACTTCATTTAATGATATCAATGTGCAAACATAAATTAAATATTTTGAAATAAATTTTTTGATCATTGTTAGTGATAATTAAGATATATTGATATAGTTTTACACCATATTTATCAAGTAATCAAAATAAAACATTTTACTTTATAATGTTAAACCATAACCGAATCGAATTTGACCAAGGAATCATTTCGACTGAAATAAATTGATTTGCTCTAAATCAAAGTAACCAAATACTGTGAGCAGTCATAGTCTATGGCTGATCTATGTGACCAACATGTATCTATTGTGATATGGTATCTCTTGTTAATATATAACGGTAATAAGGACAAATTTGCAAAAGGTAGAAAACAATACAAGAATATACCTTATTATAAGAATTTCATGAACAACAAGTAATATTTGTCGCAAATATTGTCACAGTGTGTTTAGATGGGAGTCCTCCAGCTTACCACTTGCATAGAGGTTTCGGCCACGGCAAAGATAACTGGCTTCTCCAGTTCGAGGTTTACTTTCATTTATTACAAATTTTCCAAAAAAAGTTAAAACTATATTAGATGATTAATTTTTGCCACACTCGTTTAGTAACCTTTTTAAAATTTGAAAATAAAATGTGTATTATTTGATTAAGATATTTTGTGTTTGGTGTAGGGAGGAGGTTGGTGTAATGATGTAAAGTCATGTCAGGAGCGGGCGGGGACCCGACGCGGGTCGACACGTTACATGAATCGGCTTGAAGTTTTTTCCGGCATTCTTAGTAATGATCCCACCATGAACCCAGGTTCAATTTTTGGCCCTTCATTTCACAAAGAATAAATAATTTAAATGATCGGTTATTTAAATAAATTACACCGTTTTAATGCATGAATAGATTTTTACAATTGGAACCGTGTAAAGCTACGGTATTGTGACGGAGGCTCCTTCACAGGTGATTCTGAGTACAAATCCGGGGTAAGAATGTCTTTGACTGATCAAAATTTATTCCTTGTGTTAGAGCAAAACAAATACATTGCAACAACATGTACTCAGCTTTTGCATTTAGTTTTGATTCTGTCATGGAATTTCTTCTGCAGAATAACACTCTGTTCTTCAGAGGGCAAAGGATCTTTGACGCTATCATTGATGATCTTCTTCCAAAGGGATTAGCTCATGCCAACATGGTACCTTGAGATTTTTTAATTGTGTTTAAGATATTTTTTGATAGGAAATCTTATATGTTGCAACTTCCTTCATATGTAAGCATGTGTTACCTGTGGAACAGAGAAGCCAACATTCTTTTAATCATCAAAATGAAAAATCAAGTGATAGATTTTGTTACTTTCGATGAAATATTTTTACAACAATAGTGACAATAACAAGAATAATTTCAGGACCAAAACGTAAGCTCTAAAATATAAAACAGAGTTTAGCAATCTTCGTACGATAAGGTTTTCTTTTCTTACTTCAAGATTCTGTTATATTATTTAGGTATTGCTTTCAGGTTGTTCAGCCGGTGGCCTGTCTGTCTTTCACCACTGTGATGAGCTGGCACACCGGCTTGCTGACGTGACAACGGTCAAATGCTTGAGTGACGCGGGATTTTTCCTCGATTTGTATGTCACATATATATATTATTATCTCATAATATAGAATTTTCTATTTTTTTTATTTTGGTTATGATTATTTTCCTCCTTTTTTTTCAATTTTCATGTTTTTCTGTCGATAATAGGAGTGATATAACTGGAGACAACAATATAAGACCCTTCTATAGCTCTTTAGTCTCTCTACATAATACACAAATAGTATTAAATAAGAGGTGTATGGCTTCTTTTACCAATCCTTATATGGTAATTTTTCTGCTTTAAAAATACCTAATATTTTGTGAATAAATCCTCATGTTAGTATGTTAAACAAAAATTACTTCCAAAAAATTAAAAGAATAATTGTTAATCAAACGAAATTTTATGTAAATGCAGTGCTTCTTTCCGCAATATGCATTACCCTATATACAAGCACCATTTTTCGTCTTGAACTCAGCATATGATACCTACCAAGTAAGACAAACATTTATTATAAAAGTATTTTTTTTTCTTGACATTTCATTATAGTTATTTTATTTCTAGTTTGATTAATTTTTCTGTACAGTTTCATCATAGTTTTGTGCCGCCTTCAGCCGATCGTTTGGACCACTGGAAACGCTGCAAGTCAAATCCAGAATTATGCAGCAAAACGCAAATAGAAATTCTCCAAGGTAATTAATTAATCATAAACAGAGGGTCTTAATTGTAATTCCTCCTTCCCTTCCCTTCCCTTTCCTTTTCCTTTCCTTTTTGCAAAAAAACTCCCTATATTATGCCTGAATGGCGAAAAGCGCCTGCAGTATAGGAAATTGCCAAAAAGCCCCTCTGTCAACAATATATATGATAAACATAGCTTTGTATGACTAATACTTAAATAAAAGTAAAATGTAGCTTTGTTTGACTAATACTTAAATTAAAGTAAAA
Source organism: Juncus inflexus (assembly GCA_024447665.1). Taxonomy (NCBI): domain Eukaryota; kingdom Viridiplantae; phylum Streptophyta; class Magnoliopsida; order Poales; family Juncaceae; genus Juncus; species Juncus inflexus. Next base: position 2,656,790 of record JAJHPC010000003.1, read on the forward strand.
TATAGCTTTGTATGATGAATACTTAAATTTAAGTAAGTAATACTTTAAACACATTAATGTATGCGCCGGTGTATGAGATGAACTGAATATTGTTTATGAACATTTTCATTTTTTCAATAATGTAGGGTCTTTTTGCAATTTACACATAATGCAGGGTTTTTTTCACAAAGTTCCGTTTTATTTGTTATGATTTATATGTTCTTATGCTCGTGTGATTAAAAATCTAACTTTTCCATTTAAAAGGAAAGAAAATCTAAAATTTTCATGTCTATTAATCTCTCTTTGTAGGTATGAGAGCTGAAATGATCAAAGCCTTGGGAAATTTTAATAAATCGGCAAATGGTGGAATGTATATAAATTCTTGTTTCCAGCATTGTCAGAGTGAATTGCAAATTGCGTGGTTCACTCCAAGGTCCCCTAAAGTACATAATAAGGTATATATGCAATTTTCACATTTGCAGTTAATCAATAAGATTTGATTTATTAACATGAAGTAATAAAGGTCAGTGTAAAAGTAAATATTGGTTAAAGATGATAGAAATGCAGTGTATTTTCTGCAAGTATGGTGAAATAATGTCGGTGTTAATTTGCAAAATCATAACAGAATTTAAATCATGCGCAAGAAAAAACAGACTTTTTTGGTTAAAAAAATAAAATAAAATAAATAAACATACATTTTATGATTTTGAAATTTCAGAGAATTGCAGAGGCGGTTGGCGATTGGTATTTCGGAAGAGGAATTACGAAGGATGTAGATTGCCCTTACCCTTGTGATTCGACTTGTTATAAGTCGGCGGCAACTCAGGTTGAAACAAATAATACGTTCTTAATTATTTTTCCTTTTTTTGAAATAGATTAGTTCTTTTTGCTTTTAACTAAACCACTTACTGAAATGCAGGCGGCGATCTGATTCACCCATATTCACAAGTAGTTTATAGCAATTTTTGTACGGAAAAATATTAAAGATGAACCAATAGATTTGTTTGATTTTTTTCAGAAGATAATGTCGAACTTGAAAATATTGATGAACTAAATCACAAGGATTTATAGAAAAAGCATGGAAAAAAATTAAAGATGGACCAATAATATTTTGATTTTTGTTTTCTTTTTATTTCCAAAAGATATGTCAAACTTCAAAAATATTTTTACTTATGAATAAATTATTTGTTGTTTTGGATTTGTTGATGTTTTTTTTCTTCTGGGGTGTAATCGTCCAGTTACAGTAAAGAAAACATAAAAATACAGTATTTTGGAATCGTTTTGTTCAGTTTGACACTGGTATACATATTAATAAAATACGGCAGAATTACTTGGTTCAAATTATCGTATATTTTATTTTTTTCATAAACTGGTACTGTAACAGGGTTGTGCCTTATATACTGGAGAGTTTCCAGCATAATAGATAAGTAGAATTACAGAATTTCTTGTTGATTTCTTATATTGTATACAGTATAATGACTCAAATGAAGGTTTCAGTATCCGACAAGTCGGCTTTACAATCTCGTACTTTTTGACTGTTTGTCTCTTTCAATTTACTCTCTTTAGACTGACAAGACGGTAACCTTTTATGAGAATTAAAAATGTATACATGTAATTAAATTGTACATGATTTGTATCACTGGGATTCCAGTTCTTCTAACTAACCTCTTAAGAAAAAAATTTAGGGAACGGCAAAAATATATTTATAAAGATTAAAGAATGTCTTTGATTGATAAGTGCATGTGGCAAAAATATATTGACAGCTTTAATGAGTTTATTTTATAAACATAATGATAATGCATCATTACATCCTCTTTACAAAATAACCCGACTTATTATCATACCTGTCGATCAGTGAAAATAATTCCCTAAACTTAACGAATATACAAATAGTCCATAATTTGCTTCTCTATAAATATTCCTAAAATGAATAAAATAAAAATTTACAGTCATTGAAGCAACCCTACTTTTTGTGTAGTAACCTTTAAGTACATCACAGAATGTGGTCTTGTTTTCATCACACGTAAAACTGCCAAAATCAAAACTTGGTAAGTTTTCAAAATGCCAAAAAGAATAGTTTTTCTTGATTTCGACCTAAATTCCTTACATCCTGCAAGATAATCCTGAACTTTTGTTTTACATCCTTGCTTAAATTTCTTTCTACGATTTAGCTAGATAGAGGCCTTTGCTTGTTGTACCAGTGTTTTGAGTTGCTTTAGGCCTAAGTGGAGCATTGTGAATTCTTAAATTTCTGACCCAACCCAGTGTTTAAGAATAAAATTAGTGTTTTCTTTCAAAAAAAAAGAACAAAAAAAGAATAAAATTTGTGAATATTCTTAGTAGGGTGTTCATTCAATCGGTTAAGTTTGAATTTTGGACCAAACAAAATAAGACAAACCGAATAGCAAATCAAGATCGAATTTGTCCAAAACAATCCGCCCGAAAAATCTTCATGAACCAAATAGTGGACCGAACAAAACAAGGAAAACGTACATTAGAATTATTCATATTGAAGTTAGTTTTATAAATTAGGATCATGATTAAACTTAACAAAAAAATCATATCAAGTTATTCTGTTTATTCATCGGTTCGGTTTATATGATTTGTCCAAAAAAAAAAAAAAAGAAACCAAATCATGAACCAAATGCTGAAATTGAATAAATCAAAATTTGGAATCGTCCGGACAGAATAAACCGAACAACCCATGCTGAATAAACTGAAATTGGCATGTTCTTGTTTGGTTCAGTTATCGAATAAATCAAACCATATGAATACCTCTAATCCGGGCCCTATTTTTTCTCTCAAGTTTCCTTTCTTTTTACGATGGTAAGTTGATATAAGATTCACCAAATATATAGAAATTAGTAAATAATTCCTATTATATTGTATAATTAAAAACGTAATTGGTCAAAAAAATTATATTATATAACTAAAAAAGTAGCAGTTTCTATCTCTTCTCATGCTGCATTGACATAATTTCAAGCGTACTAATTGGCTAATTGCCATTACGTGCTTCCCATGTCTGCCAACCCATCTGTTAATTCAAAACAAGACTTAAAAATTGACATAAAAAGACAGAGAGAGAGAGAGAGAGAGAGAGAGAGAGAGAGAGAGAATGTGGGGTGCCACAAAGTGCTTTTGAAAATGAGAAATACTTTGTAAGAAAAAAATAGAAAGTACTCATACTCCACTCAATTACTGCCTAAAGGATATTATATGATCAGAATGTAATTTGAGATCTAAATTTTACATCTTAAGACTAAACTTATCATTTTAAATATTATTGTTTTCTATATAATCAATTATGGAATGGACGGCTGTAATAAATTTGGTGTATTGAATTGTTATCTTAATTTGCTACATGAGCATGGATGGATGATTTGATTTTGGTTCATTCTGTTATACATGGTTCAAATATATATCTTACATAATTTTATGGATTTTACTCATTAGGAGAATTTTATTTTATTTATTTACATTGGACAAGAATTTTGACTTAATTTCATTTGTACTCAAAAATACTTAATGTCATTTTAATATATGCATTTTAGTAATAAATTATTTGTTGTCAATAATACTACAACCCAAAATAGCGCAGTCAATACAAAATTATAATATATTTATATTGACCACTATTTTTTCTATAAATATATCGGTTTACATGGTTCATTGTTATATATCATAGGATTCATGAAATGTCAAAGAAAATTCAATGAGCATTCATTAATTAAGATAATATTTATAACAACTGCAAGTAAATAAAAAAATGCAATTAATAAAGGATAAAGGAATCAGTAAAATTTAATTTTTCATCTTAATTCTCCCAATATTGAGCCGCTATTCAATTAAAATTTTCAATTTTTAAGATTCAAAATCCCGACAAAAAGGGTGGGATTTGGGCTGGTTTAAATGCTTGTATTGCATTGTGAGACACCCGCTCCAGCTGGGACAATTAATTAAAGTTTCAATCAAGCAGTAATTATTCTTTATCCTGTTTTTCTGCCCCCTTGTTTTTGTTTTTCTACTACTTTCACTATTTTTTTTTAATGTAACAACTTTAACAACAATTCGAATAATTCAGAAATCAGACTAAGAATTAACGTAAAAGGAATGCTAAAAAATGATCATTTTCCTTCTTTTCATTCTTGTTTTTTCCTATTTTTCTATTTTCAGTATTATTATTTGTGTAACAAAAGGTTTTCAAAATGAGGCTCAAGATTTTGGGGGACTGATCATGTGCCAACCAACCAAAACATGATACTTTAGCAGAGAGATGAGAAATAGTGTGAGACTGTGAGTGTAGCTAGCTGTCTACATTGTTCTTAGCATAGAAGAACCAAACATTCATTCTCTTAACTATTATTTTTTTAGTTTTCAAATGCCTGCATGGTCCGGTCGTGTTCAATTAATAAATCAATTTAAGATTTTCAAATAATAATCAATTAAGATTGTTCTTTGCATGCCCTCACGATCACAATATTCGTACCTATGTTGAGACAGCTTCATGCAAAAAAAGTCTTACCTCCATTATAGAGAGAGAGAGAAAGAGAGAGATCCAAAAGATTCAAAAAACAAAAACTTCACGAGATAAAAAGCGAAAAGGGAGGAATTACATACAATCAAATACATATACATATACAAATACCTCCATTTCACTCAAAAACAATATACATACACAAATACACAGATTAGAGATAGGAGCAATGAATGAATGGTGGAGGGAAGAGCTTCAAAAATCAACGGAAAAGGCCTCAATATCATTATGAAGGTAAGAAGGGACCATCTTTTTCTTAATCTCTTCACTTTTCTTATATATTTTTCTTTTGTTTAGAGAGGGACATCTCATCTTTTAGTAATTTATTTCCATTTTATTGTGTTTTCTTTTTGGAGCACTCAGATTATTTACCTGCTATGGTGGTTGTGTGTTCCTTCTTTTTTCAACATGATTTTGATCTCTTTTCATGCAGATTTACATAGCATACTTTCCCAACAATATTTACATTATGATGTATATATAAAAATATTAATAAGTTTTGAAGGAAAAGGATTTATATGCCCAGCATCTTTATATTCATTATATTGTGAATTATATTGGAAAAATGTCATCGTAGATCTTTTGAAAAAAGAATAAATACACTGGAACTCCATTATTCACAATATTGATGAATATACTTCAAAAGGATTGTTTTATTAATGTATTTCATCATATTAGCTTTGATATTATCTTGATTTCAAAAAATATATAAAAAATCTTAAAACCCAATAACCAGAAAAATGCAAAATTAAATGTGGGCAAAGGACATCTCCAATTTGAGAACAATGGAGATGATAACTATGCCTAAAAAGACTCTTAACTGGGTGGCTGATTATAGTTATCATATCCTGATTGTCTACAATTAGAGCAGCATTCTCCTTGGTTTCATATGCTCTTTCAGTTGTTTTTTAGTTTGAAATAAATTCATGTGTGACCCTACAGAAACATAAAATCTCAGTTATATCTTTCCAATACTGAAATTACCATAGATACCCAAGAAAATATAAAAAATATGGGTAACATAATATTTTTTGAATTAGTAAATGATAATCCTACTAAAAGTTTTTTAAATCTAGTTCCAAATTTCCAATTAAGCATTAAATCTGAATTTGCAACAAAGTTTTTTTTTCTTTCGTCCTTTTTCATTTTGATACAGAAAAAGTCAACAGCCTACTTCTATTATACAAAACAGAAGGTTTACTTTGTAATTTAACCAACACAAAACAAAGCAAAAGAAGAACACAAAACATGAAAAGAACACAAAAATGAGAAAGAGAGAGAAGAGAAGAGAAGAGAAGAGAGCTTTAAGAAATCACTCCAAAAAATCCTTTTCCATTTAAATAAAACAAGCACTGCAGTGCACTGTTTCATCTGTCATTCATTCTTTTCAGGTAGAACTAGAACAACAACTGTAAAACTCTGACGCTCAAACCAACCAACAAAACAAACAAGCCCGCCATTAACAAACTCCTTCAAACAATGGAAACCTCTTCACAGTGCGACGAGAACTCACTCTCAGACAATGATCGCTCGACATGCTTGGACTCCTCCATCGACTTCAGCCGCACCATCTCCGACGTCTCTTCCTTCTCCGAGCGGAGCGAGGACCACAGTGGCCTCTTCGAGCCGCATTTGCCCCACCGCGGCGGTGGCGGAGGTGGGTGGCCGGTGCCAAGGCCGTCGTCGGCGCCGGCGCTCAACCGGCTGAGTATGAAACCGAGGACGGATGGGTTTCATCGGAGATCCCCGGCCGATGATGGTATGTCACCATTTTTTTTACTCTTCCTTCTGTTTTTTTGTTGGTCAACTGTTTTGAGTTTTTGACTGATTTCTGTAAAGAAAGAAATCAAATTAGTATAATTCTTTTTCAAATTGGTGTAATTCTTTTTGGATTGATCAAGTCTACTCATATCATTGTCATCACAAATTACCAAAAAAAAGTCAATTTTCAACAGAATTATTACCACTCTAATTTTAACACTGATTAATCAAAATCATAATTAATTCTTATTTCACACTGTTTAATTTTTCAGAGGTACAACTAATTAAACTGATTTCACACTGTTTGCTAATTTGTAAAGAAAGAGTACAATTCTTTTTCAAATTAGGTAAATTCTTTTTTGATTAATCAAGTCAACTCATGTCATCACAAATTAGCAAAAAAAAGTCAATTTTCAACAGAATTACCATGCTAGTTTTTACACTTGTTGATCGTAATCATAATTGGTTCTTATTTCACACTGTTTGATTTACCAGAGGTAGAACTAATTAAGGAGAAATTCTCAAAGCTTTTACTGGGAGAAGATATGTCAGGAAATGGAAAAGGAGTCTGCACTGCTGTTGCAATTTCAAATTCCATCACTAATCTCTACGGTAAAAACAATTTCTTTTTTTCTCTTTTTTGCACAAAAAACATTTTTCTTTTAAGCTCTTCATTTTGGTTTCTCTTCTTTTTTTGGTGGTTAATTGGACAATTATGTAACAAACTGATCTAAATTGTGTTAAACTAAACCCAATTGAAATATAATTGCATAACAAATCAATTATTTTATTTATTTAGGCTTAAAAATAAAACTATTTTTTTTTTCTTTCAAGCTCTTCGTTTTGGTTTCTCTTTTTTTGGTCATTAATTTTATGATTCTGAAAATAAAAACGAACTAAATTGTGTTCAACTAAACCCAATTGAAGTGCAGTTACATAAACAAATCAATTACTTAGGTTTCAAAATAAAATTAATTTTGATTTGAAGCTAGTTTTTCTTCTCTCTTTTGATAATTAATTAAACAATTCTAGAAAAAACCGATCTAAATTGTGTTAAACGAAACCCAATTGAAACGTAATTGCATCAAATCCATTATTTAGGTTAGAAATAAAATGAATTTTCATTTTTTTTTTTATTTGAAGCAACTGTATTTGGGACCCGACATAAATTGGAGCCTTTACCGCTGGAGAAGAAATCGATGTGGAGACGCGAAATGGATTGCCTTCTTTCCGTTTGTGATTACATAGTTGAATTCTATCCTTCTTCACAAACCTTGCCTGATGGAACTACTGTAGAGGTGAGAGAAAGAAAACAAAGATAATTTTAGTAACTAAAATATTTCACGCATGCACATTCAAAACCGTAAAAATACCATATATTTGCATATTTATATTTATATGTATTTTTTGTCAGGTGATGACCACTAGACCAAGATCAGATATTTATGTCAATCTCCCTGCTCTAGAAAAGCTCGATGCAATGCTTATTGTAAGCTTCCAATTTCTCTTTTTTTCTCCTATTTTTCCTTTCGACGAAAGATCAAACTCTTACCTCAAAGAAATAATAAAAATAAAAAGGTTGGTCGTTGTACTTTCTGGCATGTGTCCATGATTATTTAGGGACAAATGCACGGTTAGTCCCCGTACTTTAATTGGATTGCAATTTAGTCCTTTTACAACTGATTTAATCTTTTTAGTCCCTGTACTTTTTACTTTTTAGAATCATGCAGGACATTCCCTAATTCAAGGACTAATCACACACATTTTCATAAAGTACACGAATCAAAAAAGTCCCTTCAAATCAATAACACAAGGACAAAATCACAATCCAACTAAAGTTCAAAGCCCAACACTAAAAGTCCATTCATCCCTAATAGCCATCCATCACCTCACAACTATCAACACAACATCAACATTTCCCCCCAGCTAAAAAACTCCTCATCAACCAACAAAACAGGAAATCCTTGACAGTTTCCACAAGCCCGAATTCTGGTACGACGACCACAACACCACCGCCACCAAACAATCCTCCTTCTCGTCCTCCTCATCCTTCCGGCGACTCAGCCACCGGAACGAGGACAAGTGGTGGCTGCCTGTGCCCTGCGTGCCGCCCGGCACCGGCCTCTCGGAGAAAGGATGCAAGAGCCTGCAGCAGAAACGGGAGTGTGCGAATCAGATTCATAAGGCGGCCGTCGCGATAAACAGTGGGATTTTGACCGAGATGGAGATCCCCGAATCGTTCATGGCCACGCTTCCAAAGGTATTTTAAGGCCAGGGTTTTTAAACTGCTTCTGTATGCTGTTTTTGCGCAACATGGTCTTTTTGAATTTTTCTTTGAACATGTGTTATATTGTTTTTCGAATACAGTAGATAGAACACCGGAATAGTTTTTTTTAATGTTTTCTGTGTTTTTGTATAATGCTATAAGTATTATTTCGTGTTTTTTTATTTAATGTTTCTTATTTATATATAATGTTTTCATAAAATATTTTTTCATATATTATTTTCAGGATTTATTTACTGTTTCACGGTTTTATATACTAATTTTCATTCTATATACTATTTTTTCCCATTTTATCTACTATTTTCTATTTGTATATACTGCTTTTAAAAAATAAGAATTTATCTATTGTACAACATTCAAAACCTAATTTCTCACTCTACCTCCTTCTCACCAGAGCGGAAAATCCAGCCTAGGCGAATCCCACTACAAATCCATATGCTCCCCGGACCGATTCTCACCAGAACTCTTCCTCGACAATCTCAAGCTCCCGTCGGAGCACGACGCGTCAGAGCTGGCGGACCGCGTGGAGGCCGCGATGTACGTGTGGCGGAAGAAGGCGAGCTCGGGCCACGCGAAGTCATCCTGGAAGATGGTCAAGGAGCTGGTCGAGGAGGAGGATAAGAACGTGATGCTGGCTAGCCGGGCGGAGGGGTTGTTGTTGGCGATTAAGCAGCGGTTCCCGTCCTTGTCACAGACTACGTTGGATACGAGCAAGATTCAGTTTAATAAGGTATGTCGTAAAAGGAAAGAATTGTTTTTGGGAAGATTTTTGTGCGTAAGGTATGTCGTAAAAGGAAAGAATTGTTTTTGGGAAGATTTTTGTGCGGAATTGCGGGGTTATGGCAAGTTTATCTTAAAGTTGTTTTTTTCTGATTAAAATTTTTTAAACTTAATAAATTTTGCAGACCAAAAAAATGTGACGTTTGAGTTTATCATTTTAAGTTACACGAGAAATTTTGAGTAAGGGGAACTGCTTGTTTCCCTAGCCCTGCTTGACTTTCCCTTCTGTATTCTCCTATAGGGTTTTTATTTTTGGAATGGAAGGAAATATTTTTAAAGAATTTATGTGGTTAATGATATTTGGGATTTTGAATGCAGGATGTGGGGCAAGCAATCCTGGAGAGCTACTCAAGAGTCCTTGAGAGCTTGGCCTTCAACATTATTTCATGGATTGAAGATGTTTTATTCGCTGATACATCTGCTAAACAGATGAAAGCCTAAAAATGCGTCTGCTGAATAGATGAAATGAAACCCTAAAATTACGTCCATTAGAAACAGGAGAGTTCAGAATGAATTAGGTTATTTGAAGATAACTTCTCGCGTGATTCTGGTGCGGCGACTAACAACAGAAATGAGATGAGTTAGGTTAGACATCGGATTAAGTTATTTTGTAATGATGTGACTCTAGCTGCCTTAACTGAGTCCTGGTATGATTTCAGACAGTAAAGAGACAGATTGACACCAAATTTAATTTTGTATCTTGTAATATATACACAGATTCTGATTAAAGGTAATCTTAGTTTGTAAACTCTTGAATCAGTAACCTGAAATGCATAATCCATGCTGATATTTATAGTTTAGTTGCTCCCAACAAAAGGAAATTACAATTCCATTTAAGTCCAGAAACTAAAACTAAGGCGTCAAATGTCAAAATTTAGGTAAGGTAAAGCTAAACATTTCAAGTCGACCATATATCCAAAACTATATCATCTAAAGTCCATTAAAGCATCAGAGCATAATAGACAAACCAAAAAAAGCTAAAATATAAAATAAAATAAACAATAGTAATGTAAGGAATTAATCTGAGGATCTTAGTTAAGTACATAACCCCACCCTTTAAAGGGAACAAACAAAAAAAGCCGGGCAGAGGAATGAGCCAATAATAAACATCACTACAAAGGCCCCTAAAATACATGTAATAAAAAGTTACAAATATTGTTGAATCATTTCTAAACTTCACTACATTTTGTACCCCCTAAATAAATAATACATCCCCAAGCATGACCAACCAGAAAAAGATATCAAAACAAAAATAAAAATCATGCTACATCTCAATCAGATGGCGGGGCCGTCCTTTATTTCTTGTATATACAAAACAAAACACGGCCCCAAACCTCCAACTCCCCGCTCATCCTTCATCTTTTTCCAATAAATGTGTTCAACCTTCTCAAAAAACTAATTCATCCATCTTATTCAGCCAAACTGTACTATACACACAAGTCAGCTATCATCATCTAACGACCCAATATACGTCAAGTTGGTCCTTCTCACTCTCACCGCTCCTTTCAGCCAACTAGCAGCTCTCAAATTATCCCCACTCGCTCCGCCGGCCGAACTCGAACCCGAACCAGAACACCCACCAGTTCCGTCCTCAAGTAAAGTCCACGGATCGATCTCAATTTCCAAACTTTCTTGCAAACTCTGTTGTTGTTGTTGTTGGGTTTTACTTCGGCCGGACGGGATGTTGGGAGGAGTCCAGGTGGGATTGTAATTGCTGTTGTTGTTTCGCTGTTGGGGATTTGGGAGTGGGGAGTTTGTTGTTGGGATGAACGGGAAGTGAGGGAGTGAGAGAGAGTGGGAGGGGAGTGAGAGAGGGCGGGTCGGAGGGAGGTACGGCATCACGGATTGGATTCGGCGACGGATTGTTGATGGTAGCTCCATTTTGTCTAAGGTTAACTGTAGGAGGGAAAAATAATGTTAGGAGTTTGTTAATAAGAATGTATAATTCAGGGGTGAATGCATGTCTAGTCCCTCTACTATTCGTTTACACCTTTTTAGTCTCGGTACTTATAAATTTGTGCAATGTCTAGTCCCTGACTAAACGGAAGAGGTTAACGCAGGTAAATTTTTTATTGAATGACTATTTTGTCCTATATTTTAACAGAATATTCTTCTTTTTTATTTTTCTTTCACGCTTCACCATAAATCTCTAAGATTCAAAATTGATTTTATTGCAAAAAATAAATACTCACAAAAGAAAGTATTTCTTTTTATATAAAAAGCGCCGTAACATGAAATAAACCAACAGTCTTACATAAAATAACTCAGTCATCTCATTAACCAAGCGTTCATTATTTATAAACTACATGGATCAAAAAAGGTCAAATGTATAGTACAGGGACGAACTCATAACCCACTCGAAGTACATGGACTAATAAAACAACTAATTCAACCCCACAATTTAATGCGATAAATAAAACGAAATAACTGACCTGCAGGTTCTCAGCCGCTTCCCGATCAAACGCAGGAAAATCCCTCGGAGACTTCACAACATTCTTAACAACACCCAGCTTCGGTTTCATCCAGCTGGGCTTACAGCTCCCGAGCAGCGCGTGGAGCACGCACAGCAGCCGGTCGAACAGCCCCTCGCCCGGCCCGTCGACGGATCGAGAATGATGATGATGAGTTTCGGACGGTGAGGTTTTGGACGAGCCGGGCAAAGGCAAGTTCGCTTCTTCGTAAACGACTCGGGTTCCGAGCAGACGGAGGATGGTTCCGGCAAGGGTTTGCCTCATGTTCCGCACCGACGGTTCTCTGTTATGATGGTTAATGTAAAATCAGACTCGAACAATTGTGATTCTTTGTTGTTTATGGTATCAGTACTGGTATTATTGCCCTATATTTGCACTCTTTCAATTTTATTTGTTTCTTGATTGGTTGCTTAATTGCAAAGTTTAAGGTAAGCTGGGCATCAATTAAGATATAATTGGATAACAAAATTGAATCAAGTGGATACTTAGTTGGGTTATATATAACCTGGATTTGACTATTACAGATATCTTTATAGTGTTACCATACCATAATCAGTCCATTATATACAGGCCATTAATTGTGACCTTAGCCCCAACAATCATGTTAAAAAAATCGCGAGAGAGAGAGAGAGAGAGTGATTCAATTACCTGTCGGCATAAATAACAGGCAGCAATCTAATCAGAAACTGAAGCCGGACCCACAACGCAGACCCCAACGCCGCCGCAGAAACCGACCCCAAATCGCTCGTGCTCTGTCCCCTCCTAACAATCGGACTCCCACCTCTAATCCCCTTTCTGCTCCCCGATTTTCCGCCCTCCATCCCCGGACTCCCACTCTGTTGTTTGACACTATTATTACTATTATTACTCGTCAATTGATTAATTTGGGTCTCAATGACTCCCATCTGTTTGATTAATTCAGCGGCGAACGCGTTGCGAAGCTCTGAAGAGCTACGGTCTATGCAGGGCAGCATGAGTTCCGTCAGAGCCTTTTCAGTTATGTATTGGTTTACGGATCCGGGTCCGGAATCCGAAACCCGGTTGCTGTTGTTGCTCGATTTGCCGGATTTTTTTAACTCGACGAATTCATCCACGACCTCGCCTTCCTCGATCGGTGTGATTTCGAGTTTCCTCTTAGTCCCTCTGTTCGAATTACCACTCACATTGCTTTTGCTGTTGGTGGTTATATTTTCTGGTAAAGAACAAGACCAGCCCCACGGTTTCCAATACTGGGATTTCGCAGGAAGACCTTTCCTATGCGCGACGAACAGAAGCTGTTGTCTGATGGATTTCCGGCCGTGTAAAACATCAGGACCTTGCAAGATCCATTTAATATCCATCACGAGCGATTCCTGCAAAAGCTTGCCCAAAAGGTGGACCACCTCTGAGTAAAGTGAGGCCGCGTCCGGCCTGACGAGCAGTCTTGAAAGGATGATTTCCGTAAATTTCTTCTCGCTTTCCGAGTCGTTGTTGGGCGAGAGAGACCGTAAGGCCTCCACAAACGACATGTTTTGCGTCTCGATTTTCTCTATTAACGCCTGCTCGTGCAAAAGCAGTCTTAACTCGACCCACTGCCAGTGGAATTTTGCCGGCTGGATCGCGTCGAGTATCTGGAGAAGCCTTTCAAGTAACTTCGCCTCGTTTTCCGTGCCGGCGTTGGAATCTGAGCCCCACGACCCGTCCTCCTGCAAAGTCGCCGAAGCGGGAATCTTACAATCGATTAAAGAGTTTAAAAACAATCTCGCTCTGAGAGGTATAAAAGCAGTCGCTCTCAAATGTTTGTCCGAGCCATGAAGCTCCAACACAGCAGCAAAATCTGGGTCTCCGGAATCCGAGGAGAGAATATCGTAGAAGCTCTGAGTGTTCCGGAAACAGACGCCCCGGAACGGCTGATGTCTGATGATGTCAGCGACAGCTGTCGAGAGGTTCTGACATAGCTGAACTTCTTCACGAGTCGTAACATTTCCGGTTAGAATATACGGCCGCCAAATGACCATCGCGAAAATAGAATAAGCCGGCGGTAAAACGAGATTTATGGGTAAAACACGTTGCATCCTTAAGAGAGATAGAACGTAAGGCTCGCCTAATATTTCGGAAACTAATCCGTCACAAACAGTTCTGCAATTTCCGATTAAAAGCCGGAACCAGTGCACGTAAACTTCAGTTGAGCATTCAAGCTTGAAAGCGCCTGTGGAGCGGGAAACCCCGTTCGCGTTTGATGACCTGGCGGTTCTTACAAACTGCATGATATCCAAACCTTCTTTTAACCTAAACAGAGAGATCATCCGTTCTAAGCTTACAACTCCATGAACGACAGCTCCTACGATAAGAGCCGAAACAGCTGATGCGATTTTGGTCGGTCGTGAGATAAATCCTTTAATGGAAGAAGAGTTGTTGTGAAGTTCATTTCCCGAGTGGTTCCCAAACAAGTCGTGGGATTCCGGAGAGAGCTGGAACTGATTCCGGTGGGATTTCGCCGGAGCGAAGCTGGCCGACACGGCCGACGAGGCTTCCACCGCCAAAGTCACCTCAAAAACCCTACTCAGCCGATCCCCAAGAGATTCTCTAAGCAAGAACAGCGCCGTGATATGAATATTCAAAATATGTCTGACACAATTCATGGCCGTCACGGCAGACTGAGCGTTCTGGAAGCTTCCGGAAGTAAAATCCGGAAGCTTTGCTATGGCGGGGCCCACATTACTAATAATCGCCGAAACGGCAGCCGCCACAACAGCCGGATCTCCTTCAGGCAGACTGCTCGAGTTCTGACGGATAGATTCCACAAGGCTGAAAACGATATCGTGCGCTACCTGAAACCCGTCGTCCCATTTTTCCGCTTTCTGCGTAGGAGTGAAGACCTTCCTTTCTTTACCGTAAAAGTATCTAGAAGCTTCTTCCACACTCCTATGCACAATATCCCTCATGTTCGGCACGCTTCTAGAAGACTTCCCGCCGAGTTTCTGCCTTATAGAATCATCAATATCTTCTCCTGACGACGAGACTCCGACAGAGTCGCCGTCGAAAGACCGGCCAGTGTCCAGCTCAGCGAGTAATCTTTGGTCGCAAGTCGCTCGGAAATTCTTCTCCCATTTTGAGACGGTTGGTATGTCGCGGTATTTTTTGAGAACGTAGCGAGTGTAAGCAAAAGCGGCCGAGCAAGGGTGCCGGCCGTTCGGAATTACTAGAGCGGAGTTCCGGTGCATTACGGCTGATAGTACGTCTGGTAATAAATCCGCTGCGAGAAGTACGTTCTCATACCTGAAAGGTTTAAATAACCATGTGTTAGATACTCACATGTTTGATTTGGTGTGTTTTGTGAGATGTATCAAAATCCTTTATTTGAATTTGTAGGATTCTGGATTGTAGAGCCCATATCCGTGTATTTTGTAATACACTCGAAAAAATGGGATTAAAAAATACATCCACACAGAAACTAATATAAAACTAAGTAAAATATTTAATTTTGATAATTTTGAATGAAACGGTTATAATTAACATGATATGAAATTAATTAATTAATTAAACAAAAAAATTATGATTTTAAAAAAAGTCAAATAGAAATGATAGAAATACATGATTCTGAAGCAAACTGAATCAAACAACTCACTTGGATTATCCATGTATTATTTGATCCATGTATCTCAAATACCCTCAATCAAACATGCCCATTATGTAACCAGAAGTCGTAATTAGACCGTAAAGGTAACAATATAAACGTTAAAAATATGTTGGTTATGTACCTTTGAAGGGCAGAATAAAGAAAGGCTTCTTCAACCTGACAAATTTGGTGGTCTCTATTCTTGGCCTGCATCACGTACCGTCCGCCCTGAACAGCAGCGTTCATCCTTGCTCGGATCTTGCTCAGCAGCCAAACCAAAAACCTCACGAGCGATACAAAATCGCAACACAAATCCAATACATAAAGAACATTCAACAATTCCTCCTCACCGAACTTCCACCTGACATTACCACCATCATTCTGCAGAGGTTTCGATAGAGTGAGTTCATTGCCTTCGATGAGTTGTTTCACAGTTTTCAACAGCCAGATCGATACAGACCGCTTTTCGATCATCCTGAGTTTCTTCAAACCCTTGCCTATTTCCAAAAAACTCACTTGTTTTGGAAAATCTTTCAGATTTTCATTTTCTGTCGTGGATTTATGGTGAGGACAGCTGCCTTTGTTATCACAAACATGGCTAGTAGAAGCGCCTTGGCTACTCTCGATCCGTTGGGCCTGTAACTGGGCCAGACTCTGAGTCTTTCTTCTGCCTCTTGAGGCCTGTTTAGTAGTCTTTTGTAAAGCCGGCTCGGTTTTAAATGATGGTTCTTGAATCTTTGTTGTTGTTGCGCCTTTCTTTATCCACCAAGTATCGTCCAGATCTGACGAGTCGTGATTTCCTATCTTTTGTCTCTTTGCCCTACGGCATTCTTCACAACCATTTTTGGTCTCGCCCCAATCGGTCTTTACGTCCGTTAAACTTGATGGTCTCTTGATTCCTTTCAACCCATCATTTTTTAAATCTGATAAGCCAGTGTTAGGAAAGTGTAACAGATTGGATATCGATGATTTCAGCTCTGAAACTGCATTTTTAGACTTGCGGTCCTTTCTGTTGCTTCTATTATCGCTCTGACCCCTCAAAAGCTCACGGATTACGAGGTGCCGCTCGCTAGAATAAACACCAACTGTTTCTTCCAACAATGCTGGTGACTCAGCGAGTTTAGACTCTTCCAAAGCGTCAGATAAAGACGAACCGGGTAACTGTTTAAGTATTCTGTGATGCCTCCTTTTCCTTTCTGCATCTAGTGGCGATTCATCTCGATCCATTAGCCCACTAACTATCAGCTGCCTTACATAAGCCTGTGGGTAAAATATTCCGTTACATATAAGTTCCGTCACAAGAGCGTCAACCCGTTTCGACCCAGCAGGACTGCTGACGTCATGTTGATCCAACCAACACACGATTATATCATGTAGCGGGCCCGGGCTCTCAAACAAATCACCTTTGTTCCTTCTATCCCCTTGTTTTTCTTTTTTAGCAGGGGAAGAACCTTTACCACCGTTCTTAGGGTTTGAAAACGCGCACAATTCCTCCATTTTGTTCTTCAAGAGAAATACCGCGAGGTAAACTTGCGAGAAATCCTTCCGACCGGTGAGCTTCAGATTCGCCGGCAAAGCGGTCCTACAATCCCTATAATCACACGTGGCCCACTCACACAGAAAGAAAACCGAACAAATCAAGGACAATTTCACAGTCCCGATCCAAATCAGAGAGGATTGCAAACAAGGACTCACTTCACTAATCCACATCTCTTCCATTAAACCATCCGATAAATCCTCAAACAGAGACGTGTAAGCCAAATTCACATTTCCACTAATAATCGCCTTGTCTAGAGCTTGCACCACTTTGGCCGAGCCGCGGCCTTGGAGGCTCGGATTCACAACTTTAGCTAAATCACCAGCCCGTTTTTCTATTGAATTCACTGCATGGCCGCACGATAAATACCTAAAATACGCGTCCTGATTCTCAAACTGAACGGAATCAGAGCTCTCAATCACGTTTTTCAAAGAGGTCCCTCTATAATTCGCATCTGGTGCCACAGAGGCAGGTAAAGGGAAGCAATCTAACGAAACGAAACTGTCTGGAACCGATAGAATCATGTAACGTAGCATTTCGGAAAGAGTACTGGCCATTGAGGCTCTCTTTGAACCGTCTGTTGAGCTTGAGCTGGTCGAGGAAATATTGTTGAGGAAACGCGTTGTTATTTCAACGAATGTTCGAACGTATGTTTGTGATAAGGTGATGTGGTCTAGCAAGCCGAGTAAGAGAGGTAATAGGAGCTCAATTATCTCAAATGAATCCTTCTCCTGTAAAGTACACATCATAAATACAAGGTGTTAATACCAAGGATTTGTAACTTGTAAGGTCGATGTCAGTTATGTTATTTTTTATTTGTAGCTTTTTTGGCCATATGTTGATGTTTAAGCATCGATCAAGATCAGGAAAAAAAAACATTGGTTCCCCTTGACTAAGCATCAGTTGAGTAACCAAATATCAAAAAGGTGAAAAAAGAAAAGGAAAATGGTTCAACAAGGTACAAATTGAAATTCGTACAATAAAAAAAAACCCTCAGTGGTACAGGATCACAACAGTAAAAAACAATCAAAATAAAACTAAAAAACAATGCTCCATTTTACCTGTAGCTGATTAAGAATCCGATCAATTAACAGAGACGGCAAAAGCAGCCCTTCCGCAAGATGCCACTGCACCAGTCTCACCATGTACCACCACTTGAACTGGAAGCCCGGCTCGTCAGGATCCGGCTGGACAGCTGGCGCCAGCTCGCCTTTGTGTTTCGAGGAGTTACTAGGCTGGTCTCTGAGAGGCGGAAGAATCGTGCCGTCTTTATTTTCTTCTAGAAGCTGCTCGATGTACTCGGCCACATCCTTGCTCCACTGCTCGGTACGGACGAACTGGCATTTTTCAGGCGCTCCGTTTTGCGCGCCAGTGTTGGTCAGTCGGACCTGAAAATCGAAAAGCTTGTTTGTCAAGAGAGAAAATAAAATGTATGTGTATATATATAGAGAGAGAGGGGGGGCTAAAATACTTAGTTAAGTGTTTAAGTGTTTGGGTCATGGTACTTAGAACGTTTTAACCATTGGATTTGCTTTGAGATTTGTGTTTTTCACAATAAGCACAATTTTTAATGGATCTCGCATCAAAGTTTGTTCTCGTTAAAAACATAAATTTCAAAGCAAATTTAACGGTTAAAAACTCCCAAGTACCAAGTCCCAAATACTTAATTAAGTATTTTTACCCTCACTATAGATATACATGTATATTTATAAGGCTAGTAGAGTACCAATATGTTGAGTTGAATAAATACCTGATTGAGGTAGGAGACTTTGACGAACCATGTGGCTCTGACTAACGGCACGTTGTGGCGAGTCAGCACATCGAAGAGGGCCTTTCTTCGGAAACCGTGCGGCACGTGCTCAGACAACGAGCGGAGCCGTTTGTGCGGTTGCGACAAAGCCTGCAAAAAATATTGAAAAATCGTATTTGGGGATAGGTTTTTTTTATTTTATGGTCGATTTTTCAGGTTGTATAGTTGTTACGTTCTTTTTGCGGTAAGTGCAGTGATGGTACAAGGACTTCAGCCAATTCCAATACAATTTAAAAAAGTTGAAGTACAGTCCCGATATTAGCATACTAATGTTTCTGTTTGTTCAGCTAGATGTCCAAATATGCATAGAGCTAGGTTTCAACCTATTTTTACTCTTATTAGGCTGATCAGGCCTAATATTAATTAATCTAGGTTTAATTAAACTCAAACCTTATGCGTAAGAGAAAAAAATCATTTTCAAATACTAGGCCAAATTTTAATTTTCAAGTTAGGGGCCCCACATATATAAACACTTCTCATATAAATGAAAACAAACAAAGAATCTAAGCAAATAATGAGAGAGTAACATCTACAACACAAACCTCGATCCATTTCCTTCTGGAATCTTCGCCAGAAGGTTTTTGCTCGGGAAAAACGCCAGACTTTATCAGCAACTGTCCAGAAAGCGGAACTCCATAAACTTGCCCAGCCTATTATACAAATCCATATTTATTTTTATTATAGACCTCAAGAGGGGGGAGAGAGAGAGAGAGAGAGAGAGATTTACCTTTCTCTTTTGAGCGCGTGATTCGTTGATCGCTCTGAACCGTTTCTTTATTGCCTTTTTTTAAAAGAAAATGTGTAAGAAATGTTTAGTTGTAAATCTAGCACAAACAAAACATGCTTATGCAATAAATCAGAAAGCCAAATTAGAATTGAAAATAAAAGAAAGAAATTTTAAAATATCATAGTTAGTTACCTCCTTGCACTTTACAACTACTTCTGGCTTTACGAATAATCCAACCTGGCTCAATACAATCTCTCTTGCTTCCTATCAATACATAAAAAAAAGAAAAAATTCTTAGTTAAATAGAAACAATATTGGCTCAATACTATCCTTGCTTTGCGCTAAAAGGTCCAAAAAACATAATTTCCAGTACCAAAACAAATTTCTTGAGATTAATATAATTATATAACAAACAGAGGGTTATATAACAATGTTCATGGCCATTTCATGTTTAACATAAACTCTCAATCTCTATTTTAAAAGAAAAAAGAAAAAATTAACAATAAAATGGGAACAAACCTCAATTCCTTCAACAGTCTCTTTATATCCAGATTGCAAATATTCTTTAGTCAGAATTTCTTCAGGACAATTTGGGGTTTGTGGGTAGAAATCAGGAGGGCCAAGCCTAATAGAAAAATATGTTAAACAGACTCCAAATTTAATAAATAAAAAATAATTTCTACTACTTTTTATTATTTTAGTTGTACCTTGTATTAAGGGGATCTTTTTCACACTTGAGCCTGTAAGGAGCAATCTGATTTTGCCGCCTGAGATATGAAAACATACAGTTTATAACTTAAAAGATTCTAAATTTAGTTATTTTGTTTATCAATCCAACTTAAAAGAGCTAAAGCTGTTGCTAAGAAAAGATAGAAACTTTTCGCAATTTATAACTCCACAAACTGGCAGAAATTCAAGTTAAATTACTATCACCAGCTTTAATATTAAACTTTCAGGCAAATGTGAACTAAATCCAAACATGAAATATTTTCAAACAAATTTGGTAGTGATTTAAAAAGATCCAACTTCTAAACTTATCAGCACTAATTTGCCCAAATCAGCCTCTATTGAGCATATAAACATTAAATAAACTCACCCAGTGCAATTAAGCCTCAATTTCCTCAGAAAAAGCGACCCATTTAAGACATAATATAGCCTCAATTAAACCCAATTCAATAACATTTCACAACTAAACTAAAAAACATCCCACCAACAAACTTAAAATTCCAAAAATATAAGTAAATAATTAATCAATCACCTTGAATTGACAGGATAATTAGAGGCCTGAAACGATGAATCGGATCGTGAATTCTCTCTTGAAGCGTTATTATTACTACCGGGCCCAGCATTACCGCTGGCAGAAGCATACCTGTGCATCTCTCCTCAAAATCACCCGCATTAATTACTGCTTCCAATTTCACATTTCAATCCTCCAATCCATACAAATCTCAATCATTCAGTTTAATAATCCTCAGTTTAATAATCGCTCAGTCTGCTCAGTTCACTTAGTCTGCCCTTTGTGGCAGGAAGTATCGAATAAAGCCTTCACCTCTGCATAATGTCAATAGATCAATGAATCAATTTATTCGGAAAAACGTTAAGATAAATGAACAAGTTCCTAAAGGCAAATTCTTTAGCAAAAACTAAGATTTTTCATCACTCTACAAGTAAAAATACCAATACAATCCTGATCTGGAACCCAAAACCATTCAAGGATACACAACCAAACTTCCCACTGTAGTATACAAAACAAAACCTAACAATTAGACCCAAAACCAACGGAGTTCACTAAACTTCCCACAAACAGATCCCAAATCCGCCTACACAACCAACACCGACCTATAAACTCCAAACCCTAGAATCCCACTATACATCCCAATAAAATCGCGAAAAAACACAAACCTGGCGAAATCAGGCTTCAAATTAGGGTTAGGGTTTCGGCAGAATCGTCGAACCCTAGAACTCGGGCGAACAATTGAAAACGCGAATCGACCGAGCGAAGAGAGACGGAGAGCGAGAGCGAGAGAGAAAGAGAAAGAGAAGGTCGGGTCAGCTCAGGCCACGCTTTCGAGAAAGAGAGAGGAGAGACGAAGGAAGGAAGGAAGGAAGGCGGACGAAGGCGTTAGTTTGACTCTTTTTATTAACTCTGCTGTGATGACGAGAGAATAGAGAAGAGGGGATGGTGCGTTTGCATAAATTAATTTGAAAAATACTGGGGGCTGTGTCGCTGATTTGTGGGACCCAATCGATGATTTAAGGGAAATCGGTGTGAAAAGATTGGAGGCAGAGTCGCTGACGTGCGGGGCCCATGAACTGATTTAAGGGAATTTAGTATGCAAAAAGATTGGTGGCTAAAATTCCTAAAAAAAAAATGATTGGTGGCTGAGTCGCTGAGATGTGGGTCCCGGTCGCCGATTTAAGGAAAATTAATATTAAAAAGATTGGATTCTGAGTCACTGACTTGTGGGGCCCATTTACCGATTTAAGGGAATTTAATATGAAAAGATTGGGCTGACTGACTCACTGAAGTAAGAAAAATAATAATGAAAAGATTGGAGGCTGAGTCGCTGAGGTGTGGGGCCAAGGAACTGATTTAAGGAACAAAAAGTAAGGATTTGAGTGGCCAGGGTCCAGGGCCTTCTTTTGTTTCGAGGAGAGCTCTTCTTTTCTCCCCATTTGCTCTTTCTATTTTTGTTTGGTGTTTGCCGTTTGCTGTTTCTTCTTTGGTTTGTTTTCTTTTTTTTTTGGGGCCAAATTTTCCAAAAACCCCCTTCAATTTTTGGAATTTATAAAAAATTCCTCACTTTTGAGATTCCCACAAAGAAAAAACTATATAATAAATGAATTATTTTTAGCCCCCCTCTTGTGTTAACTTTAATATTACCTATGGTTAAACTTAATTGTGGACCAAAATATTGATGGTGTTATGTCCTAGGTCAAAGTGTTCGCGGTTTAGATTTACGGATTGAATTAAGAACATTATATTTATTCTAAGATATTTCATATTATTTTAATATAATTAAAATAGACTATGAATATATAATTCAGTTTTATGTCATCAAAGTGCGTGACTTTGTTAGTAAAACTATAAAATGTTATGAATGTTTGTCAAGGCAAATATACTTGCGGAGACAAATAGATATATATTTGTGGAAAAGCTATAAATGTATGTCAATATGTTAGTTGACTGATTATCATGTTTTACTGATCATGGATAAAGAGTTATTAAGTAATTAACGTAGGTATATGCTAGGGACCATATACTGGACTGGCCCGCCATAAGAATGCTACATGTTTTACGTCATTAGCTATTCTTGTTACATAAAGTATTTATACTCCTTTGACCTGAGATTGTTTCGGTTCCCAATATGAGTAATTTATACTTTAATACAATTTAGCACTACATTTAACCGGGTAGTTATAACGGTTATGATTAGATATATAATGAATCATGTAGAGGGATGAGTGCAATCAAGATGGGATTTGTTTCTCTCATAAATGAGAGAGATATCTTTTGGCCTCTTGATGAATCGAACTGAAAAATGTATGGCCATACTCAAATGAATTAATAAGAGTTATTAATGTCATTTGTTATTTTATTCAGTTTAATTTGAGATCAAGAAATATTAATCGATTTATATAAGGATGATGTATTACATGCCTTATGATCGATATAGATATCGCGTGACAAAGGGACTAAATACGTGATTGTTGATTAGGTAAATCGGATCACCGATATTCATTTAAATTGGGTAGTCATGATGGCTTTCTAGAGTTCGCTCATGATTTATAGACTGTCAAGTCTATTTCCAACATTAAGTGAACCTACATGGTCACACACAAAAAACAAACTGAAACGGGCGCAGAAAATGCTAACAACTTATATGGTGAGTTGCATAGGGATGTCATAAAAGATATTATATGAGTACAAAGGATTAAGGAATCTAGAAAATTCTAGATTATGACATGTGGATAAGAATGAATGATGTCATACACATCTCTTGATGTGTTGAAATACAACTCTTCACCTCTATATAAGGATATAGAGAGCTCCAAAATTCTGGACAACATTATTCTCCCTCTCTCTCTCTCTCTCTCTCTCTCTCTCATAATTGTCTTGTGTGAAATAAGAGATTAATTATTCATTTTATTTTGTATGACAGAATAATGAAACGGTGTCTTCCTTTTGTATGACAAAATAAAAGGGTGCGATATTATATGAGAGGATATATAGTCGATTTATGCATCTTTGTGAGATAAATATAAGAAGAGAAAAATGAGTTTTTCTTATGCAAGAGTAGAATAAGCTACTAGCATATATATTGTTTTTCTTCCTATTTTAAGAATGTTCGTATGGATACCGGTAAAGGCATTCGTACTTTTGGCGCTTGGGATCTATTCGGCCTAAGAAGATGAGAACGGTTTGTTGAGAGTTTCGGTGGAGACAGATTGTGTGTGCGGTAGATGGCTTCCGCATAATCCGACCTAGACGGCTTAGACAGACGAAAAATCGGTTATGACGATAACCAGTTTAAAGGCGCTTGGACAACACGCATGGTTTGAGTGTCACAGATTAAGCGTAATCCGAAAGATATCTTTCAGTTTTATTTATTTGATTTAACCAATACGCACGGATCCTTGGATTGGTATTGGACAAAAATTTTGTTTTTCGCTGCGTTATGCACGTCCGAAACCCAACAAATACCCCTTAACTTAATGTTTTTTTATTTCCATTTTAATGTTATTCAATTTAAAATAATAAATAAATCAATACATATAAAAGAAATTATGATATTTTTGTAATATTTGTACAATAACAATGATTGTCCAATATATTGAGATATATTATTTTTTTAGGAATATAAATAATTTTTTTATTTAATGGAAAAGACTCAAAGTAGTACATCCATTTTTTACATATCATGCTAACATGTATAACAATGATTGGTGTTTTTAGTATTTCTCTTCTTCTTTAATAAATAATAATTCATAATGAAACATTAAATTTCTCATGTTAAAATGTTTAAATCTAAATTTGTTTGAATTTCTCTTTATTTTGAATTCCATATTGCTATGGTTCCAATTCAAATTTATTTCAAACTATCATATAATAAGATTTAAACAAATCTTAGTCATTGATTAATCATTGAGTTTCTATAATGGTTATTTATTTGTATAATATTATGTTTTATTTTATATCTACTTTTATTTTTTTAGAAAACCACATCATGTTGTATTGGTGACAAGTAATGTTGTCATTGGTTAAATTAAGTATAAACCAATTTCATCTCATTATATATCACATGAGATCAAATGTGTTTATATACTTTTATACATCAATATTTTACATCTATTTTGTTTATTTGTATAATAACATATATTTTATATCGAATTTTATTCGTTGGATCCATGAACTGGTTGCACCAAATTTAATACATGTCATTTGAAATTAAATATAAATAGAATAATTCTCAATCAAATATCGAATTTCTCATATTAAAAATATTTTATATACATTCATTTGAATATTCTTTTTATTTTGAATTCCATATTGATATGGTTACAGATTAATTCTTCTCTTATTGAATTATGTATATATTGAAAATGTAGAAAAATATGCTAAACAATTATGTACTTATAATATTAATGTTAAATAAATAAGATATGAAAATTTAATGTAATAAACTATTTTTTATTTTTAATTAATAATAAATTTAAAAAACAACACCATACAGCGGGCTTCTCGTAGAGTATCTTTTTATCAAAGAGATTTATTTATGTTGTTCTCGGTTTGATGATGTTTAAATCAATTTCGTCATTACTAATCTTGTTTGAGTTTATTGTAAAAGATCAGGAAATTATCATGTTTGAATCGACGTGCAAGTTATTCATCTCGATTAGATCAAAAGTCGTCGAAAAGTTACATCGCGGTTCAAGTTTTTAAAGACTCGTTCGTGACGTTCAAGAGTTGGAGCTCTTACTTATTTTGAGTTTGTTTTGTGTTTTTGGATTGATTACTAAACCAAAATCTAGAGAAAAATCTCAGTTTTTCATCCTTTTTCCATTTTGACTTGGGCTGTGAATAGTGATGCCGTTGGGAACGGAATGCTTCTGTTCTGTGAATAGTGATTCCGTTGGGAACAAAATAATTCTGTTGGCAACGGAATGCACAGATTTATAGTCGTGTGAGCATTGATTTGGCAGATTATGTTTCCATTTTAACATTTCATTGGCAACGGAATATAGCATTGGCAAGAGAATAGTCTGTTTTTTCATTTTTTTTGTTAGCTACTCTTTCCATCTTTATAAGGGATGTTCCGTTTCCGAAAAACAATCTTATTCCAAGCAATATTTCTGAGCTTTTCTCTCTAAAAATAAGTCTAATTAAAACAAGATCTTTGTGAGTAATTTTGAGATGAATTAGATCTTGTTTTGTTGGTTGATAGAAAGAAACCGTTTGTAAGCTGATTGTTCCACCGGCCGTCAAGAGTTTGTTGTAAGGCGACGGTGGATCGTGGTTTTGTAATCAAACACTATTTGGATTAGTATTATCGGAGCCGCAAGTCAAGTCCCGGAGGGTGGGCAACCCGTGAATGCGGTAAGGGCCGCTAGCGAGTAAACGAGTGGTTAAGGTTAACGCAACCACCTCGCCAAACTTCGTCAACAGATCTGGTGTTCGGTATCGATCTACTGTCTCTTGTTACTTTAAATTCTTGTTTATTTAATTTACTTTGTTAATTAGAATTTAAACAACCACTAAAACTTAAAATTGTAAAACCCTAAAAAGTTCAATTATTCACGCTTCTGCACGAAATAAGGCAAGTGTAATCAAACAACAATTTATTCTATAAATATTGTAAATTACATAAAATACTTAATGCTTGTGAGACATTTTTATACCGAGAATTTATTAAAGATTAAATAAATCACAAATTTTTTATATTCCATATTAAATTTTCTCTTATTGAAGTACGTATATATTGAAAATGTAGCAAAATATGTGAAATAATTATGTAGAAGAATATATGTACTTATAATATTAATGTTAAATAAATAAGCATAAAAATTTAATGTAATAAATTATTTTTTATTTTTAATTAATAATAAATTTTAAAAATAACATCGTATAGCGGGACTCTCCTAGAATATTTTTTTATCAAAGAGATTCATTTATTCAAAAAATACTGTAAATTACATAAAATACTTAATTTTTGTCGAGTTTTTTTTATACCGAGAATTTATTAAATATAACATAAATCACAAATTTTTTTTATGTAAATGTATAACTTAGTAGATTTTCAATTAAAATAAATTATTTTAAAATATTCTTTCTTCTCATTCTCAAGAATTTTTTAATAATCATTATTTGAACAATTTTTTTTTCTACATAGAACTTTTATATATAAATATGATTGAATTTTTTATTCATATTGAGCTCCATATAAATTTAGCTCTTTATTTAATTTTTCTTTCAATTAAATGTGTATACAAAAAGAAAGGGAAATTCTTCAAAAACCCCCTAACTTTTCTGAAATTTATGACCCATATTTAGAGTTGACCAATGGGGCCCCGGCATTGGGGGAGAGGGTCGCCACGTCATCACTCAGATCATGCATTCTTTTTTTTTCTTTTTTTTTTTGAATTCTTTAAAAGCCCCATAAGCCAAAGTTTACAAGACCAATACATCAAAGTAAGGATAAATCTGAGACCCTTATTACAGAGTATACTGGAACAGAACTAAAGAAAAAGAAGAAAATAAAAAGACAAAAACTTTTAGACTAAGCTCCCAGGTAGTGGAAACAAAGTTCTATCCATTTTAACCCAGGCTTTTCTTGGGTATTTTGCAATCTAGTCAGCTTGTGTATTTCTCTCGCGAGGGATATGATGTAACATCAAGGTTGGGCACTATTTGATTTGTTCCCAACACTCCCATATTCTCCAAGCAACCCTCCAATCATCAAGGATTGGAGTGGAAACAGGTCTCATCTGTGTGACCAAAGAGGCAGAGTAAGATAGAAGGTCGTACTCTTTGATATTATCCTTTTCAATACATCTCAGAGCAAGAGAAAGAGCTTGTGCTTCTGCCTCTAATGGAGAGTTGCAGATAGAATGCTGTAAAGAAAAGAAAACCAAAGAGATATGTCTAAAACAGATCACCCCCAATCCTGATGAGCCCTCATCAATCCAAGATCCATGTATGAAGCACTTGATGAGCCCCCATCAATCCAGTTTACCAGCAAGAGGCAGGACATTTGCCAATAGTCACCAAAGAAAAATCCTAACTCTTGGGATAACATTATCCCAGTTCCAAATGCCTTTCCAAACATCTAGATTCTCATTTGCCTTTCCCCTCACATCAGCTTCACGAATCTTATTGCACATTCCTTTAGCTATAAATCTCCCATTTGTAGCTGGTTTCTAGATCAAGCAGTCATCAACATCACATAAATTATGCCTTAAAGGACCTATATTTCCAATTTGGAAGGCTGTATTGTACCCAAGAAGTGGAATAATTTCCTAAAAATTCCAAGCGTGGTCATTGAAATTAAACAGCTCAGCTATATTAGAGGGAGTTACAAAGCCTCGAATTTGTCGTATTCGATTTTCCCAGCCAGGATACCAAGGTTGCCATCGCGGTGAACAAATCTTCCCATTTGTAATTTGCCACATGATATCAGACCGCGTTATAGCCCTCCACAAAGGTGAAGCATTTTATACCTCTCCTGGTTCCGACAACTCCCTGTTGCGCAAATATTTTGCCTTAAACAATCTCAACCCAAAAAGGTGATTGATTAGGGACAAGTTTCAACAGACATTTCAGAATTAAAGCTTGATTGAAAGCTTCCAGATCACGGATACCCAATCACCGAGACCATACATTCTTCTAAATGCCTTACTAAACAAAGATCTGCAAATCAAATTACTATTAATCCCTGTACTTTAATTGGATTGCAATTTAGTCATTGTACTCTTAAGATATGCAAATCATTATTCATAGAAGCCCACAAATAACTTGGAGGGATAAATGCGGTTAATCCATGCACTTTAATTGTATTGGGATTTAGTCCTTTAGACTACATTCCTATGTTTTATGAAAATACACATAATTAGTCCTTGAGCCAGGGACTAACCCTGGACAAATAGTGGTACAAGGACCAAATTACAATCCGGTAAAAGTACAGAGACTAACCGTGCATTTATTTACCCCTAATTTAGATTATGCCCATAAACATACCAACTTTCACCCAGAATTGAATTACCTAGCTTAGAATAATAATACTTTGATGAGATAGAAATTATTTAGTACCTGCATTGACCAGCGTTTAGATGATCGCACATTGACCAAAAGTCGAGATTTGACTTGGTTTCATCTGTACAAACCCAATAGTAGACCGCATCTCCATGATTTCCTTCTGTGGTAATCGTCTCCGGTTGTTCCTCTGCTCTTTTAGACAAAGAAACCTGACTAACAAAGCACCATCAGTTTGATACTTGATGGAATGTTAGTTTAGTCAATTGTTGTTGTGTACCTTCTTGCTGGCCGCCCGCCATGACTGAAAGCTGATCCAAGGAAGGTTATGAACTGAATCGATTCGCTACAGAAAGAACCGCGCCAAATTCAATAAAAGTTCTTTATAATATTTATCTTCTAATATATAAAGCCGACCGGCTGTGTCCAGGCCACCGTTCCTTCTCTCCTCCCACTTCTCGACTGATGTAAAGATATTCAGGAGTCAAAAACAAGAGATATAATTTCTTGTGAATTTTGATCTATGTTATATGTATTAGTTTTAGTATTTTATATATTATTTACTGTTTTATATACTATTTTTATATTGTTAACTACTTTATGTAAGGGCTTCTAGTTCAAAAGATACAAGACTGAACCCTCCATGGTCAATGAGGTAAGTTCCTGACATGCGGGACTCACACAGGTGATGTGGCCCTAACACCAGTGACCTTCCTTAATGGAAAATTTAACTTACAGACGATTTTTTTTTTAATATGCTGATATTTTTTGATTTTGTGGCATCAGCTATGTTTTTTATAATCTGGTGATACGGTTTGGTTGTTGGCTGGATGTTGTAATTATATGACAGGGTTGAGGTTTGTAGGGAGTGTTGCTATACTGTACAAGCTGTAATCTTACATTGATTATTTTTTCCCCCTTTCTAGGAGGAAATAGTCTAGGCTTGGAAAAAAACGTCTCACCAAATATACGTACTTTTAACTGATGTAACTTTTGTAAGTGTTGAGCTTCTTATGTAAATAGTAAAAATGTAATCTATATTGACATAAATAAAAGTGTGTTCATCAACTTGATCAATTAAAAATGATATAGGGCAAGTTTAAAAAAATCATTTAATAACCACTAGCATATCTCAGTTAATTGATACATGAGCAACTATCATAACAGTCAAACATTTCAACATAGAAAGTAACATCTGCAATTTCACACAACGCGAATAGTGTTTGCTTGTTGATTTTATGGAGGATCGATAATGCCATCTTTTAGGACAAAACCATTCAGGAGATGGGACTCACATGTTTGGCATTTCACCCTTTTTTTATGTGAGTAATGGCTCATTATTATACACACAGATAGCAATTCATCCCTTTTTCATGAGAGAAGATCTAGTCTATTTCAAAAACAAACAAATAAATAGAAGTTGATTGGTGGTGATTTTGTATCCATATGAGTTCCGACCTAAATAATAGATTTTTTCAACACGTATTATATGTTAACACTTGCAATTATGCAAATCAGTAAATTTTGAGATACTGGTGGAAATTGATTAAAAGATTTCCATGTAAGTAATTGTTGTAAAGTGTACGAGAAAAAATTTATTTACTCGGCAATGCAATCAAATACTGGTGACTAATGTTGTCCAAATGCATACACTTGCCATCTTGAGTGCATTATCATTGTATGGGGCGGAATCACTATTGAAAATTAGGGGGGCTGGAAATTTCTTATTTTTAATTTCAGAAAATTTATGAGAAACATTTATATATTGTCAACTAAAACGCAATTTATGTGAATTCGTGTAAAAGTAGTCGATGAACCATAAACTAATTGGTTAAGTCTAAAGTAAAATAAACCAAATATTACGACCGAGTTTCATTGACTTCAATAGAAATGTGGGACAAAAAATCCTATCTATTTCAATGAAAAAATATAGAAAAGTAATATGTAAAACTTAAATCAGGAGTTTGATCATTGATCTTAATTAACCATTTACTCTCCAAAATTTTTAATATTAAATATTGACTAGGATAAGATCGCGTTTCGCTGTGAATATTTCAATTTTATTATTTATTTCAATATGTAATTTGTAAATTACGATTATGAAAATTCTAAATAAAAATTTGAAATGAATTTATAGTACATAAATAATATATAATAATTATGTTAAGTAAGTTAGATATGTTTTAGAATATTTTGAATTACATCATAATATATTTTATCTATTTATTATTCATTCAAAAATATTTTCTATATCACATCTAATTTTGTAAGGTCGGATTATTCTATACAAATAAATTTATATATGAGAAATAAAATAACATAAGTGATGAATTCATAAAAAAATAAAATAAATAACAACCCTCTAAATAATTTGGATAATTAATCTAGGATCTCAAGTTATGTTTGCATTAAGACTTCTAAGATTAAAAGATCAACACTTTTTTTATTCTCTTTGATTTCTTATATCGTTATCTCTTGACATATTATATTAGAAAAAAAAATCAAGTATTAACCAGGCTTAGATGGAGACAAGAAAAATATAAAAATGCAAGATAATTGATTTCATAGATTTTAATTGAAACTACATGTAATTTAATTATAAATGATTAAGTTTAAAAAAGATACAAAATAATAATGATATTTAACATGATGTTTAAAAAAAATATGATATTCTATATACGGAAAAATCATGTATTAGTACATAGGAACCGTAGCATGATTCATTTTCTTCAAAAAATTATCGCCGTAATATTTCCAATTATTTTTATCTTTTTAGTTGTTAAAATGATATGGATTATGTATAAACTAATCACATATATTTTTTTGAAACATGTAATACATTAAGTAATATACCATATTTCTCTACACTTCGATTTTTTTGATAATATAGTTCTCATGTAATTTGAGATATAACACGAAACATTATGGTAATTATTCAAATAAAAAACTGAGATTTGAGAATTTTTTTGATCCTACGGCCGAAAGAAAATTGATAACAGACCTCTTGAGAATGCTCAATAAAAGGTGAAAAATAAAGTAAGAGTTAATGAACGTATTATTTTTTTACATGTTTTATTACATAGTCTAGATTCATATATTATAGCAAGAAGAAAAATTAAATTAGAACCACAATAATATGGAAATATAACTTTGCACCATGATTCATTAAAATCATCTTATTAAGATCTGATGGGCAGAAAAAATTCACAATGATTCTCACTAAATCGGAGATAGAACACAAAACACCAATTCAACGAATCATATGATTATGTTTTAATAACCACACACATGTTATCATAAAATATCAATAAATTTAATAAAATAAAAGGTTAAAATTTAATAAAAAAATTAACCAAATGGTCGAAATAAAACTGATCATATGTTTTTTTGAGGAGTTTCAAAAGTGGATGAAAAATAAAAGGTTGGGGTTAATTAGTGATTACTATATATAACTTGGTCCTTTTTGAAATACATGAACCATTGTCGGACTTTAATCTTACAAATACTTTTTGACTTATTATTACTTGATAATTATACAATATTTAACTTTATATAACAATGTTAAATAAAATTTTCTTGATAATTTATTTAACCAAATTAACATAAAGTCATAAACCAATTTTTATGCTGAATATTTAAGACATAATATAATAAAGCTTCTTGTTACCATTTGACCATATGTATATGTACTTAAGGTAAGATAAATGTAAAAAATTTATATATTATTTTGATTCCACAAAAAACAACTTTTTATGGTAGGAAGGACCACTGACTAGTCATATCATGCTCACTTTTTCACTTTAAGTTTTACATAAATAACCCTTCATTTTTATTATTTACTCAATATACTTTATACATATATGGAAGGAGTTGAATGTTATATATACTAGGATAATACTCGCGTTTCGCTGCGAATATTTTAATTTTATTATTCATTTCAATCTATGTATATATTATAATTATAAAAATTCAAAATAAAAGTTTGAAATAAATTCATAGCACATAAACAATGTTAAGTAAGTTACCTATATTTAAAATCATTTTGAATTACATTATAAGATATTTTATTCATTTATTATGCATTCAAATTTTTTTTTATATCACATCTAGTTTTATAATGATGGATAACTCTATATCAATAAATTTGCATATAAGAAATAAAATAACATAAATAATAAATTCATAAAAAAGAAAACATAATAACCGACTAAATAATTTGGATAATAATTTATGATCTCAATTTATGTTTGTATTAAGATTTCTAAGAATAAAATGTCATCTTTTTTTTTTTCTTTGGTTTTCTTATGCCGTTATCTCATGACATATTATATTAGAAAAAAAAGCATTAATCGGGAAAGATAATTAATTTCATAGATTTTAGTTGAAATCACATAAGATTTAATTGTAGATGATTAACTTTTAAAAAAAGATAAAAGGAGTAATTATATTTAACATGATTTGTAAAAAAAAAATATATGATATTATATATATGGGTATTGTACTTAAGAAAATTTAATGTGACTCATTTTCTTAAAAACAATATCACCACTACTTTTCTTATTTATTTTTTATTTTTTATTTTAGTTCTTAAAATGATATGGATTATGTATCGATTGATCACATACTTTTTTTAAAATTCGTAATACATTAAGTAATACAATATATTTCTTAATACTATGAAATTTTATTTGATATGATAGTTCTCACGTAATTGGAGAAAAAATGAAATATTAATCTAACCGATCATATGATATTGTGTTAATAATTTAAATAAAAAGCTAAGATTTGATTTTTTTTTTTATCCAACGGTCGAGATAAAATTGAGAATAAGTTTCTTGAGAATGCTAAAAGAGGGATGAAAAATAAGGTATGAGTTAATGATCGTATCATTTTTGTACATGTTCTCTTATATAGTCAAAATTCTCATGTTTTAGCAAGGAAAAAAAATAACTTGGAACCACAACAAATATGAAACTCAAAATAAAGAGAAAATTTCAATAAATTTATATTTTATGATTTTAACATGAGACAATATTCAGTTCCACAACAAATATGAAACTCAAAATAAAGAGAAAATTTCAACACATTTATATTTTATGATTTTAGCATGAGAAAATATTCATTAAGAATTATAATTTTTTAAAGAAGAAAAGAAAAAAATTATTTATATTTTAACAATTGAACTCTTCATTAACTATTGGTATTAATAATTAAACATAACTTTGAATTATGATTCATTGAAACCATCTTATTAAGATCTGATGGTCAGAAACAAATTCAACCGTTCTCACTAAATCGGGGATTGGAACGCAAAACATAAATTGAACTAATTATATGATTATATTTTAATAACTACATAAATATTGCTATAAAATATCAATATATTTGAGAAAATAAATGGTTAAGATTCAACAAAAAGTTTAATCGAATGATCAAGATAAAAATAATGATGTGACTTTTTGAGAAAGCTCAACGATATAAAGGAATTGAGGTAATTAGGGACCAAATTTTAAATTATAAGGATCAATACGCAATTTACAAATTCATATGGGGGATAGGACCCTAGCCACCCCCTCCTACCGCCCCTGGTCATTGTCCGAATGCATATACTTAGAGGTGGCAAATGGGCGGGTTGGGCCGAGTTCGGGTCAGGTCATTTCGGGTTCCGGGTCGTTCGGGTCACGGGTCGTTCGGGTCACGGGTCATTCGGGTCTCGGGTCGCTCGGGTATCGGGTCGCTCGGGTACCGGATTGTTCGGGTCTCGGGTCGATCGGGTCTCGGGTCGTTCGGGTCTCGGGTCATTCGGCTTATGGGTCAGGCGGGTTCGGGTTACAGGTCAATCGGGTTATGGGTCATTCGGGTTTGTATTTCGGGTAATTTGGGTCTGTATATAGATAGACGAAATATCGAAAATTCGACTTAATTTTCATAGTTCCTAAAATTGGAATCAGGATCTAACTCGTTCACTGTCTGGTGTAGTGAGAATCATCCGACTCGATTGGAATCGGCCGAGTCGAATCGGAGAATCTGATTTTTTTAAAGTATTATCTTTAAATTAAAAAAATGGAATAAAATGAAATTTTGTTTTTAAAGTTATAAAAATATGGAAAGATTCAAATAAAATATAATCATATACATTTGGATATATCTATTATATATGATATTTTTGACTATATTTTTTATTTAAGAGGGGCAATGAAAAAAATCGAAAAAAATAAAAAATCGAAAAAAAAAAAAAAAATCGAACTTGGTTTAATTTTGTTGTTGACCCGTTTATTGCACGATATTATATAATATTAATTTTGTATGTTGTTATTAGTTATGTGTTATTTATACAAAATGAGTTCACTATAACAAACCAAGTTTTCTATTAAAAAATATTAATTCATTAATGTATTAATAATTTAATATCATAAGATGTGAGAATTAAAAAATCATCATTATACACATAACACATGTAGATATACAACTTTTTCAATGTAAAATTACAGAAAGTCCAATAATTATGGCAAAATCAGCACACAAATATTCAGTTTCATGTTATTCATCTTGCATTACATGTTATTCAGGTTTCGAAAATTTGGCGGGTCATTCGGGTTCGGGTTCAGGTAATTCGGGTTACGGGTCGTTCGGGTTTCGGGCCGTTCGGGTTTCGGGCCGCTCGGGTTTCGGGCCATTCGGGTTTCGGGTTCTTCGGGTTTCGGGTCATTCGGGTTTCAGGTCAGGTCGGGTTTCGGGCCGTTGACTTGTCAACATCTTCGGATCGGGTCAGGTTCGGGTTCGGGTCAGTCGGGCGGGTTTTTCGGGTCGGGTCAGATTTTGCCACCTCTACATATACTTGCCATCTTGAGTGCATTATCAATGTTTTTTTGCTCATCCGGTGAGATTATCATCCACAATTGATTCCGAGCTATCTGTACATTGTTACACTATTCGGCTAAAATAACTCGGAATAGAGTAGTTATTTCATGACTCCTCCCTATTTTATTGTTGCCAAACAGACACAATATCGGAGTCCCTATTTTATTGTTGCCAAACAGGCACAATATCACATATGAAAGGAACAAAATTTTGTTTGGTTGAATGTACAAGTTTTTTGCAAAAATGAAAAATAAGAAAATATTTAATAAAAAATACAATCGACCCGAGATTTGATAAATATATCATATCTGATCACATAAATTTATATTTAGTGATTTTGTTAGAGTTAATGATTATAAATTATGGTTAATTGGATGAAAAATTAACAGTTGGGCACATTTGATATTCTATGTTTCATTGACTTAAATTCAATGGTTCGTTGCAATTTTTTAGATCAGTATAATATGTATCCATATCTCTTCGGATACTAATTGCATCATCTTATTCTTTGTGTTTATTTTGAGTTCCGCTTGATATGAACAAAAAGATAAACTTTAGGACCTTTCACAAAGTTTAATTATAGCATCCAACAGTAAACAAGAAAATAAAAAAGATCCCCAATAATCCTCGATAATTTTACTAGTATATATAAATATCAATGGAAACGTGAGATTGTAATTATTAATGCTATCATTCAATATATTAACTATACCAAAATCCACCTATCTGCATTATTTTCTCCCAAATTATCACCTCATACTCAACCAAAAAACTAAAATTTAAAAACAAAGAAAAACTACAACTAGCAACGCCTTATACCTTCTTAAGCCTCCACATAAACCCCAAAACCTTCACTCAATGGCCTTTTGCTTATACCCAAACTTAAACCGATCTAACAACTTCTCTTTTGTCTTCCTCTTCTTATCCATCTTCCTCACGTACCTCTCTTCCCTCTCCCTGTCATAAACCCCTTGCCAATGGACCTCTCCAGTCAACGCCCACATCCACCTATCACCGCTTACGTCATCGCTTACATCATCATGACGCGTGCAGTCGTCGGCCTCTTCGGCCAAATCCTCGTCCATGCTTTTTAATAATGTTAATTCGAAGTATTTTGACCAAATCGCCCCTCTGTTGACAAGTGGGTTTTGTTCAGAGAGAGCTCCAGTTTTGGGGTCGAGGTAAAAGATTCTTTTGCTGCTGTGATACGCCCAGATGTTTATTAGGAGGTCTAGGACTCGACAGTAGCATTGTCTTTTCTGTTAAGTAGAATGAATTTAAGTTAGGTGAGTTTGTAATTGTAGAAGGTTTGTTTATGTGTGTAGATTAAGCCTGTCTTAGTGGTGGAATTGGGAAAATTGAGCCTAATTTAACCCAATTTTGTTCAATTGAAACTAGCCCTTGAATTAAGTCAATTATACCATATTTTACTTTTACCATCAATTCACTGAAAATGCACTAAAAGTTGCTCGAAAACTAGTAAAGCATAAGTCATTACTATACCGAAATTAGGTGGTAATTATTTGGAAGAAGATTAAATTACCTCTAATGCTGACGATCCGAGTAAACAAGCAGAAGGGTCCCTGCTGTTGTAACTCACCCGATCAAGTGAATCCAAAAACATCCTGTTCAAAATAATTTAAAACACAAAATTAATCATCTAATTTGATTAATTAACAAATATTACAAAGCAATATATTACCGTGAGAAAATAATAAATTCAAGAAAGGAAGGCGTGGGCATGACCCAACTATGCAGAGTTGACCAGTGGGACCCAGGCATTGGTGGGAGAGCCGCCACATCATCACTCAGACCGTACATATGTCTAAACGCCTTACTAAACAGAGATCTGCAAAATCAAATCATAATTAAGTTCCACTCTTTGAGTCTTTGTTCAAAGAAACTCATAAATATTGGTCGGTGAATGTATACTGTAGCAATTCGCAACATAAACACACAAATAATTTAGAGGGATAAATGCACGATCAGTCCCTGTAATTTAATTGGTTCGCACTTTAGTCCCTGTACTTTATGAAGATGTGCATGATTAGTCCTTGAGCCAGGAACTAACCATCCATTGCACAATTAGTAGTACAAGGACCAAATTGCAATCCAGTAAAACTACAGGGACTATCCGTGCATTTATTTATCCCTAATTAATGTAGATTATGCCCATAACAATTAGCAATTTTCACCCTGAAACGAATTACCTGGTTGAGAATAATAATAAATTAGATACCTGCATTGACCAGCGTTTAAATGATCGCACGTTGACCAAAAATCAAGATTTGACTCAGTTTCACACCAATAGTATACTGCATCTCCATGATTCCCTTCTGTAGTAATCGTCTCCAGTTTTTCTTCTGCTCTTTTAGACAAAGAAACCTGACTGACAAAAACACCATCAGGTTATAATAAAAATATAATACGTACCATGATTTTAGTTTAATCAATTGTTGTAGTGTACCTTTTTGCTGGCGGCCCGCCAGGACTGGAAGCCGATCCAAGGAAGGTTATGAACGGAATCGATTCGATTCGCTACAGAAAGAATCGCACCAAATTCACACAAAAGATCTCTATAGTATTTATCTTCTAGTATTCGAAGCCGGCCAGGCGCGTCCACGTCGTCCGTTCCTTCTCTCCTCCCATTTCTCGACTGTTGAATTCAAATGTAAAAAAATCCATAAGTCAAAAACGAGAGAACTGTGTTTTAAGTTTTAACGAATTTTAATCTGCAGTATATGTATTGGTTTTAGTATTTTATGTAGTGTTTACTACAGTGTTTTTAATATGCTGTTTTTATATACTGATTTTTTTTTATATATTGCTTTTTTGGCTTTATATTTCTTTTTTCTATTTTTATATATTGTTTTTACATATATTATTTTTCCGTTTAATATGTTGGTATTTCATTTGTATATATTGAATCGGTCGGTTTGGTTGTTTTGTGCATTTGGTTCGGTTCGATTTGAATGTTTGAGTTATTCAGCTTTATTGGTTTCAATTCGGTTTTGGTTTGCGAAAAATGAATAAATTGAAGCGACCTAATTATATTGTGTGAGTAATTCATTATGATATAAACTTAATTTTTAGTTTACGCATATTGATATTAACTAATATATTCAGTATTTAGTCTAAAATTTGTTAATTTTAAATCAATATTATATAAATTTCTTTCTACAGTCAGTATTTACTCTAAATTTATTTAAATTTCTTGAAACTAAGTTCTATGAAGTGACTTACAAGGGAGATTGCATGGTACAACGAACCACGGCATAAAATTTTACTTAAATTATTCAATATTATTTGTTAATTGTAACTCAACAGTATTTAAATTTCTTTCTAATACATTCACTTCTCACTCTAAACTTGTTAATTTTAACTGAATATTATTTAAATTTTAACTCACAAGGGAAATTGCGCGGTACAAAGAACCGTGATGCAAAAACGGCCAAGATCCATCTCCATTATAAATCTCGTAAATACAAACTGGCTGGCCAGTCCTCTCCAAAACCCCGTCGTCCAGCTCAGCTTTGACCGACTTTGACTTTTCGATCCTTCTGGAAGTGTGGTACACAGTTTCCCACGTTTTCAGAGGATTCTCCATTCTTTCCTCAAGCTGCGTAAAGAAGACTATTGGTTAGTATTTTAATGTAAAATTGAGTTTTTTTTTAGATGATTTTGTGGAAAAGTGTACGATTTTTGCTTGAAATGGTTTTGAGGGATAATGGAGCGAGTGTTTTTTCATTTCTAGTGATTTTTCTGTGTTAATGTGATTTATGTTGAATCGAATGATAAATGTTAATTAAAAACTGTTTTTCGACGGGATAAGATATAAGTTAGTCCATGTACTTTAATTGGATAGCAATTTCGTCCCTGTGTATTTATTTGATTTGACATGTTTGGTCTCCGTATTTTACATAAAATTATGCATGGTTAGTTTAGTCCGTTACTCAGGCGCACTAATTATGCATGTTTACATAAAGTACAGGGCCCAAGCATGTAAAATCAATAGTACAGGGATTAAATTGCAACCCAATTGAAGTATATTGACTAATGATACACTTATCTTTTTTTTTTAATTAATTTATTAAATTTAAAATGTGATTTGATAAGCAAAATATTTACCTCTTGCACTTCGATTCTCTCTATATCTTCAGAAATCTCAAGTTCGCTTATTTCAACCCAATCTGACTTTGTAGAAAACTCACCATTCAAAACCCCATTTTCAAATTCAGAGCTTTTTTTACTCAAATTTTTCAAAAACTGCTCCTCAATTTTATCAAGAATACTTTTAACTTTCACCTTATTTCTCTCTTTCCGAACTAAATTCCACAACCAAGTCTTTTGTTGAATGTGAGAAACGGGAGAAGGAAGCATAACATCTGAAGGAAAATTCAGAACAGTTTCTAGAAGTTTTGCGTGAGAAGAAATGAAATCAAACACTAGCATGTTTTTGGAAAGAAGTTCCGCTTTTTTGGCCGCATTTTTTGCTAATTCGGAAACTTTCAGTTCTTTTACTGTGAGAGAAAAAACGTTGGCTAGTGTGGTCAAGTCGTTTGGGTCAAAAAGGAATCCGTTTACTCCATGAATGACCTGTAATTAGTTTCTTATGTTAGTAATGTAGAAATTATAAAATGTTGATTATTTCACTTTCAGTTGCTGGATTATTTTGCTCTTCATTGGCCTATTTGGTGCTTAATTGCGCAATTAAGGGCAAATTGAGGCTTAATTGGTAGGAACTAAGACTTAATTGCAAAATTAAGTGTTATTATAGGGAAACTTGTGACAAATTTGGCCTAGACTGTCAGAATTTCTGGACCCACAATTAAATTATATTATTATCACTCACATGCTTTGTAATTTGACTAATATTGGGCGCAATAATGGGAACTCCAAAAGACATCGCTCGTAGTAAAAGAGGTGGGAAGCAATGCTCCTCTTGGAAAGATCCATACAAAACAATATCAGATAAAAGTAGAAGAGCATTAACATCATGATTCAAAGGATAATGCCTTACAGACCCGTCTGAAAATCCCATCTTTTTAGCAAGCTCCTACATAAAATTGATAGAATAATCTTCATAAAATAGTATATTACTTTTTTTTCTTACTGGGAATTAAAAGTTAGATTAGAACTCACTAGATGCATGATTTTAAGGCCTTAGAGCTTAAACACACTATAGTTGAGTTTGCAACCCTAAATAAGGGAATACATGACATCTAATTTTCCTTTGTTATTCTTATTTATTTACTTTTGACAAACTTTTGATAAGGTCCAAACTAAACATCAACGATTTGTGATGTGTCATAACAAAGAAATTCGGATTTAATACATGGACACAACTCATAATACAACAAAATAACACATATTTACTTTCTCTCACCTCAAAAGAAGACTTGTGCACATCCGAAGAATTCCCGTGCAAAAACACAACTTTAACTCTTCCGTCCAAATTTCTTTTAACCTTCAAAACTTGAGGGGCCAAGGCCTCAATAACAGCCACATAATCCCACGGAATTTCATCAAACACGAAATAACTCCTCACGACAAGAATTACGAAATCGCCCTCCTTAAATCCGTAATTATTTCTTATAGAATTGCGAGAATTAGATGCAATGTAAGTTTCAGATTGTAATATAATGGCTGGAGACCCAGGAATTACAACCGAGTTTGTGAGACCCAATGGAGCGTAAAGCAGCTGAAAGTTAATGTAAGTATTATTAATTATTTTGGGATAAATGTATAAATTGGTCCTTGTACTTTAATTGGATTTGTAAATTAGTTTTTGTACTGTGCATTTAAGCTTTTTAGCCCATGTACTTGATTATAATTTAGACCATGGAGTTTGTAAGACCCAAAGGAGCACAAAGTAGCTGAAATTGATGTAGTATTATTATTCATTTTGGGATAAATCATAAATGTACCATTGATTAGTCCTTGTACTTTAATTGGATTGTAAATTAGTTTTTGTACTATGAATTTAAAAAATTTAGCCCATGTACTTTGCAAAATTGTGCATTCATGGTCCCTGAATTAGCCAAGTGATAAAATTAATTGTACTTTAAAAAGTAAAAAAATTATTATAAAAAAGGGTATAATCATCATTTGATGGTGCCGCTATCTCAAGGACTAAGCATGCATTAGTTATAAATTATAGGGACTAAAAGGCTTAAGTACATAGTAATAGTACAAGGACTAACTTGCAATCCAATCAAAGTATACGGACCAACAGCGCATTTTCCCTAAGGTTTCATCCAAAAATAACAATTCTTCCCAGGTATATAAATATAATCAAAAGAAAAAGTGAAAGTGAAAGTGAAAAAGAGAGAGTAAATTACCGGAAGGGAAAAATCAGGAAATACGATAATGTCAGCCCTACGAAAATTATTTCTCCAGTGACTAATGAGATCATCAAAACCCTTGTCTTTATATTCTCTAAGCCTCTTGCCAAGATTATCTTCATTAATTAGCCATATTAATGGTGTGGATAAGAAGGGTTCCTGCGCAAGACTGAATATAGAATCAACATTCTGAGTTTGCAAAATAAATAAAAATATAAATAAAATAAGGTAAATAAATGTAAACAAGGCTTTTACCTGGACAGAACTTGTTTTGCTTCAAGGGAACCAACAATTACGCCTTCATAACTAACAAAGAACGAAAAAGAAAAGGAAAAATAAAACAGAGGATTAGTTTATAAATGGAAATTTCACAATTAATAATAGTATTTGAATGAAAATAATAACTTACTTTGACCAGTCAACGGTTTTAGACCCCTCAGAATCCAAAAAGTGCAGGTCATAACCGATATTTTTGAACAAGTAGTCAGTTTCTCTCTCCTCAAGTGAAAAAATCTGATCAGATTAATGTCACAACAATTTGTTTCTAATTAGGTTTTAAACACAACAAATAATGTTTTTTTGTTGATATGATACAACCAAACAAGTTAATAATTGCAAAGGAGAATTTTGGATGTTTATTAATGGAAACTCACTGTAAAATTGTATCCAAGCTCAGTTAGTCCTTTTGCCAAAGTAAGAAGCATCAGAAACTGGGCATCTTCATTTGTTGGGGCTAAAACCTGAAATTAATTCAAATTAAGCAATAGAATAATTTCAACTAAATAAATAATTCAAATTAAAGTCATAAGAGTCGTCATATGAAATTACTACAAAAGAATACCAAATCTAAACAGCTAACAAACATCACAATGTAAAGAACCAAATTTCAAAATCACCAATTTACACATAATTCTCAGTACACTTACTACCCCAATATTATCAAAATAATTCACAACCAATTACCAGCAAGAATTCCCCACACAATCCTTCTCAAAAGAAATCAAACACAAACAAAAACCATCTATCAACAAAATTAAAAAAAAAAACATGAACTAACTCACAAGAGCCAATTGTATCATCCTCATCCCAGAACTCTCCCCACGCATAGATCTCTCTCTCTCAACCCTCTCCTCATCAACCCTCCTCTCCACCACCAATCCATCAAACGGCAACACCCACCTCCCCCTCCTCTCACTCCCCCACCCCTCTTTCCTTTCCCCCGCCCCTCCTTCACCGATCTGCGGAAACGAGACCAGGAAGAACAGCCAGGCCGCAAGTAAGGACAGGCCGAGGAAGTACAGACAGAGCTTGCGGTGGCGCCAGGCGGACTTGCGCGGGTGACGTTGTCGTGCGGAGGAGGAGGAAGAGCGATCTGAGAGGCGGACGAAGGGCTCTCCTCTCTCCGGCGGAGCGTGAAGGCCTCGCCTCGACACGGTTGGGGGCATTGGCGAAGAAGAAGAAGAAGAAGAAGAGAAGATCAGTGCATTAGTGAGTGAAGTGAAGGAGTTTGAGTGGATTAGTTTAATGAAGAATAATGGAATGTTTATGGTTTGAAACTTGATTGTGGTCATGAGATATGAGATGATGTTTTTTAAGGGAATAATCTCACATGATCCAAATTTAAAAATTGATAATCCAAATTGTTGGACCTCAATAGTCCTATCCTATGTATGAAAGAGAGTTTATGTAGATCATTAACCAGTCACCATTCGTAATTAGAACTTCTATTGTATACAAATATATATTAATAATTTAAGGAAAATCTGAAAATGTGATGGACTTGAGCACGCTAAAAATGTGACGGTATACTGTTTTTACCGCTTTAAAATATATTTTTTTAGTTTCTATATACTGTTTTTTTCACTGTTTTATTTATATATTGTTTATTGTTTCTATATATTGTTTAAAAAAATATGTTACTTGTTTAATTTTATGTATTG
The DNA here is from genome assembly GCA_024447665.1 of Juncus inflexus. Taxonomy (NCBI): domain Eukaryota; kingdom Viridiplantae; phylum Streptophyta; class Magnoliopsida; order Poales; family Juncaceae; genus Juncus; species Juncus inflexus. Next base: position 2,700,666 of record JAJHPC010000003.1, read on the forward strand.
TCTATTGTTTATATATATTATTTTTTCATGGCATACTGCACGACAGAAAAACATTATCGTGCTGGATCAAGTCTCATAATTGAATTAACATTTTATAATTATTAGTATTTGATATTTTATTATGTAAATATGTTTTTTCAAGAGAAATTTTCAGAAAACACAAGAACTCTCATTTTATAGATTTCTCAACGACCCCTCAAAAGCTCCAGAGTTTTTGGTTAACTTTAAAATATATTTAATCAAATTAGATTTAAATTTAGACCAAAATACCCCAATCTATTATAAGATTTTTTTTATTTTTCATATTTTAAGTTTGTTAATCTAAAATAGGATGGTGTTATTTGAAGGGATAGGTTTGAGGGTAATTAATTTTTTTTATGAAATATTAAATTTATCCTCATTTACTATGAATAAAAAACAGCATATAAAAACAAAATAACTATATAACAAATATATATTTTGAAAACAGTATTTATAAGTAAAAATATTATATAACATCACAAAAAAAAATATATATAAAAATAATATATGAGTTTTTTTACTAAGACATATAGATGCCTCCCATTGATGTGGTCATGCTTACGTCGGCCAAAACCGGGTGGTAAGTGGTTTTCAGGATTTGATGATATTTTTTTTCATTTCTACCTTTTTCTGTTGGCAAGTACCGACAATGCAGAAAAGTACAATGATAGTCTTGTTAGTGTTGTGCTCAGTTTGATGATATTTAAAATTATTTCGAGCTACAAATATATTTGTGTGAGAATGTTTTGAGCTAGATAGTATCACGATTAAGTTCTCGGAAAAGTCTCGGTCGCTTCCTGCCTATCTCAGAAGAACAAGAAGTCGTCACACATGTAAAGGATTTCAAAAGAGCATTTCAAGGCGTGGGAGCAAACTTCTTAACTCTTAGTATGGGTTTAGTTTGGTGAGAAGTTTAATTATTATTAAAAAGAGAGTATAATCTGCAAATTCCCTATTTCTGGCTAGTTCCGTTGCCAATGGACCACTGAGTTGACAACGGAACTGGCCCGTTGAAGATTTCTTCCCCTAACATCGGCTGTCGATTTGTGTTGTATATTCCGTTGGCAATGGACCGTTAGATATTTAGCCGTTGGGAGAATATCTTGCTTTAATTTCCTTCCTTTTTTACAGTCCGTTGACAACGGAATAATTCCGTTGGCAACGGAACTGCGCAGGATTCCTTTTCTGAAGGCTGTTTTTTCCTCCTTTAAAAAGGGGTGGCCGCCTTCTCAGAAATATATACGATTTTAATTGATAAAAAGCGGAAATTCTCTCTTCTTATTACTGGTTAAATTATCTAAATCTTAAAGTGAGATTCGTGGTGTTTTGAGTGTGTTGCTCGTGTTTGTTCGTTGAGTTTATTGAGATCGAATTGTAAATTATTGCTCAATCGATTCGTCAAGGTTGTTATAAGACGAGCGGTGGTTCGAGGTCTTGTAATCGATCTTGTTTGTTAGTGATTATCGGAGCCGCAAGACAAGTCCAAGTAGACAACTCGGAACGTGGTAAGGATCTACTAATTCCATACAAGTAACAACAACTCTACAATAAAAAAGTCTACTAATGTTATAACAATATATTATAAGTTTATAACACTCCATAATTGATAACAAAATAAAATAAAACCCTCAAAGTAAGATCCCCAAAGTTTTAATACTCAACATAACCGCTCTTCTTCAGATCACATTGCCTGTCATCTAGTAAAATAAGAGCCGCAAATATTAATTTCTTGATTAGAAAATTAAATAATTGTGGGATTAGCTTGTGCTTGTTTACAAGAAGGAATTATGTTTCCTAATTTACGGTTGGCAGCGACTATTAACCTCCACAAATTGTGACTCCCTGGCTCGTAACCAATTGAGAGCCATTTAGAAATCACGAGAGCTCTCAATTAAATAGGAGTCATTTAGAAATTGGGAGTCATATAGAAATCACGGGGCGCCAACAATTCAGAAGTTTCCAATTCCTCCATAATAAAAAACACGGGACTTTGTAAAGGTTTTTAGTGGAGACGTCGATAAAAGCCTCCATTGGTGTCTCATCGTAAGTTTCCAGAGGTAAAAGAACAATAGGCAATTGAGAAGCAAGGGTTTGTGCTGAAGGGACAGCAGCAGCGCGCCAGCTAGGGCACGTGTTGCGGAATGAATAAAAATCTGCGAGGGAATTGAAAGATTTGGCGATATATGGTGGATCACATCGTCTCGAAGAGACCTCCAATCCTAGTTTATTCAGAAGGATTCATTTCTCTTCAGATATTTCTTGCTGTCTTTCCTTTCTTCTTTTTTCCGGTTGATCTAGTCTGTTTGGTGAAATTCTAAGGTTTGGGTGTGAGAGATGTGAATGAGGACTGAGAGGTGGAAAATTTGGAGTGAGATGTGAATGATGAATAAGAGAGATGGAAAAAATAGATCTGTCGTTACAAATAAATGTTGCGCATACAAAATAATTTTTTTATAATTTATAATATGTATCACATTTTGATGCTCATACGATATTGTTTCGGATATTTTACATGAGGTATTTGAATAATTTATTTCCAAATAATAGCATATACTTCTTAAATACTCCTTATTTAACACAAACTTCTCTGACATATGTACAAACAGATACATTTGGGATATAAAATTTAAAGATGAAATTAACATAACATAATCAATATGTCTTGAGTAATTAAAGATAACAAACATTTAGTTTGCAATGTGATATTCTTTATAATAAATTTTTATCATCTCATCCATCGAACATATAATATCAAACCAGGTATATAATAACTATTATTAATAATATAATTAAGTAGTAGATATGATAGAGATATCAAATCCCAAATTTTTATGGTCTACGTCATATCTGTATCACTAATAGAAGTAATTTCACATATATCATATACAAACTAATTAAATTATGAGATTATAATTAAACTAACATAATAAATATATTTTGTCCCATGTTTTCAGAATTATTATATCACCGTGTCCGTATCGTGTCAGATACAATAGCCACATCTGTATCTATACAACATAACAACTTGCTTTACTCGCCATAATTTTCTAGAAATTCCTTAATCATCAACCGTTCCTCCTTCGTCAAATCGCCATCTTCAATGGTTATACGGTTTCTTAGTTCCTTATCTTCTTCCTTTAAAACTTTGCTATTAACCTACATTCATAAACAATATCTTTAGCATATATGTCATAAAAATAATGTTGAGTTAACATATTATCGTATTTTCCGATGCTTATCTAACTGTACCAACAACAAATAATAGTGTGTTAATAGTTCACAATTGGAATTTATACTTTAGTATTTCTAAAAAAAATAAAACTATGATAGATTTGTCAAATCTTAAGAGTTTCAAATTCGTCTCTTACTTGGATATAGTTGTTCACATGGCCATCTCCATTTGGACTCGTTAAATCTTCGTTTTCATTACACAACCATTCACCATCAATGACGTATTTGTATTCATAGCGCCCTTCCTTTGAAATATCCAATTAATTAAACATTGGTTTAGCTTTAGTTTCACAAGCCAAATAAAAATATTTTAATTTAGTTAGGGAAGTATGAATATTTTGCAAGACTGGGAACTTGCATTGAATAACCAAATAGATAACAAATTAAAAAAATCGTTAAATACACTTACAGCTATTTCTTTCTCAAGAGTCCATATTCCTTTATCCTTGTTGTATGTTAAGGGAATTTTCTGTAGATGACAAAACTTATTTTAGGCGGAAAATTATTTTTATAATTTTATCTCACTAATTCATAACAAGAAAATAAACTAGCAACGAAAGAAACTTTCTAAGTAATTTCAGGTTTCCCTTTATATACATGCCACAAAAGGCTTTGAAATTTACATATTTCCATATGCGAATAAACACATGCCGAATGGAAATTCATATTAACTGCATACATGATAAAAGATGAATTTATAACTACATAATCAGGAAGCAAATTATTTTATTTAATCGAGTAAGAATCATTACCTGGCCCCAACCAATGTCTAATCCAGATACTTCAACTGTAGAGCATTTTTCACCTCGCCAAGTCAGATTCACAGTACTCTTGCTTAAACCTGTCAACTAAATAGTAAAATTTATAAAGTATTAGTATGTTATATAAAGTTTCAGACATATTTGGCTTTAGATCATTCAGGTTTCAGATAATTTTGCTTTATATTTAAATGGTTTAAACATAGGCACATGGCACCAAGCATGTGAATCGTAATGTACTGGTCTAAAATATCATTAAATCTTTGATAGTATTATATAAAGAAATTAGAAAGGATTATGATATGACTTACTATATCACATGTTGCAGCTTTAATGGCGTCCAGCTTTGGGAAACAATGTCTCTTACTCTAACATGACACCAACATGATCAAGTCAGAATTATGAAATGATTTATCAAGATGAAATGAGTATAAAATTTCACACATAAAGAGATTACTTTTATCATGACAGTAAACAAAATATTTAGCATTGATTGGTTGTGGTTGGATAACTTATTTTGGGGAAGAACAAAACAAAGCAAAAGATGTGCCTTAACTGAATTAGGAATGTTATATCCTTCAATATTATAAGTAAAATAAAGCCTAAATGCACAGAAAATCAAAGTAATATCATTATTTCTTAAGCATGAACAAAAATAGTATTTAAGCATGACAAATTAAATTAGAGATTTCTTTTTCAAAGTTGAGAAGTACCAGCAATTGTTCGTACGCTTCACTGAGCCTGTAACCAAGAATCCAAAACATATATGCCACCTGGAAAATATAATTAATTTATTAATATAAATCTTAGTTAATATTAATAAATACTCTGACTAATCATAAATACTGATAATCATCCATTTCAACAAGGCTTTTATGTCTCAACTGCACAATTAAACTCGAAATAAGAAAAAACCAAAAAAAGAACAAAAATTCCAAATATATATGAAGCATAGGAAATTTACAAAACAAACCCTGCATTATTCTGAAATTACACAGAAGCCCCTGCATTATTGGAACTGCAACTTCTTGCTTTGTTTAGAACTGGACACCTTTAGTTTTCATTCTTTATTTACTTTTACTCTCTCTCACTTAAATATCTCACTGGAAATAATATTTCTTAAACTTAATAAAGAAAATTTTAAGACTTTTAAGAACTTTCTCTTGATTAAATAAACTTTAAGATTATTTTTTCAACTATTTTGAGAACAAAAATGACCGAATTTTGTGTATAACTCATGGTATTTTTTTTTTTTTTTTGCAAATTTAGCCATAATATACGGGGTTTTTGGCAATTTCCAACAATGCAGGGCTTTTTGCAATTTCAGCATAATACAAGGGCTGTTTTGCAAATTTCCCAAGAAAAAATAGTACCGCTGTAGCTGGCGCTCTTCCCATTCCAGCTGTACAATGAATATAAGTAACACCTCCATTTTTCTTTATTAGCTTATGCAATTTGCTGACTACCAATGGAAGCCTCACTCTCAAATCAAACGCATCAAAATCCCTACAATAAGCATCAAATTAAACGAATTAGGGTTTTGTTTTATGCTAAAACCCTAATTAATTTATGTTGTGAATTTCAGTACCGAATTTCGGCACGGCAATGTTCGATATCTCCACATTGAAGAGCATATTGTTGAATGGCACGAATGTCAACACCAAAGTAGCTGAAATATCACATAATTAATTTTTTTTATTATTTTTTCTTGTTATGATGCCTAAAGATACATGACAAATGTTATAATTATTAAATGCGGTAAAAGTTAAAAAATTTCATTACGAGTGGACATTTCTATGGTCGATAATTTGGTCTTTAAGACTATAATAGTACAAATAGCACTGTTATATGGAAAATATTTAACTTTGTGAAATGCTTTTGGGTACTTTTTTTGTAATTATTTATCAAATGAAAGAATAATTCTCAATTCTAAACGAAACGTCTAGTTTCAACTTTAAAGTAAATAAATATTTGACATTTCAATAAAAAAGTAAATAAATATTTGTAAATTTAAAATAAAAAGAAAGATACTCTAAATCTGGATCTTGCTGCAAGCAAAAAATAGTTTTGACACCAATTTTGCGAAGCTTGTCAACATCTAATGGAGTCTGCAAAATCAAACCTCAAAATCAGAAAATTAGAAATAATTAACAAAATATTTTTTAAAAAATAAATATTTTCTCAAAATAATAAAACCTGTAAGCACGAGCCAACAATAAGGTCGGGGCGAATGAAATTGTAGTTCATACCAAGTTCGTGTCGATATGTCAAAACTATACACAAATATTTAGAAAAAAAATCTCATAAAATTTGCCAAAAAGCCCCTGCATTGTGCTTAAATTGCAAAAAAGCCGCTCCATAATTGAAAATTGTTCCTCTGTTCCTTAGAAAATTGCAGAAAATAGAATAATTGAGGGTTGTTTTTCAATTTCCAATAATGGAGGGTTTCTTTTTGCGATTTAAGCACATGCATGGGCTTTTTTGCTAATTTCTTAATAATGTATCAGGAATAAAAGAGGGAGGTTTAATAAAATACCTGCACCCATTGCTTTTGTCATATCATCACTATACACATCAGATTTTGCATCCGCTAAATCTGAATTATCTTCTTCCTTGCTTGAAACAGCGCTAGAATTTACCTATAAAGGTCAATTCATATTTTAGAAAGAAAAGCATGGAAATTTTACATGCTAATTTAATGGAAATAAACTTATATGTACAAGCTTTATTTCAAGTATTTGACGAATTTTGTATTGGAGGATCAATTAAGTGTTGCAATTACTAATTAGATTAGAACAGTAAGACCAAACTCAATTCGCAATTACAATAAAAAAAAGCTCTGAAAAAGACTAAATTAAAATTCTTATACTTACATTCTCAACAGCATTTGCACTGAAATCAACCCTCGACATTTCGTGCGCCTGCATTGAACCCAAATTTCAAAATCTCCAAATAAAAACAGTCCCAATCAAGAAATTGAGAAACAACAAGTCAGTGAAAAAATACCAGATTAATTGTCAAAGGCTTTTTTCTCTGTTGGATTGTACGAGCATGAGAGACTCGATTGTACAACCTTGAACCCAGAACTATAGGCTCACTGTAAGAAAACAAAAATGAACTACATTAAGAAAATAGGAAGTTCAATTCTAGTGAAGTGTTTAGTATTTACAAACAAAAGGAGTAATAAGAGGGTTGATTTCTTCTTCTTCTTCTTCTTACTTGGAGAGGAATTGGAGGGAGTTCATTACTGTAAAGTGTGAAGAATTTCACTCTTGCTTGCAAAACTAAAATTTAAAATAAGATCGATCGAGATATTTTCAGTCATCATCGCATTCTCTCCAGTTACGAGTGATTGGACTGGGGAGCATTCCACTAAATTGTAGAAAAGGAATTCTAGGCGAGAATGCCTGAAAGGATGGAACCCCAATTAAGTGTAATAATATTTTCCAAGAGAAAGATCTGTTGGGTTATGAGCCCAAAGCCTGGGAATTAAGAGAAACAAAATAAGGAGAAAATTTCAAAACAGCTATATATATATATATATATATATATATATATATATATATATTTTTTTTTTTTTTATGTTCAACCCATTAAGTTGAGAAACTTTATTAGACATGTGTTATATTGTATTTGCCGGGAATTGAATTCATGAGGACCATGATTTCTTGCTACACATACAAATACTTTAACCAACTAAACTACAAACCATTTGCAAAACAACTACTTTTAAAAAGAATTGTAATATATGGAGGATTCAGGAAACAATTATTTTAAAAATATTTGTTTTATTTATGTCTCTCTTTTATTTCTTATTTCTTATCTATAGATCAAGGATAATTGCGCTTGTAACTTGACATTGATTTAAAGAAGCAACACAACATACGAAAGAGCTCTCCATAATTTTCAGAATATATACATATACATATACATATACATATACATATACATATACATATACATATACATATACATATATATATATTAAAAAAGACTTAAGTTCTCAAAACTTCCTCAGTTTTAACTTCTATTTAAAAAAAAACGAAATAATATTTAAACAATATATTAAGGTACATATCAATTCAATTTTTCTTACTTCTATCAAGAGGTCAGCAGGCAATACTATCTTGAATAACTCGCATTTTGTTGGTGTAAATTTTGCAAATCAAACGATCATATGATATATATTTCAAATACACATGAAATATAATTCCTTCTGATCCATTTTGGAATTGTGGAGTCGGTTTTGTGGGTCTCAACGATTTGTTACACAATTGATCTGAATAATTGTGTTCAATTCATGTAAATATAATCTCTTTCTGCATTTAAATTTCTTTGATTATAATAGTGATTTCTCATTTATCCCATAAACAAAGTGCAATAGATAATTGAAGAAATGAGAAGTCTGAATATTCTTCTGATTTTTGTAAAGTTAAGACAGGAAACGTTTCATTACAACATGGTGAAACACGGCCATTTTTTAGCAGTTTAAACAAATCAAAATTATTTGGAATAGAACAAAAAAAAGGTAAGAATTTGAACTTGCAAATCAAAATTATTCGGAATAGAAGTAGAACAAAAAAAAGGTAAGAATTTGAACTTGCAAATGAACACTGAGAGTCGCGCATTTACATAAACATCGCACACATCAACGGAACATAAAATTTCTAATTCAGAAATAAAACGAAAAAATTGTTAGCGATGATTTTATTAAAAATCAACCATATAACAGCCAAAATTGTTCCTTCACATTATTCCCAACCCAAAAATTGCCACCACTCCACTCCACAAACACCAACTCTTTCCTCAAAAAATTGAGATCTAAAACCCAGACCTCTCAACCCATCAAAATATCAAAAATCATCATAAAAAAATAGAAAATTCCAATAATAATAAATAATTAGTATAGCATATCAATTAAAACCTACATCTCGCCTAAACCGTGCTAACTCCTTCTTCGCTCTGCTCCTTCAACTCCTCCAATTTCTTCTTATTTCGTTCCAGCGCATCGGCCACTTCTTTGGGCATGTACTTCTCGTCGTGCTTCGCCAAAACCTCAGTCGCCTTGAAGAAGCACTCGCTGCTCCTCGCCTTCTCTGTAACCCTTGACATTTGGGATTTTATTTCATCTGGAATCGGTCTTAAAAAACCTTCTACTACTACCGAATGGCCCTCACGAAATAAATCAGGCAACGATCCGTCATAACTGTAAATTGAAAACTCAATTGGTCACTCGGTTTGAAATCTTAGGTTTGTTGAATTTTCAGCAGAAATTTGTTGGTTTTATAGAGGTAAAGATGCGAGAATAGTAACTACAAGACTACTTTGAGCAAAATCTGAAGTTGTGGGTAGTGAAATCCAGATTCAGGGTGTAATACTAATCCCCCCAAATTGGGAATTCCTCCCTAGGTTTGTAACTTAACATGGTACTTAATTGCAAGGATTACTCAGAATAATTAACCTTCTTTTTATACCGATTAGCTGAAAACTAACACAGTAAACCGAATTCCAATTCTAGGCAAAGAGATCACAATTTACCACAAACAGTTCCCAAAATACAATTACAGTTTGGAAAGAACAAAGATCAAATCGCAAACTAACAAAGACCAAACCTTTCTATAAAAAAAAATCTCAAATCCAACGAACAACGAAGAACAGTACCGTACAAGGATGTCAGTGATCAGATCCGTGACAACAAACTCCATCTCCGCCGAATTACTGTCCGGATGCACAACCGACCCTTCAAGCACCAGCCCTCCAAGCCTAAAGCGGTTCTTCCTCGGATCCGCCTTGAACTTCTCTAACGCGTCAGTGGGCGTGATGTAAAACACGAGCTGGTCCTCGAACGTGCTCAGAACAATCACGATGAACCCGGCCACGCAGCCGAAGGTCAGCGCGTAGGTCCAGAGCCGCCGGTTCTGGAGCTGCCTCGCGCGCGCGCCGATGTCGACGTGCCGAGGTTTGGAGGAAGACGGCCGGCGGGAGGCGGTGGAGAAGGGGAGGAAGGAAGCGGTGGGTAGTAGAGGAGGGAGAGTCGTGGGCGGAGGCGGAGGAGAAGAGAGGAGTAAGGGAGGTTTGAGGAGAGTGCGAGGGAGAGTCGAGCGGAGGCGAGAGTTGAGGAGGAGACGGGACGCCATTGTTGAGCAACAAAGGTTGGAAAATGGGAAAAAACCAGGATCCGAATGGAATTTCAGTGAGAAATAGAAAAACGTTGGGTTCAAGGGTGGTTTTTTCTTTCCCAGCCGCCTACAGAAGAACAAATAGGAAAAATGAATAGAGTTGGGCCAGACTTTTGTTTTGAGAGTACACAAAGACAAACTAAAATTTCCTATGTTCATGTCCAAATAATTATATTGACTTTCACATACAGAGGAAACTCGCTCCGCTTCGGTTTTATCTAAAATTTTTTTATTTGATTCATTTTGGATGCTAACTAATTTTTTTTATAGATCAAAATTTAATAATAAATAAATATAAAAAATAATACAAATCAATATAAAAAAAATAGTATGCAGTTGACAAAAATTTTTGCATTTACAGAAGTGATAAAAAATCTATTTCACTCTCATTTATGACCCCAAACTGGTAATTCTATTTTTAATTTTTTAGTTGTGGTTTTTTTCAAATTTTTAGTTTCGAAAGTGATCCAATATATTTAAACTACCAGATATTCAAATTACCATATATTTAAACCCCCCTAATTATCAGATATTCAAATATAAAAAAATAATGAACACTTTAGGACAAAATGGTGTACTTTTGTTGCAGTCTTTAAAGATGGAGACATTATAATACGAAAAAAATTCTTACTTAAATCTATTTTCTCTAATGTTTACTTTCAATTTGAAGTAATTTGTTGATTTATTTGCTTTAATGGCATTGTTTCCTTATCTTATTGTAATACTCGAAAATTAACTTAAAGAAAAATTGAAGGAAAATGTCATATATGCCTTCCGAAATATGAAAAAAGATGTATTATATGAATGTATTTTCTCTGTGGCGAGTTTCACGTTCAGCTTTCTTCTCAGCCTTTCAAAATGTGGACCTATGTATCTTATGAAGTGCTGGGATGAAGACTATACATGCAGCTCACCAAAGAGGAAACCCGTTTGTATTATACAATCTTAGAAATAAGTAAAATAGTATTGTTCTTTTCAAAAATTCCTAATTTTGCTATTGTATAACTATAATCCATCAATTCAAGGAAGAACCAAAATGCTCAATTTTTTTCTATTTTTTATCAAATAATTATTTTTTGAATATTAACATCGTTTAATTAATATCCAAAAATGAAATGATTAAAAACAAATAATCTCATAATTATTTTCTTATAATTATGCTATTATTATAATATAATTTTAGCCTAATTAAGAATAATAATATACTATGATGATAGTATCAAACTATAATCAAACAATCATGGCACTTTTCTTTCAAGCTTGATAAATTTGACAATGAAAAGGGGGAAGCCAAATTTGAGTTAATTTTCAAATTTATACTTAACATATAAAATTTAATCATAAAAATTTTATTACTTTAGAAAAGAAATACATAACATTATTACTAAATAAACATAAACAACAAAATAATATATCTTAGTTAATTTATAGTTGCATTGATTTTGAGTGTACTTCTTGAAATAAAATATTTATTAAATTCTTTTTTCAAAAAATTGTATAATTAAATTGCCTGTTTTTTAACAATTTTCGCAACTCTTTACAAAGGAATGAGTATCTTTGTAAAGAGTTGGCCAGTATAAGCCACTTTGAAACACCTTGTGGCTTGTACGTTGCCCCCCAAAATGTCCCCCACGTTCTAAAGTATGACAAAAAGAGAGTACTGATTGAATTTCGTGGGCAGACATGCATTTGCGCACCATATGGTCAGAGCAAATCTTGTAGAGATGTGGATCCTCCCAAAAACAATAGTGCGCATCACTTTTTATTTTATCCTTCTGAGCTCGAGAGAGAGTGTTTGGGAGCTCCTGCGTTTCCAAGTAGTTGACTATGTCAGCGTACCAAGGTGCCTCACCATGGATTGCGTAAAGTTGTTCATCGGGGAAGAGCTCGTTTATCGGAAGTATGTTGCCTTCTTTTGTCGGGAGTCGGCTTAAATGATCGGACATCAATTTTTCGGCCCCTTTCTTGTCCGGAATCTCCAGGTTGAACTTTTGTAGGAGAAGGATCCATCGGAGGAGTCGAGATTTGCATTCCTTTTTCTTCATCAAATATTTTAGCGCTGCATGATCTGAAAATACAACAACATTCGTCCCGACCAAATACGATCGGTACTTTTCCAATGCAAAAACAATTGCTGATAATTCTGTCTTAGTTGTTGTGTAATTCCTTTGGACTTCGTCTAAGGTCCTAGAGGCATAGTAAATAACATGAGGATCCTTACCAACTCGTTGGCCCAAGACGGCACCAACGCACAAGTCGCTAGCGTCACACATGATCTCGAAAGGACGATTCCAGGCGGGAGGCTTGATGATTGGTGCCTCGCATAATTTCCCTTTTAGGATATCGAAAGCCTCCTTGCACGCGTCATCGAACTCGAATTTCACTTCCTTTTAGAGAAGGCGACACATGGGTTGGGCGATCTTGGAGAAATCTCGAATGAATCGCCTATAGAAAACCCGCATGGCTGAGGAAGGAGCATACGTCTTTCACGTTGCGAGGATATGGAAGTGTCTTGATCATGTCAATCTTCGCTTTGTCGACCTCCAAGTATTTTTCTGAGATTAAATGCCCTAATACAATTCCTTGGCTCACCATAAAGTGACATTTCTCAAAATACAAGACAAGATTATCTTCCACACATTTTTTCATTATTAGACCAAAATTATGGAGACACTCATCAAATGAGTTGCCATAAATGGAAAAGTCATCCAAAAACACATCAATGAATTTAGAAATATATTAAGAAAAAATAGAGATCATACACCTTTGAAATATACCATGTGCGTTGCATAACCCGAACGGCATCCTTCGATAGGCGAATGTACCAAAAGGACATGTGAAGGTCGTCTTCTTTTGATTGTCGGAGTTGATGGTGATTTGGAAATATCCCGAATATCGATCTAAGAAGTAATAGTAAGGTCGGCCCTGTTACACCTCAAATTTCAGAAATGAAATTCGGAGGGCAACATTTATAATATCGTTACAAACTTCCACAACATATAAAATAAATAATATACATAACTTTTAAACTAAAATATGAATTTAAGCTACGATGTCGCTCGAAACCCGATCCTTGAACCTGAAAACTGAAAAAAAAGGGGAAGGGATGAGTAAAAATACTCAGTAAGGGTAAAACACAAGCCCCGGTCTCATACGCTATAAAAGTAATATATAAAGTTTGTACGAAAATAAATGATTCAAAACACATTTATATAAATATTCCCGAGTTCGTTGTTCGGCGATCGGCGGCCATGACATCGCGAGCCATGTGCGGCATCACAGTCTTGATCATGCGGCCATGACATCACGAGTTATGTGCGGCTTTACTCTTGCGGTCATGACATCTCGAGTCCTGTACGGCACTATTTACATATTATTATATCAATATATTTTATAAAAAAAATTATCAAAGTTTTAATATATAGAGCACGTATGAGAACCAAAAACCCTTGTCTCAAAAGCAATATGACATGCCAAAGTGATGCTTCGAAAATCCAACACGTCTAACCGACTCTGACATAGATATAATATGGAGTTCATTTTATTTATGTATAATGGTTTAGTTGTTTGTTTTATCATGACAGATTGTATTGTTTTATAAGGAGATGATAGAATGAATTTGTCTTACACTTCATGGCTATTTATAGCTAAAATAACTTGTGTGTCAAGTAAAAGAACGTGTATAAACATGGCTCGGTTACACCTTGGCCAATAAAAATATAATTTAAAACTATTTAATTTTCAAATAAAGGTTGACTTGGTACATAGTTGTCAATTCACGAATAATTCACGTATTAAATACATATTTTCCGAATAATTCAAAAAGCGCGAAATTCGCGTTTCCATTTTAATAATTCGCATTCATTCACGAATTTTTGACAAGAAAAAAATTCGACCCAGATTTTACGAATTTTTACCAAATAATAATATTTTTCCAACTATTTCTAAATAAAATGTTTGTATTTATATAATTTATATACTGAATTATTACGAACAATTAGCCGAATTGACGAATTATTACCATCTTAATTTTATTTGACCGACTTAGAAAACGTTTAATACGAATTATATACGAACGTATCGCGAATCATATTAGTCACATATTATGAATGACTAACTATGATTTGGGGATTAATGCATGAATAAATTTGCAGGACTGTTTGTTTTTATTATTTGCCTAAATATCAAGAAGATTGACTCGGTCAAGTATAATTAATACCTATAATATAAACTATGTATTTAACCTCAATTAACATCCTAATGTTATATATTTTTTTTTTATCTAAAATAAAAATTGACATAAAAATTATTAAAATATATTTTATTAAAATATGTAAATTGTTCGGTTATAACAATCACCCCCTTAAAAACATCGTTTGTCCCCAAACGATTGAAATAAAAACTCGATTTGAACTAACTCAATTTTTTTAAAATGCGGAAGCGATTTTAAGATTTTGAAATACGGAAGCGATTTTATGACACAATCAAACCCCACTCACTCCCTGAAAACCTAACAGACTTGATTGTATATTCCGAGAATCATTGCTCTGGTACCATAATTGTTACACCCCAAATTTCAGAAATGAAATTCAGAGGGTAATATTTATAATATCGTTACAAAGTTTCATAAAATATAAAATACAATAAATAATATATATAACTTTTAAACTAAAATAATTAAGCTACGATGTTGCTCGAAACCCGACCCTTGAACCTGAAAACTGGAAAACAAGGGGAAGGGATGAGTAAAAATACTCAGTAAGGATTTTTGGTTCTCATACGTTATGCTCTATATATTAAAACTTGATATTTATTTTGTATAAAATATATTGATATAATAATGCATAAATAGTACCACACATGGCTCGAGATGTCATGACCACATGTTGTGAGTATATATAGAATATATATAAAATATATTCAAGGTTGTGAGGCCGCACATGGCTCGCGATGTCATGGCCGCCGATTGCCGAACAATGAGCTCGGGAATATTTATATAAATGTGTTTTGAATCATTTATTTTCATACAAACTTTATATATTATTTTTATAGCGTATGAGACCGGAGCTTATGTTTTACCCTTACTGAGTATTTTTAGTCATCCCTTCCCCTTTTTTTTCCAGTTTTCAAGTTCATGGGTCGAGTTTCGAGCAACGTCATAGCTTAAATTCATATTTTAGTTTAAAAGTTATGTATATTATTTATTGTATTTTATATTTTGTGGAACTTTGTAATGATATTATAAATGTTGCCCTCCGAATTTCATTTCTGAAATTTGGGGTATAACAGCCCCGTTAGTCTTTTGAGAATTTGGTCGATGAAGGGAAGAGGAAAGTGATCCTTTTTTATCGTCGCGTTGAGTTTGCGATAGTCGATGCAAACCCTCCATCCATTTTGCACTTGCGTTGGGACCTTCTCACCTTCGGCATTTTCCACGACTGTGATACCCGTCTTCTTGGGAACCACATGGATTGGAGATACTCATTTCGAATCGGCCACCACGTAAATTATTCCCGCATCAAGAAGCTTTAGAAGCTCCTTTTTTACCAACTCCATCATCACGGGGTTAAGCCTCCTTTGAACTTCTCTCGAGGGTTTTGAGACTTCTTCGAGTGAAATCTTATGCATATAAGTTAAAGGGCTAATTCCGGGCATGTCAGCTAAGGTCCATCTGATCGCCTTTTTGTGAATCTTGAGAGTATCGACTAGGCGATCTTCTTGCTCGGGTAAAGTTTCCTTAGGTCCAAGGTAGGCGTATTTGAGATGGCTGGGGTAGCGTTTTAAGCTCGAGGTCGGGAGCCTTCTCGATTGATGGAGGCATTCGCTCCCCTAAAATCTTGAACTCTCTGGAAAGTGGACCTGAAAAAGAATAAACCGCCTCTTTCCTACAATTTTCAAGATTAGGCAAGTTTTCATGTTGTATTTCTTCTATCACTACATTACTTTTAATTGGACTTTCATTTTCTATTAAATTGTTTGTTTGCACATTTTCTAGTGTGTTTGCACTTTCGAAATCGTCCAAAAAATCATCAAAATCAGAATTAAGTGAATTTAAATAATTTAAATACTCCCCTTCAAGATGTCCTCAACGAGTTCATCGATTTCGTCGATGACGCAAATGCTAGACACGTTGTAATCATCGGGATATTTGATCGTGTTGAAAATATTGAAAGTGATTTTTTCGCTGTCGAACTCCATGGATAACGTACCCGAGTGACAATCAATTCTCGTTCGAGCCGTTCTCAAGAAAGATCTTCCTAAAAAATGGCAGATGAGTCGGCGTTGTCTCCCATCTCGAGTATATAGAAATCCGCCGGGAATACCAACCCGTCCACTTTTACTAACACATCTTTCACAACGCCCAAGACTGGGGTTACAGAGCGATCGGCGAGTTAAACCATCACACGCGTGTTTTTGAGTTTGTCTAAGCCCAAGGTCTCATAAACGGACCTAGGCATTATGTTGATCGAGGCCCCTAAATCAAGCATACGCCTCGGAAGTTGTTGGAGTCCGGTAGTACAAGGGATGGCGAAGACTCCAGGACCTTTCTCCTTTTGGGGTACTCGTGTGTTGATGCTCATTACCGAAGGTAAGTTTATCATTTCGTTTCCCTTTATCCTCCTCTTGTTTGTGCATAGGTTCTTGAAAAACTTGGCGTATGGAGGGTGCATTCGGATCGCGTCGATGATTGGAATGTTCACCTACACCATTTTGAACACCTCAAGAATATCCTTGTCAAGTTCATCCTTCTTGGTGTTTAACGCCAAGCGATGTGGAATTGGTACTTTTGGCGTTTGAGACTTCTCTTTTGGTGCCCCTTTCTTTTGGACCTTTTATTTCTCACCTTTTTCTCTTTTTTCTCTTTTCTCCCTCCTGTTAGTATATTCACACTCATCATTTTCTACCTCCTTCATACTCGACTCGCCCTCTTTTTCCCTTTGTACTACAACTTTCTCCTCTTCTCTTGGGAACTCCACTTGCCATCCACTTCTTAATTGGATCGCGTTGATGCACTTGAGATTCGTAGGGTCCAACCCTCGAGAAGTTAACTTATTCTCTACTTGCCTTTTTAACATATTGACTTTACTCGAGATTTGTTTCATTTGAGTCTCACTGTTTTGCACTTGTCGATTCGTGGTTGCGTGGTCTTGAGCAAGAGTGTTCATGTCGTTCCTGATGGTGTTATGCCCTAGGTCAAAGTGTTTGTGACCTAGATGATGGATTGTAATAACAAACATAATATTTATTCTAAGATATTTCATATAATATGTGCGTATAGGTTATTTTAATATAATTAAAATAGACCATGAATATGCAATTCAGCTTTATGTCATCCAAGTGCGTGATTTTGATAGTAAAACTATAAAGTATTATGAATGCTGTTCTAAATCGTCCCTGGTCATTTATAGGATATTTGTGGAGACAAATATACTTGCGGATACATATAAATATATATTTATATACAAGCTATAAATGTACACCAGTATATTAGTTGACTGATGATTATGTTTTACTGATCATGGATAAATAGTTATCAAGTCATTAACATAGGTATATTTTAGAGACCATATATTGGACTGACCCGCCATAAGAATGCTACATGTTTTACGTCATTAGCGATTCTTGTAACATAAAGTATTTATAGTCCTTTGACCTGAGATTGTCTCGGTTCCCAACATGAGTAATTTTATACTTTAATATAATCTAACACTGCCTTTAACCGGGTGGTCATAACGATTATGATTAGGTATACAATGAATCATGTAGAGAGATGAGTGCAATCAAGACGGGATTTGTTCCTCTCATAAATGAGAGAGATATCTTTAGGCCTCTTGATGAATTGAACTGAAGAAATGTATGGCCGTACTCAAATGAATTAATAAGAGTTATTAATGTCATTTGTTCTTGTTCAGTTTAATTTGGGATCAAGAAATATTAATCGATTAATATAAGGATGGCGTATTACATGCCTTATGATCGATATAAATATCGCACGACAAAGGGACTAAATACGTGATTGTTGATTAGGTAAATCGGATCACCGATATTCACTTAAATTGGGTAGTCATGATAGCTTGCTAGAGTCCGCTCATGATTTATAGACTGTCAAGTCTATTGCCAACATTAAGTGAACCTACAGGGTCACACACAACTAACAAACTGAAACGGGCGCAGAAAATCCTAGCGACTTATATGATGAGTTGCATAAGAATGTCACAAAATATATTGTCATCTTATGTGATAAGATGTGATATATATGTATATAAAGACTATGAGCACAAAAGATCATGTAATCTAGAAGAGTCTAGATGATGGCATATGGATAATGATGAGTGATGTCATACAAATCTTTTAGTGTGATGAGACATGACTCTTCACCTCTATATAAGGACATAGAGGGCTCCAAATTCATAAGGCAACACATCATTCTCTCTCTCATTATTTCTCATTCTCTTTTGTGAGACAAAAGAGAGAAAATATACTTTCTAATTTGTATGACAAAATTATGAAAGGGTGCTTTCTTTTTGTATGACAAAAATGAAAGAGTGCGATTATATGAGAGGAATTATATACATCTTTTGTGAGATAAAATAAGAAGAGTTTTCTTATGCAAGAGGAGAACAAGCTACTAGCATATATATTGTTCTTCTTCCCGTTTTAAGAAGTTTGTTCGTGTGGATACCGGTAGAGACGTTCGTACTTTCGGCGCTTGTGATCTATTCGGCCTAAGAAGATGAGAACGGTTTGTTGAGAGTTTTGGTGGAGACCGATTGTGTGTGCGGTAGATGACTTCCGCACGATTCGACCTAGACGGCCTAGACGGACGTAAAATCGGTTAGGACGGTAACCGGTTTAGAGACGCATGGACAACACACATGGTTTGAGCGTCACGGATTAAGCGTAATCCGAAAGATATTATTAAGATTTATTTCTTTGATTTAACTGATACGCACGGATTCTCGGATTGGTTTTGGACGAAATTTTTGTTTTTCCGCTGCGTTATGCACGTCTGAAATCCAACAATGGTATCAGAGCAACGTACGTGTTTTGGTTAAATTGAGACGGTATGTATGAGATATATACTATTTAGATATCATATCTAATTTTGATTTATAATGAAAGGTTCATATGTTGATTAAATTCATGAAAGGATGCGATTAATAGATTAATAGATGTAAAGAGTTGCAACCAAAATTGCATCCGAACGTGATATGAAAGAGCATGTCGTATAAGACATGATCTGACTTAGTCACCAAAAGTTGTGTGATTAAGGCATGATATGAAGTTAACATGAACATGTTATAAGACAATATCTTTATAAGACATGATCTGACAAATTTCATTTATAAGTCTTGTTAATGATTATAAGACATGTTAACGATTATATGACCCGATGCTTGGAACATGTTATAAGACATGATCTGACAAATTTCATTTATATGTTATGTACATGTATGGTTAACACTTAATTATTGGAATTGTTCCAAATAAGAATATGTGTTATCTGTGATAAATCGAGTAATCAGATCCTTAATTAAGTGTACCCATTCATACCTTATTTATTTGATAAACGTGTTATATTATCTTATGAACTTCTTTGGAACCATAAATTGGATCCAAAGATTGCATCCAACTAATATGATCAAGGGATGCAAATGGATATGATCCAGAAGATGTGTCCAAAAGATGCCGCCAAGAAATACGATCCAAGAGTTACGTCAAAGAGGTGCGACCAAAGGATATGATCCAAAGGTTGCGTCCAAGTGTTGCATCAAATAGTTGCGACCAAGAAATATGATCCAAAGGTCACGACCAAGGATTGCGTCTAAAAGGTGCGACCAAGGAATGCGATCCAAAAGTTGAGTCCAAGAGTTGCGACCAAAGGGTGTGACCAACGGATACAATCTAAATGTCACATCCATAAGGTTGCGACGAATGGGTGCGACCAAAATGTGCGACTAACGGGTGTGACCAAGGGATGCGATTCAAATGTAACATCCAAAAGTCGCGACGAAAGGTTGCGACCAACGGATGCAACCAAAGGGTGCGACCAAAAGGTGCGACTAACGAGTGTGACCAAGGGATGCGATTCAAATGTCACATCCAAAAGACGCGACGAAAGGTTGCGACCAAATGATGCGACTAAAGGGTCTGACCAACGGATGCGATCCAAATGTCACGTCCATAAGGTTGCGATGAATGGGTGCGACCAAAAGGTGCGACCAAAGGGTGTGACTAAAGGGTGTGACCAATGGGTATGATCCAAATATCACGTCCAATAGATTGCGACTAACGGTTGTGACCAAGAGGTGCGACCAACGGGTGTAATCGACATGCGCAACTAAGAGGCACGACCGAAAAGGTGCAATCACAAGAGTTGCGACCTCTTGAATAATTGTGTCTTCATGAAAGGGTGCATACCATGAATTGCCTTTTTGAAATGGTGCATGTGATACATTATTTCATGAAAAATTGCATGTGATGTATTGAATTCATGAAAAGATGCCTATGATGTATTAATGTGTAGAAAAATGTGTGTTGACAAAGTTGACCAGGTGTTGACCATGTTGATCATGTTGACAATTGACTGTTGACCCACTGTGTTGACTATGGACTATGTTGACTGTTGACTGTTAATTGTTGACAGTTGACTATACTAATTTACCCCTTGATTGTTGACCATTAAATTGGTCAAAAGTTAATCATGACCTGGTCAAAATATTGACCATTGACTGTTGACCTTGTCAAATGTTGATCGTTGACCGAGTCAAATGTTGACCAAATCAAATATTGATTTTTGACTTGTCAAATGTTGACAATGACGACCGTGCCCCAAATTCGCATTCATAAGCCTTATATATATATATATATATTTTATAAATGGTTAAATAATCGAAACATAATATGATTATGTTTATATTTGATATATGTGTTGATATGTGTTGATATAATGAAAGAGTTCAGTAGGCATAACACATCCATCATGGAGATGAAAAAGTTCATCATCTATCATGAATACATCATTAAGATGACAAGTTCATTTTTAACCACACATCATGACGATGAAAGAGTTCATCGATTTCTATACATGGAGATAAGATTTTCATATACAATCTAAGAAAAATTTCATGGAGATGAAATATATATTAGGAAATCTTTATGTTAGTTCATAAAGATCAAGACTATGATATATCATTGTTATTATCTTTATTCTATTAGTACATGTGATGTTCTTTGAATATTGCATAATAACATATAATATTAAATAAAATCCCTCAAAACAATGTTAAGTCATGAAGTGCCTTCCATAAGTCTAAATCTCTCGATACTCTGATCGACCCTGCATAGGTCATGCCAAAGCTGGGTATGTAGGGACAATCTTAGGAGGACAGAATGCGGGAAATGAGAGCCAACATAGGTCATGCCAAAGCTGAGTGTGTTGGATACTATTTTGCCGATGATTAGATATGGTTTGACTTAACTGGGCTATCAAGTCGGACTTGGGCTCAGGACATATGATAGGATATGTACGTCGGGCATATGATGCTTATCCTATATTGTTCAAGAGTTGTATGAGATACAATTGGAATTATTCCTAGCTAAATAAGTTAAGTTCTGGGCGATGAGCCAAAGCTCACTTAGGACTTAATTGAAATATGGATCTTGTCTCACTATGAAACTTCATGCATTGAAAGTTTCCGAATCAATGCGATTGAGGGTTATTAATTTGATTAAAAATAGTGGGAGCCATTATATGAAATATTTAAAGAATAATACTCTTTGCATATTATTCAATTCGAATAGTATATCTATTTATGTCTCACAATAGGTCCTTGAGAAGGACAGATAGCATAAGATGCTTATAATCTTTAAAATGAACATGGATAAGTGTTGTCAATAATGTTCTCGTGCTTAAGAAAATCGTAAAGAGTAATCCCAAAGATAAGGGTAAGGTGTTGTCCGAGGCTTCGGCCGTAGGTAAGAAATTAGTATCTTTTGCAGTGAATCGGTTCATTGAAAGAAACCATAATTTCTCAAGAAGATATGAAAAAGGGAATGAAAGGATAGTGTGACTATCACTTCAAGTATTTTTGTTATAGAAATTAACTTGTCTATTTCACATCATGTGTATTAGATACACGATGTGAATCACACATTTATGAAAAATGTGCTGACAAAGTTGTAGATTATTGAGTAAATATGATGTTGACATATGAGTGACAAATGTTGCAAAAGTTGTTGCATTTTCTCAAGTAACTCATTTATTTACAGTCTTTTTGGACTTATCGCCGACATAAATAATTGTTATTTAATGTCGACAATAAATTTTTTATTATCTATAGTTTGAGTTTATCTATGAATGGTTATTAATTTATTATTGAGAATAATAATTTCACCATTCACAAATTTCAATTTTCTTTGGAAATAATCCAATAGAAAAATTATCTTATGTGTTATATCGAACAAGATAATTATAAGTCAATCTATAACAACAATATTAAGTTTTTAAATCTAGCATTGTCACTTGATCAAATTAAATAAGATGAACATTTATAAAATCCATTAAGATGGATTTTCAAATTCATTTGATTTTGAATCATTTGAAACATGTGTAACTTATTTATTAGACAAGATGACATATATGTCTTTCACAAAGTAAGGTGAAAGCAAATTACTTATTGACTCTCATACATAGTGATGTATGTTCATCAATGAGTGAAGATGCTAGAGAAAACTACTTCATCACTTTATTGAACCAATAAATTTGAATATTTTGAAAAGTTCAAAATTTACAAATAATGAAGTAGAAAATAAAACTTGGCTTCGAAAAATCAAATTTCTTTGATGAGATCGAGGAGTCGAGAATCAAGTGTTTGATCATCATGATAACGATATCGAACTTTATTAGATATAGTTCGGCCATGATTAGTCAAATATATCTTCTATTTATTTCGGGGTTACGTTCTTATTGCGTTCATACTGAATATAATTCCATCTAAAGCACTTGTAAAAGACTCCATATGCGATATTGACTGGTAGGTGTATCAGATTATATTTTATCAAGATTTGAGGATATGATACTTAATTGAAGCATCATGCATCTAATCGGATTAGTGCTTATTGTGGAATATCCTAAGAAAAGTAAATGATATTACTTCTATAATTAATATGAGAACAAAGTGTTTGTTACTCAAAAATTATATCTCTTTGGAAGAAGTGTTTCCAAAAGACATAGTGGGAGTAAATTTGAAAAGTTCAAATTCCACATACTGACAGTAATGCTCGGATGGAAATTAATTCAGATTTCAACTAGTGATTGAGTCTGCAATTAATCAACTAGACTCTCAAGATGTTGAAGAGTCTGAGTATATAACATAAGTGTATTCATGTAGATCTATTAGAATTTATCGCAGGCCCGAAAAATATAGATTTTTCGTGTCTAATGATAAAAATTTTATACTCATAGATGATGAGTCCAAATTCTACTAATAGACTATGATGAGTCAAGGCTCTAATGGTTAGAAACTTTGAAACTTGAGATGTAATCCATGTCTGACAATTAAGTTTTGAATTTGATTGAACCATCAGATGGAAATACGGTTTTAAAAGAAAGACCGACATGGATAATGTGCAAACATATAATGCATGATTTGTGGTTAAGTTAAACTCATAGTATAGACTATGATAATATTTTTTCAAGTCATCATGCTTATGTATTTCAGAATTTTCTTGGGCATATGTTCATAGTATGACTATAAAATATGCCAAGTAGATGTCAAGACGTTGTTTCTTAATAGAAACATATGAAAGTATGTATATGATACAACTTGTGAGTTCTGTCTATCTTAAAAAATTTTGAAAAGGGTTTGCAAGTTGCATAAATTCATTTATGAATTAAAGCAAACATCTCTAGGTGAATATTTATTATTTGATGAAATAACCAAACAGTTTGGTTTTATCAAAAAGTAAAGATAAATCTTATGTTGACAAGAAATTCAGTGGGAGCATAATTACATATGATGTGAATTAAGTGTAACAAGCACACATAAGTTTAATCTTAGTGAAAGTCACTAAGTAATAATCAAGAGTATGATTATATACTTGAGAAGGATAAAGTATTCTTCTTAGATTATGGTGGACACAAAAAATATGCAAAGTATTTGCATATGACAATGTTTGATAATCCATTTAAGAACCCAATCCCTTAAATGATGGTGATCATGTTAGGTCAACTGGTATGTGATACCACATAGATCAATGCGTATGAGATACTTGGTTGATTTGGCCTAGTGCAAGTGGGAGATTGATGGTGTTATGCCCTAGGCCAAAGTGTTTGTGACCTAGATGATGGATTGTAATAACAAACATAATATTTATTCTAAGATATTTCATATAATATGTGCGTATAGGTTATTTTAATATAATTAAAATAGACCATGAATATGCAATTCAGCTTTATGTCATCCAAGTGCGTGACTTTGATAGTAAAACTATAAAGTGTTATGAATGCTATTCTAAATCGTCCCTGGTCATTTATAGGATATTTGTGGAGACAAATATACTTGCGGATACATATAAATATATATTTATATACAAGCTATAAATGTACACCAGTATATTAGTTGACCGATGATTATGTTTTACCGATCATGGATAAATAGTTATCAAGTCATTAACATAGGTATATGTTAGAGACCATATATTAGACTGACCCGCCATAAGAATGCTACATGTTTTACGTCATTAGCGATTCTTGTAACATAAAGTATTTATAGTCCTTTGACCTGAGATTGTCTCGGTTCCCAACATGAGTAATTTTATATTTTAATATAATCTAACACTGCCTTTAACCGGGTGGTCATAACGGTTATGATTAGGTATACAATGAATCATGTAAAGAGGGATGAGTGCAATCAAGACGGGATTTGTTCCTCTCATAAATGAGAGAGATATCTTTTGGCCTCTTGATGAATTGAACTGAAGAAATGTATGGCCGTACTCAAATGAATTAATAAGAGTTATTAATGTCATTTGTTCTTGTTCAGTTTAATTTGGGATCAAGAAATATTAATCGATTAATATAAGGATGGCGTATTACATGCCTTATGATCGATATAAATATCGCACGGCAGAGGGACTAAATACGTGATTGTTGATGGTAAATCGGATCACCGATATTCACTTAAATTGGGTAGTCATGATAGCTTGCTAAAGTCCGCTCATGATTTATAGACTGTCAAGTCTATTGCCAACATTAAGTGAACCTACAGGGTCACACATAAAGAACAAACTGAAACGGGCGCAGAAAATCCTAGCGACTTATATGATGAGTTGCATAAGAATGTCACAAAATATATTGTCATTTTATGTGATAAGATGTGATATATATGTATATAAAGACTATGAGCACAAAAGATCATGTAATCTAGAAGAGTCTAGATGATGGCATATGGATAATGATGAGTGATGTCATACACATCTTTTAGTGTGATGAGACATGACTCTTCACCTCTATATAAGGACATAGATGGCTCCAAATTCATAAGACAACACATCATTCTCTCTCTCATTATTTCTCATTCTCTTTTGTGAGACAAAAGAGAGAAAATATACTTTCTAATTTGTATGACAAAATTATGAAAGGGTGCTTTCTTTTTGTATGACAAAAATGAAAGAGTGCGATTATATGAGAGGAATTATATGCATCTTTTGTGAGATAAAATAAGAAGAGTTTTCTTATGCAAGAGGAGAACAAGCTACTAGCATATATATTGTTCTTCTTCCCGTTTTAAGAAGTTTGTTCGTGTGGACACCGGTAGAGGCGTTCGTACTTTCGGCGCTTGTGATCTATTCGGCCTAAGAAGATGAGAACGGTTTGTTGAGAGTTTTGGTGGAGACCGATTGTGTGTGCGGTAGATGACTTCCGCACGATTCGACCTAGACGGCCTAGACGGACCTAAAATCGGTTAGGACGATAACCGGTTTAGAGACGCATGGCAACACTCATGGTTTGAGCGTCACAGATTAAGCATAATCCGAAAGGTATTATTAAGATTTATTTCTTTGATTTAACAGATACGCACGGATCCTCGGATTGGTTTTGGACGAAATTTTTGTTTTTCCGCTGCGTTATGCACGTCTGAAACCCAACAGTTCCTTACTGACCCTAATTCCATTGAAAAACTCGAAAAGTTGGTTGTCATCATGGCCATCATTTTGTCGAATTTTTCATCGAGAGAGGGGGTTGAGGATTTGATGAAGAGGGTTGAACCAGTTGTTGTTGAGGTTGGTATTGAGATTGCGCGTTAGGATGAACATAAACTCCAGATTTTTGATATCCTTGTTGGGTTTGTTAAATTGAGGATTATCGCGCCAACGGAGGTTAGAATTTTTCCTCCAAGATTCATAGGCGTATTGAGGGCGTTAGTAGCCATCCACATTATTTACATCTTATAGGGTATCATATTCATCGGTTGCGTGATCCGTGCTAGCACAAAACTCGCATGGTGTGGGCTCGATTCTTGCCTCTACTGCCTTAAGCACTTTGTTGAATTTTGTCTCGAAATTCGCCGTGATGTGAGACTCCATCGCTTTGAGATCCACCATACTTGTTGTGTTCACTTGCCCCAAGATTCCCTTACGACCTAGGTTTCCTTTGGCCATGGTTTTGATGAGGGTTCGCACTTCGGCAGGGGTTCTATCGTTGAAAGATCCACCGGCCGAACATTGGAGAAGACGGGCTTCTAGCGCGTTCATCCCTTGGATGAATTGGTCGAGTAGAGAGGTCTCAGTGAGGTTATGGTTAGGACATGATGCGCACAATCTTATAAATTGTTCGTAATATTCTTGAAGGGTTTCATCACTTCTTTGTTGAATATTCGTAATCTCCTTGCATATTTTGGTGGTAAGTGTGCTTAGAAAGTACCGCTTAAGAAAGGCTTCGCCACTTCGTCGAAGGTTTCGAATGGTCCACCCTACAAATGATTAAGCCAATCCCTAGGAGCAGCCCCTAATGTATGAGGAAAGAGGATCAACTTGATGTTGTCCAGATTGTTAGTTTTACCAAATAATGTTGTGCATTTCATATGAAAATCATCTAAATGTACATATGGATTATCATTTTTATGCCCTTCAAATGTTGTTTAGGCACTTAACATGGCTGAACTTATCCTGAAATTTGGCACTCTAGGTATGAAAATATTTCCAGCTTAAATTTTGTGTTGTAAAAATTGCCCTAATGTTCTTTGTTAAGCCATTGTACGTTATTTAATGTTTCTTCAAGTTCTTTTTCAACTTCTTGATTTTTAGGATGAGATGATGATGATGATGATGATGATGATGATTATGGTGAATTTGAAAGAGAATTAGAAAGAGAGATAGAAGGGGATGGAGAAACAGGTCTTGGAGTTGAAGTTGAAGACGGGATGATGAGAGGTTGATTTTGAGCCTTCTTCCACTTGGTGTAGCTCTTCTTGTCATGCTTGAGGCTCTTGTGTGTAAGGAGAAGCCTCTTCTTGTCGCGTTCCTTTACTTGACGAAGTTGTGAGCTTGCTCGCTTCGCGCCTTGTTCTTCTTGACCTCCCATAGGTGCTTGTTAATGTCCTTCTTGTGAGGAGTATGTACTTCATCTTGAGATCTCGTCTTTCTCATAAACCTTCAAAATAATCAAGAGACAAAAACACTAGAGAAAATATGAGATGGGTTAGTTAAGAACTCGATGCAAGCCGCTTCCCTGGCAACAACGCGATTTGTAAATCGGGTAAAATCGTCGTTTAATTTCACACAATTTAGCAAAATAATTTATATTTCCTTATTATTCAATTTACGAGTATGAGCGGTAAATGAGTTTAGGGGTCGAACATAAGGAGTTGTGGCCTCAAGTATCGACTAATATCAATATTTTATCTCAAGTATTAAGTCTTTTTCAAGGGTTTCCAGGTAATTTTCAAGATTATATTCAAATTTCAGCTTTTGTTCCAAGAATTCAGCACGTCACACTTTAGAATTCTTTTTCGTAACTAGACCAAATAAACTTCAAATCCACCAAATGAGATACCGTTGGAAACTAGAAAGAGAGATCTACGGTTCGGTACTTTACTGGTATTATTATTTTATTCAAAACATTCTAGAAAATTATAATTTAGTCCAGAACTTATTTTAGATTCACAATCGGTTCAGCAGTAATTTCAGAAAATTATACAAAAATCACCATAACTTGAAAAATCCCAACAATTTCAAAGAAATTCAACTATCCAGTTATGGACCAACTGTCAAAATTTGGTATAAATATGTGTTGTAGTTTGGGAGTTATAATGAAAACTCAGATCTGGATTTAGAAATTGGAACTGACAGACCAGTACTTGTAAAAGTGGCAATATCTTCCAATTTTCCTTAACAACTATGCTTTTAAAATTCAGATTCAGATTCTACACTTAGAAATACTTCTAGTAGGATTATTGTTATATTTTTTCTATTTTCAAGAATTCAGATAAAAGGAAATAGTAAATCTATTCAGAAAAATCAAAAACAGAAAAATAACAAATTTAGAAAATTAATATCTCACAATTTATAATTCAAAATTGGGCAAAATTTGATTTGAAAATTATCTACTAAATAAGAAATAAATTGTAAAAGTGTTTATTTGAGTTTTTAGATCTGAAATGAACATGAAATTAAAGAAAAAACACTGAAAAACAGAGAAAAAATAGCAGCTGGACAGAACTGGATTAGGGTTTGATTTTCAGTTTAAAAATAGGGATTTATAGGAAATTCATAAGGTGTAGCAATCATTAATCACATAAGGTATAGTTTCACAGATTTACTTAAGAAAATTGATTCAAGAATTAGTTTATTTAAAAACAGGCATTTTTAAACAAACTTGAATTAAATCATTCACAACTCCAAATTAATTACATAAATACTAAGCTAAGCATTCTAGATGATCAACAAGTCATTAAACTTTGGATTTAATAGATCAATTGTAAGAAAAATACTAAACTAAGTAATTTTCCCCTAATTATTCAAAAATTATGTGTTCATGACTTTTCATCAAAATTTCAACAAAATTACAAGAATTTATATCACGATTTCATGCATACAACTCATAAACTTCCCTCCTTACAATTACAAAAAAAAGGGGGGGAAATAAAAACAAAGAACAGAAGAAAGAAAAAACACATGTTGCTGCCTGAGAAAGAAAATACAGACTTATCTTCCTTCCATTTCATAATTTTTATCCCTAAAGCATACTAGTAAATGTTAATTTATAATTCATATTATTTTTATCTATTCTATCTGTGATTCTTATTATTCTGTTTATTTTTTCGTTTTTTCCATTTTTAGTTCTATTATATTTCATCTAAGTTATTTTTTTCATGCAAACAAGGTATTCGATAAATTGTCCAATAGATAAGAATATTGAATTACGATGTAAAATGAAAAACGGTTTAGTAAACAAAATTCTGGATTTCATAATCGGAAAATAAAGCAAAAAAGATGTGAACTTGAAAGATCGCTTGCCGCTTCGGTTTCTAAGTTATTTGATGCAAAGCGGAAAAAAGAAAATTATTCGAGTCTGGCTAATCAAGAAAATTATGTATTTCTTTGAATTGTTTTTGTTGTTGAAAATAGGTGCAAGTCTTTTTGTTGAGAATAGTTTAGATATATCTCAATGATAAAATTAGTATGTTTTTTTCTTGGATTTCAAAAATATTAGAAATTACATTCGAAGTTTTTTTTTTAGTTGTTGCATTTTAATTGTGAGGACAATATTTTAGAATAATATTTGAAGTTTGTTACAAACTGGGCTAAGGCAATCAAAATCACGGGCCGGCCTGTTATTAGCTACCCCAAAACTTCCATAGTTATCACTTATTAACTACTAAACTCACTTTAAAAATGGTAACTGTCCGTAGCCCGCTTAAATTTACAAATTCAAATTTATCACATCTTTTCACTCCTCTACAAAACACAACATGAATCCCTCAATCTTCACATATGGCACAAAACCAACTATTATCTAATTAAGTTAATATAGTTTTACTGATTCAAATGAGTTTTCAATTTGATTCGCACAATCTACTTGTTTAAGCAAGTTTTGAACACCATCTATCCATTTTTGTTTAGTAAAGCTGTTTTCACATTCAAATTGTATAAGACCTTCTGCTGTTCTTAGGCTGAAACAATTCGGTTCTACCGATCCATCATTATCTTGTTCTGCCCATGGCGGTATTTCATTATATGCTCCATAAACAATACCTGTAAATTAATTATATAAAAATAATTAGAATGATCAATCTACCAAGTTTGTAGAAATTTTGTTATATACAGATTTAGGTGGGTCTTTTTATGTGAGCCGAAATATGTTATTATCATTTTTTTTCACTTGCTCTTTTTATTCTTTGAAAGAGCGCCTCCAATGTGCTTGCTCTTTAGCTTTAGTATGACCTGCTAGAGAATTTAGAAATCTTACATTTAGTATATGAATCGAAATATTACAAGGAAAAGTTTTGTATTTTGTTAAAACTTTCTACCTGTGACTTCTTGTTGATATAGATTGATACCCGCTTCAATCGAAAAGCCCCTATAAAATAAACAAAATATAGACTTAATAAATTTTCATCTTGTCTTGATGAATTTGACAAATTTGGATTAAATTGAGGATTAATTGGGAAAACTACTTTATCACAGAACTGACATTCTATCAATCATTACCACTATGTACTAGACAAATTTGCAATAATTAATTTAGTAAATAGCACATCAATGATTGCAAATTACAATTATTATATGATTTAATTACCTTTTCTGGTTATTTTAAGCAATTCGCCTTCTTTGCACCAAATATCAGGGCTAGAACAGGGGATCTTCTCAAATGGAATAACGGCCGCATTATTTCTAGTTTCTCTTTGCACTCTTTGTTTAAATGCAGCTGCTCCTCTCAAAGCTGGTTGATTCCATTTAATTCAAAAAATTAATTACATATCTATAGTAAATTTAAGTAAATCACAAAATTTTCTATATTGATCTACGCATAAGCAAGGTAAAAACTTTCATAAAAAAAAAAAAACTTTCATAAAAAAAAACGCAAGGTAAAATCTCCTTTGTATGATTTGGTAAACATTTTTGATTTTTTTTTTGCAATTTTTACATGCAGTAAGACAGGCAATCAAACATGTAAGTTTTGGCTTCTATGAAAAAGCCTAATTATCTTAGTTTCAATTTTCAAAAATAGATAAATATGATAACTATATATACAAAGTACAGACTACAGACTTAACTTTAAAGAAACTAAATTTGTCTTTTCTTAATTTTTTTTATTTTTATGGAACTTAAGCAACAATATTGGCTTAAATGAAGCCCTAAAAGTGACCATTCAAACCCAAAAAAGAGGAAAAACACTAGAATCCCATTATATTTGAGTTGTTTTGTAAGTATTAATAATCTGTTAATTATATAATATTAAACAAGTAGATTAACAAACCTGTTGCAGCAGCAGCAGTAAGGGTCATCAGATCGCCAGGTGCCCTCACATCAACGGCCGATCTAATCGCCGACGTGACAAAATCCCGATCCGCACCACTCATCTCAGCCAGCTCAATGCAATGTGACGCGAGCAACCGAGTCGCTGACATCATCGCCGCCCCCAGTTTCTGATTTTCCGACTTTGCCCCTGAGGCGACTGAAGCAACCGCAGCCGCTACTCTGGCGACTGAGACTGCTGCATGGATTTCGGCTCGCTCAGCTCGAGCTTTCTCTTTTTCTTTGTCTTTTATTTTTTCGGCTTTTGGTTTGGATTTGGTGGAGTTATTTTTTAGATGGAACCATTTGGTGATTGATTGGTGGTGATGGTGTTGGTGTGTGATCGTTGAGTTGTTGGAGCCTCCGTTGATCTGTAAATGTTATTTCAAGATTAAGGTTTAATGATTACTCGAAATTTACATGAATCATACCAGAACGAACTAGAATTGATTTTAAGGGTTAGAAAGCTTGATACCTACATAAAGATAAATAATAAATAAATGCAAAAAAGTGATTAAATCCGTAGTTTGATAATCTTTTACAAGAATTCCGTAGTTTAATTTGGTTATAATAAAGCCGTAACATATACTTGAATTAGATGAATACTTCAATCATCTGAATGGGTGCGGGTTTTTTCCGGACTTTGGACATAATTCCGCCAAAGCCCTTTCTAATCGTCCAAGACTCTTAATAATTAAATTTTGACATAATTCTGATTGACTTTATCATATTTCATTGAATTTTTTAATGATTAGATTTCACTAAAATGAGAGGAATCTACAAAAATATATACTTTACACATGAATATTGAAAAAAAAAAATACTACTAACTTTTTTTGGAAGGAAAAAGTAACTACAACATGGAAATTTTTTACATAGATTAATTAAACAAAATTAGATCCAAAAGCATAAAAGCTTTTAATACACCACTACAAATACTTACATTATGTTGATAATTCAAAGCACTAGACGCCGCGAAAACAAGGGTTTCCGGAATGATTAATTCCGGCAAGCGATCCACGACAAAATTGCTCTTACGCTTCATGCCGCCTGAAAGAAGTGCTTTCGAAATCTCCGAGGCCGAAACACTCCAAGATCTCGACAAATACTCCATCGGTTCCATCGGAGTCTGAGGCGGCGGTACGGCCATTACTCCGCCTTCCAATTCCTCTCCTTCCTCTCTGTACCAATCATACTCATTTATTGCTAACATGTTGTCTTTGTTATCGCTTCTCTTTCTTGATAGATAGCCTTTGTTTTTCATTGACTAGAGAAGAGAGGTGTGGTGCTGTTGAAGAGTTGAGACTTGTTTGTTAGAGGAATGAATGTATGGATATATAGGAGGGTGCACAGAGCACAACAGGGAAAAGAAAGGGGACAAAGAGACAAATCCCTGAATTTCTTTTTGGGGTTCTTTTTTGGGCTTGGGTCACTGTTTGCTGCTATATTAATTTTAGAATTTTAGAGTGTAATGTTGTACTGCTTTTCTTTCTATCTGGAGTTTGTTTCCCGGTTTTGCTGGTAAGGTTTTAAACGAAGCTTGATTTGGTTTTAAACAGAAGTTTGAATGTTGAAACAGAGTATGAGGGGGCAAATAATGAAGTGTGCAAAAGGCTCCTACATTATCATAAAACCAAATTTCAATGATAACTAAAATAAATGAACGATTTTTTTTAATAAAATAAATGAATGATATTTTGTAATATTAGATTAAAATTAGTTTGGGATAACATAATTTTTTTATAGCATAGGGACTTCTTTGCACGTTTCTCATCATACTGTTCTGCACTTTAAAGTGAGCTTTTCACCTGTGTACAGCATTAGAAAAAGTACAATTAAAAAGAAATGAAAGATAAAAAAGTAACTAATAATTCAAGTAATTAACAATCTGCTAAAAGCCCCTGCACCTCTAAACTACATTATATACAGGGGGGTTTCATGCAATTTTCTAGAGTATAAGATTTACAATATGGAAAAATGCTGGGGCTTGTTACAAATTTCCAGAAATATTATATGTTCAAAGGAGCATTTATCGGTTAGTAATGGATTGGTAAAAATAGCAGATTAGAGCCGTCAGGTAATTAGGTCCCCTTTGTCAGGTAATTAGGGCACAAATTCTGCCCCACTTTTATTCTTTTTCACAACCGGTTGTTCAAGTTTGTATTTAATAGACAACAAACATGTATGCAAGTTTTGAAAAAGATTATTTTTTTGATTTTAAGTATCGTGCAAGATGATTGTTAATTCTAATCAAAGTTGACACCTGCCTTGCATATAAATTCAAACTGACATGACCGAAACTCTGTTGACTTGACTGTCACTTGTTTTTGGCTCCTGTACGGAGAGTAATATTTTATTTAAATGGGTCAGATTAAGGTCAGATCAGCAACATAATATGGTCTGAGTTCGGTCAAGCGCTTCTTTAAGTTACCTTGTACAAATTTGTGTGGAAATTTTTTTGATGAACCGGCATAGGTTACAAAATTACATTACATTCAAAAAGTGATGCTGTGACTAAATTTCACTCTAGAGATTTTTTTTTTTTTTTTTTTGAAGGAATTCACTCTAGAGATCTCATCCATAGTAAATATGAAATATTTTGACTTGGCTACAAATTTCGGAAGTGTCCTTTTTGAAAAGAGAAAAGTTAACCTCTAAAATCACTATCAAATTTTAATATTCCTATTCATTTTTTAAAAAACAGATAAATAAGTGATTATTATAAATTAATAGTTATTAAAATTTTAAATATATATGGTTATTCTAAAATATTAGATGTTTATTAAAGACAAAAAAATTAAAATTTTTTTAATTTAAATGACTATATTAGAGATGTTGACCACTTTAATAATGTTCTTAGTGTTGATTCCAGAGATTGAGTAACTAAGTCATTTTGAAAATACAAGAGTACACTCTATATCCAGAAAAGAAAACTGGTGACATTGTTTTTACATACAATTTAGACAACAAAAGAGGAACAGATTAATGTCTATTTTTGCCCCATTAGCCACGGATAACTGCATTTTATCCACAGCAAAAAAAATAAGAGACATAAGCACCAATTTGCAAATTGCACGTTCTCAAAAGAGCTTTGGAAAAAACTTCCCAGCAATTTAATCAAGCGATTTCGTCAAACTCAAATTGTCCAATAAATTTATTGCTCTGCGTGTCCAAGTCATTGGACAAATGCTGAAAAAAGGAATGGCATAATCTATATGGACTGCAACGTGTTAGGAGCTTTGAAAAAAGAAATATTGTATCTTCAGGTATACTAACAACAACTATTAGAATATACTAGACATAGCCACAGAAGGGGCGAATGAATGGAAACTCCGGCAAGTTAAAAGAGAGTAGATTACTGAGATGGTAAGATGACTGAATCCTACTATAATATGATGATTGATTTAAAATTTTAGACGAAGACATATGATCAAGAAATCATTTGTAATTCTTCCTTAAAAAAATAACTAAATTGTAGTGCTCTTTATTTTTACTATCAAAACTTGGAGATCATGATTGTATTTCCATCCTTTAATTCCAAAAATGAAATTATTTGTAAATATTTGATGTAGCAATTTTTAATTATTTAATGAAGTCGTCATGTTCTTTCTCTGTCATGGCCAAATTACAAAACTGCCTAGAATCCTTCTTCCTGTCAACCGGTGTCTATGGACTAACATCAGCTGATTTACGACTTGATTTTTTCCGAGAGATAGAATCCGCAAATAACCTCGGACTACTGTTAAGATTAATTATGGGCAATTTTAATCTCACTACATCAGAACAAGAGCGTAATACTACTTATGCCGCGGTTTTAAAATCCTAAATAGAAAACTGTGTAACCCGGCCGCGGTTTTAAAACTGTGGAACAAAACCTCGGTTTCAGTCCTGTCGGTGCAAGCTCATTATTGACTGGCTCGACAAAAGTAGAGGAAATACTAAACCTAAGCCAGCCAGAGAAGAGATTGAGGATTGTGGCGAAAGAATAGATCTAGGAAATTTGCGATCTTGTGAGTCCACAGTCAAGCTCATGCAGAACGAACTGAGGTCAAAGAAACCGCTTTTTAATTATTTGCAAATTTCGCCATCTGGAGAGAAAGATGCAACCGCGTGTTTCAAGACGAGTGCAAAAATACGAAGGCCGTCTTAAATTCAGCCGTCGACGACTTTATCAGCTGGCAGATATGCAATACAAAAATCAGAGAAGCTAGACACCACTTGTGCCTACCCTTCTTGTAACTGCTTAGATGGTACATTTTTGAGAATTTTCATTCTAATTACTTGTCTGTACCTCCTATTTTTCTCATGTTTTGGTAATCTTTTACACACCGAACATGTAGCTCGGTCAATTTTCTTTATTTCTTTATCCTAGAAAATCCAAAACTATGGCCATTATCGGTTTCTAAATGAACTTTGTAAACATACTTTGATTAATATAATTGCGCGGGAGATCATAAGCTCTCCGAATTGCTTCAACAAAAATTATTCAATGAAGTCTTAGTAGTTAAATTGACTATAAATTTAAAATATATATATATATATATATATATATATATATATATATATTTGCCCCAACCAACCTGGTCCAATTTAATTTCATGACCTTGACTAACTTTTTGAGAATATAACTACTGGTGGGATCAGGATGGCAGGGAATTAGCGTACAATTGTGGGACTCACTTTTTTGTATTGGGAAGAGGTCTACTGTTTGCTGATAATCTATGTTGCGCGGAAACTTTAAAAATCCGATCATATTCGTGTCGGACACGATACTGCTCGGACACGTGTCGGACACATCACGTGGCGTGTCAAATATTTTATTATTAAAAATCGTCATGATACTTCTCTGACATTTTTCAGGATACGTGCATTGGACTTACTAGCACCATTATTGTACTATTTCATCATTATCGTAATATTAGAAACTAGTTCATCTCACTTTTCTATTCCAGTAATTGTGGAATTACTACACATTTAAAGTGAATTTTGATTATTTAGTGTTAAGTTTCCATACACAAACATGTAAAACGTTAAATATCTCATATGCACATATAGAAATGCAACTTCAAATGTTATATATATTGTATAAATTATAAAATATTACGTATAACTTTCTAATTATAAGGTTTAAAATAAAATAAAATTGACATAAATAATATATACAATAATTAAATTATATATTTTATTCATAAAAATTATATATATATATATATATTAGTGTTTTAAATAGCGCCGCAATTGCGCGTAATTGCGGATTTCGACCATAAAACGCAATACGCAACGAAAATATAGCTAAAATAGCGTTTTGAGCGCTACGAGCACTATAGCGCCGCTATAGCAGTCAAATAGCGTTCAAATAGCGTTAAAAGTGTTAGTTTTGTATTTTATTTTTTTTTGCTTATTTCGGATAATTAATATTCATGTGTTTATTTTGGATGTTTAATTATGGACAATGAACTTTGTATGGTATTTTATGATAAATAATTATACTATTTTATTTAAAGGTTCAGATATGGAGTGTCAATATTTTGGAGCACCCAACAGTGCCCGATTACAAAAGGTATGATGAAATTACAAAAAAAGAATTTTTGTAAACACAAAAGGTATAGCAAAATTACAAAAAGGTATATTTAAAAAAAATATATATATTTGTAAACACAAAAGGTATATCCAAGTGCAAGTATATATGTGTACAGTTAAAGTTATATGGTGAGCGCTTCTGGGCATTCTAAAAGTTGGGCACTCCGAATAATTTCGTTTTATTTAATATTTATGGTATTTGGATTTTTTTTTTAATTTTTTGTATTAAAATTTTATTATGATCATATTTTTATCATTAATATTTATGAAATTTTACGCAAATTATAAATTATATTGCACATCCGCTATCAGGCCATAGCGCCGCAATAGCGCCCGCTACCGCAATCCGCTACAAAAAAAGATAATCCGCTACGCAGCGCTATAACGCAATTTAAAACATTGATATATATATATATATATATATATATATATATATCCTGATGAATTTTAAAATTCGTCGTGTCCATATCGTGTCGGAGACGACACCCGTGTCCGTGTTTATGCAACATAGCTGATAATTAAGTATTGGTTGTTTTAGGTCGCTTTTTAGCTTACTGTTTGATAATGATCTAAAGCATCATACTGTCGATAAAATTGGAATATCATAGGATTGCACGGATCTAAAACGGTCCCAGCCAATAGGAACAATACACATATCAAATCTGTATCGTTCCTGAAATGTAATGAAGATTTTATTTGTTTTCATGTTTAATTGTAAGCCATGAGAAATGTAATGAATATTAATGGGACTGTTAATGAAAGCCTACGGTCCATTTTAAGCAAAAAATACACATCATCAAATTATATATTAAGCAAAAAATACACATCATCAAATTATATATTATATTCTCTCGTTCGATACATTTTATATAGATGCCATTTCACAGTTCAATATTACTTCATTCCTCTACTCTTCTACAAGACATAATATAACCATATCGTTCATTTTGGTCCTCGAATTTTGTCAATTGTCGTCATGCTATGTAACGGTGTTGATGAAAAAATTAAATAATACTAAAGAACTTTGAGCAAAACATTACCAAATTAATTAGATTGATGCAAATACCACAAGTTCATTTATACAAGGAGTCAGGAGATTACTTTCATGTTGAATAGGAAATATCAAATTGAAAGAATTATTAATGTTATTAATTACTTTTTAAATGGTTATGATCACTAAACAATGTGTGCTAAATTCCTTTAATATGGATTGAATCCCTTGAATAATAATTGACAAAGGCTTCAATTAAATAAAATAATACTTGACGAAGGCAGGCATTATAAGAGCAATAATTTACAAGACAATCCCATTATGGTTTTGTAGTAGCATGCCTCTTCCCATTGGCAATTTGGGGGGTAATGATTGGTGTAGGTTCTTTTTAGGTTAGCTCATATTCCATGCATTCTTGCCTTTT
This sequence comes from Juncus inflexus, assembly GCA_024447665.1. Lineage (NCBI taxonomy): Eukaryota > Viridiplantae > Streptophyta > Magnoliopsida > Poales > Juncaceae > Juncus > Juncus inflexus. Next base: position 2,739,372 of record JAJHPC010000003.1, read on the forward strand.
AGTTTCTTTTAGTTTTACACTTTCTTTTGGAATATTGTTTCATGGATCCAATTATTTCTTCTGCTATTATATGTGAAAGTTACAGTAGAGTAGAGACAAATCGAAAAGCTCATTTGTAATTAGACTTTTCTTGGATAGCGCCTTCCACAAAGGCCTAAAGCACAAAATGATGATGCTTGCTCTTCTCCTCTCCATTCATGACAAAACTGCACAAGATTGTTTGGAGGTATTGCATGAGACTAGTATTAGTTCATAGTAAGATTTTGCTTACATGATTGTTTGTCTTACGACAAAGCGATAATTAATATAAGGGATGGGTTCTTTTGACAACAGATTTCTTTGAACAACGGTGACAACATTGATTCTAAAAAATGATAGATCAAATTTCAACCGTACGGATGAAATATATATGTTTTGAATATGTTGTGGATCAATTTTTAAAAGAATTGGAGAATTTTATCATTATCATCATATATATATATATATATATAGAGAGAGAGAGAGAGAGAGAGAGAGGGGATGACTAAACAACTTGTACAAGCAAAATCCGAATTTTGCTTGTGATATTGCTTGTGACCAAAATTCATCAAAAATTCAAATTTCAACCATACGGATGAAATATATATGTTTTGAATATGATGTAGATTAATTTTCACAAGAATCGGAATATTATATCATTGCCATCATGTATCATCAAAATTCATCAAAATATATATAATATGTATTATATATATTTTGATGAATTTTGATAATATATGATGGTAATGATATAATATTCTGATTCTTGTGAAAATTAATTACAACATATATTCCATCCGTATGATTGAAATTTGAATTTTTGATGATATATGTAGTATTTTGGTCACAAGAAAAATCTGAGCTTTGCTTGTTCAACTTATTTAGTCATCATATATATATATATATATATATATATATATATATATATATATATATATATATATATATATATATATATTTGTAATATGTTTCTACAAATACAAATACATATTTTGATAAATGATGGTGATGATATATTTTTCCGATTCTTTTGAAAATTGATCCTCAACATACTTAAAATATATATATTTCATCCGTACGGTTGAAATTTGAGTTAACACTTAAAATTTTAATATATAGCGAATGTTGTCACCGTTATCCAAATAAGCTTGTTGTCAAAAGAACCCACCTCTTAATATTTAATGAGTTAAAAAACTTTTCAAAATATATGTTATACAATGCCGGGACTTGAACCCTTGACTTCTTTGTATACTTGTAGTATACTCTACCAACTCGATCATTGGCAATTTTTCTATTAATTTAAGAAATTTACAAATTTATATTTATTGTATATTTGAAACTTTTATTGACACATCACAATTATGAAGTTCAATTAAAATCTTTGACCTTAGCATCGTGATTTATTCTTCTTCTTTTTTGAAGGAAGTGTTTTATTCTTTTATCATATGATAATTATTCATTAACTACTAATGTGGTACAAAGATAAGAATTCGAAAGTTTTATAGTAATATAATATTGTTATGTATGCATATAATTTAGATGAGAAGGCTTGATTATTTGTTCTCTCTCAAATAAATAATACGAGGTCCCGGATCTTTCGAGGAAATTTTCCTTAATTTGTTTCTCATAGGCTTATGTAAAATTTATTTGGTCTATTCATTATGATTGTTCTTAATTCAAAATATTTGGACAAAATTCTTCTGTTTCCATTACTTACAATTAGGGCTGTCAACGAGCCGAGCCGAGCCGAGCCAGGCCCAGCTCGAGCTCGGCTCGGCTCGGCTCGATAACAATATATGTTTCGAGCTGGTTTGCCCGACTCGAGCTCGGCTCGTTTAAACTCGAGCCAGCTCGGCTGGCTCGGCAAGGATTTTTTTTTTTTGTAAAATCATAATTTTGTTGAAATAAAAATAATAAAAATCAAATAAAATCTAATTATAAAAATTACAGCTAGAAAAAAGTAATATAACCCAAAGAACAACATGAAAAACAACAAAAATAAAAATAATATAACTAAATTTTAGGGTTTTCTATAATTAATCGAGCCACGAGCCGAGCCGAGCTCTAGGCTCGGCTCGTTTAGATTCGAGCTCGGCTCGGCTCGGCTCGGTTAAGTTTCGAGCTGTTTCGACTCGAGCTGTTTCGAGCTTTTATCGAGCGATTTCGAGCGAGCTACCGAGTCACGAGCTTTTTTGCCGGCCCTACTTACAATACTTTAAACACATGTTTTAATTTGATGTTTTGACATGCCAAGCAATATAGTACAGGTAATGCCTTCCCATTTTGTTTGAAATGGAGAAGCGGTTAACCAAATAATATGATGAATATTGATATGATAAGTATTTGTCTCTATCAACCCCTTCTTTGTTTCTACTTTATTTTGCTTGTGGAGGAAGTAATTCTTGTGTTGTGAATTGGCATCCCATGCGAAAGTCCAATTATTGAATTAAATAACTGATAAAAATCTTGTCTGAGCCATCTGAATTTGAAACTAATAGGATCCAAAAGATTTGAAATTTTAACAACACATATATATGATTTCATCTTTTCTTGGTGGTGGTTTGCTCAATTTGTTTAATCATCACGGCGTTATTAACTACTTTCCGTTTACCAATGAAAATTTTAGTACACTTTTCGTCTGTTAAAGAAAAAGTACAAATCTAACTCGCTTGAAAATGAATTTCTACAGGCTTAAGGTTTGACCTCAGGATCAGACACAAAGCCGAAAAATTAACCCGACATCATAACCTGACTAAATCATACTCACTTTAATCCAAAATCCTATTTTATAATGAAAATCAAGACTCAACTGGCCTGCACCCAAACACGAACAGACTCGAGCGACTCAAAACATTACTAAACGTGAAACTTTAATGCGCGATATCCTAAACTCATCATATTGATGCTAGGATCGGACAACTAAAGAGAAATATGGAGAAGACTGAAGACATGACATATGTAGAGGAGTATAAGCTTAATTTGAGAGAATTGTCAAAATACGGACAATACACGACAATGATTGAAGAATAAAAGCTACAATCAAGAGACAACTTTCATTAATAAAAAAAAAAATAGTATGCATCTTACGATAGATAAGTCACTTTATATAGACTAAGGCTTTAAATGACACCTTAAAGATAGGTTACATTGCATATTACAATAGATAAGTGTGTTTATATAGGTCGAATCTTACAATAGATAAGTCTCTTTGTATAGATAAAGGATTTGAATGACACCCTACAAATAGTAGTCTAAATAACTATGAGAAGTCCTGCGCTACCATGCTGCTTTTTAAGTTTATTGCTAATAGAGATAAAATTATGTATGCAAATATATTTTAAAAGTTTAATTATATAAAATATGTTCTATTTGGAAAGAACATGTACAATTAATCAAGTGAGATAAAAAAAACAAGGAGTAAACAAAAAAAATCACTCACACAACCATAATAGCATCGTATCAACAAACTATCCATTACACCCTCCTAGATTTTCAAAACATCACATTTATTCAAAAGCCACCAAATTTAACAACCTAATCAAGATAAACCTTCACATCGATCCCATTATCAATCAAGGACTGAACGACCGCCCTAATCTTCCCCTCAAACCTGTCTCTCTCTCTAGGTGTGTAACTGCACGCATAAACATCCGCTTCCTTAGCCCTCTCAGCCAAAAACCGCCCGACCGACAAACAAGCAGGAATATCAGACCTGCTTTTCAAAACCGCTTTTATATCCTTCGAATTCGTGCCGGCCACGGCGACCTGCTTGCAAGTGACCCGATGGGTCACCGAGGCCGAGACGAAACGCTTTGAGATGAACACGTCGAGAGTGAAGGGCTCCATGTAGGCGATCGTGCGGCTCTTGAAGGAGACGTGTTTTGGAGGGTTTTTTGGTCTTTTTTCCTTTTTGTATGTGTATGGGCGGCTGTTGTCGTCGTCCAGGAAGTCTTCTACTCCGAAAAAGCTTCTTGACGAGCATAGAATCTAGAACAATGAAATAATAATGAGAGAAATTGAATTGGGGGAATTTATATTAAGTAACTATCATGTGCAATCCGAGACACGATTTGGACCAGTTTACACCCAATTAGAACTTAATTGTGCCTCTGAATCTCAATTTTTCAGTTTGATCCAATTTAGCCTCAATATATGCACAATAAAATGGATTGAAAAAAGGGGTAATTTTTTGTTGAATTAAGTTCAGTGATTTTATATAATTTTACCTGGCCATCGTGAAATCTGCTTTTCAGAAGTAAAACAGCTGAATTTTTGAAATTAGAAGAGCAAGTTTGTTTATTCCATGCTTGGCAGATAGCATGCTTGAACATTTTTCTCTGTAAATATGCCTCACTGGAGTCTGTTGTATTTGACCAAGTACTTCAAACTATTCTCTGATTAAAGCTGGAAACAAAAAGCATAAAATTTAGAACTTCCAACCAAATACATATTACATTCGTAAACATATCAAATATTTCAATTCCGTCCATCAAGCGAAATTTTACCAGTAAGACAATGTAGAAACTTATGTGAGCTCTCAAATATTCTAACTAAACCTCAATAACCAAGTAAACAAAAAGAAGACAGTGAATAAATAAATTAATTAAATTGGGATCAAAAGGATGCAAACAATGTTACATAAATCGCTAGGCGCCATTGGGCGGCCGAGTACCATCGAGGATTAATCAGGGATTAGTCGGTGATTAATCGGATCTAGGCGGATTTTGATTTTTTTAATAATTTAATATATTCCATTACTTTTTAGTCATTTTTATTATAAATAGAGAGGAAAATCAATGTTGAAATTTGCTAAAAATAGAGAGAAAAATCAATGGATAGAAGAAATTAATCAATTCAGATTTTTTTTACAAAGCCACAGAAGGGGAATAAAAGATAAATGAATAAATAAGAAAGCAAAAAATAACCTCTAATTACCTTTAGGCGGCGGCGGATGGAGTCTGATGCGGTGGCTGTCAGCGACGGCGAGTGAGAGGCGACTTACGCCGGTGAGTTCTTGAGTCGACGGAGAACTGGGAAGAAAGAAGGAAAAGAGGAATAGCGGGCCGGGCTGAGGAAAATGACTAAATGAGTGTCTAAACGGGTCTAGGAGGATTTACATGGGTTTAACGGGTCTAGGCAGATATTATACGGATCTAAGCGGGTTTTAGGCGGAAAAAACAAGAATTTGGAACCACTCGATTCTTTTCTCACGCAGACCCCTAATTTGAAAAATCTTGCTTTACGAGTCATGGTACAAACTCCAAACATTTATAAACCTTAAGCCCTTAAATAAATTAGGATGTGAGTGTAATCTAACTAAGTTTTATTTTGGACTAAACTATAGATGGAAAAACAGCTGGTTTTTGGAGGAGGAAGAGTTAATGAGATCCGATATGACAGGCTAAAGACTGTTAAAATTGTGTGTTGGAATGACGATCGAGGAGTGAAAGCGTTGGTTAACCATGCATTTACAAAACATCAAAATATTATAATCAGTAGCATGGATAGAATCCCTGGAATTGATGTCTCTTCCTCTTAATTCGCCATTTATAATCTGAGTTTCTTGTTGAATTATTGTCTAAATATTTCTGATGAATTGCTGGTGGCTACTTTATGTAGGAACGGACTTGGTTTAGGAATTAATATCAAGTTCTAGTCAAACATAGCCTTAAATGAAGTTTGAAGTTTAGTCTTTAGGATTTAGCATAATTTTTTATCGATTTGCACATTTTGGACTTTTGGTAGAAGAGAGAAAACAGTATGGCTGGAATGTAGTTTCATATATTTTGGAAGGAAATGATTTTAATTCTTTTCAGGATATATGGTATTGCCTATCCTAGGGATACCAATGCAAATTGATCAAAATATCTATGTCCCTGTGTGGTAGGATCAATTATTTAATTGATATTTATAATCTATCTTCTACAATTTCTGAGTAAGTTATAATACAATTAAGTTATTTATTAGAAGTTTATGCCTAGAATTACAACAAAAAATAAACACTCATATATTTAAATATAATTTCCATGATTTTTTTTGAGGCAAACTTAAGAATATAATTTTCCATGATAATCACAATATTGGCTCTAACGAACATATCATAGATATTTTGCATTTCTTGAGAAAATTAATTTTTTGGGAGAGACAATCCATTTAAAATGTCCTAATTTAATAAAGTTATAATCAAACCATTCTTCATTTAATTCACCTCAGCAATTAGATGGATGGCACACGCTATTTATGTTTAGATTGTGTTCGTGACACCATTATCCTAAAACACTACAAACAATAAAATATGTGAATGTTTTTGTTAGTTTTTTGTCATTGTTTTAGTTTTCTCCAACTTCTCATAAGAAATGAATTAAAAGTATAAGCCATGATATATTTCCAACTTTCCCAATTATAATTGTTTAGATATATATAATGTGACTTAACATGAAAAAAAGTCTGATTTTGTCACACAAATTAGTAATCCTTAGCATGACTTCTTTGTTTGGAGGCATCACACAAGCTCTTTCTCATGAAAATGCTTCAATTCTGTTATTTTCATGGTCTTATCATGTAGTGTTTTTTCATGATTATTTTTGGTAATGAAAATTATTTCAGCATAGCTTCAAAAAAATCCAGCAAAGAAAAAAGGCTTGTAATTTAAACACAAAATGCTAAACAACTTCCAAATTGGTTGCAGATTTGATTGATAAAAAACTTAAAAGCAAAGAAATAAAATATACATAATTACATTTGAAATTGTACACTAAATCACTGTCATATGAATCGGGCGCCTTCTTTAAAATGCAAGGAGAAATGCATGAGCTTAATGAGCTTACAGTTGAAGTACACATTATTAATTTCATCACAGAAAAGAATAATCGGGCAATCCGGGATTTGAGTTTTGGCTTATACACTTTCTAATTTGTATGTATTCCAAACCTTGAAATCAAGGGCTATGTAGATACATAATTTCAAGATTTGAAATCTCAGATTATATATAATAGTCTTGGACTATATAAAATCTGAGACTTGAAATGTAGTTATATAAAACCGAGATATGAAATCTAGGATTATGCAATTGAAAATTAAAAATTTCATATTATATACAATAATACTATATGTAACCTGATCCGAGATCTGACATCTGGAGCCTGCTTCTCGTCGCGACGTCGCCTCTTCATCTTCCGACAAGAGAAGAAAGAAAGTAGAAACCCTCTTCTCTTAGTTTCTCGTGTCGTCACTCTCACTCCTCCTTACCTCTTTCCCTTGCGGAAAAATAAAGTAAAAGCTCACTCTCTCCCTCTTGGGATCAAGGGTTCATTAATATCCTTCTTTTAGGGTTCAAAATAGAGCTATCTTGCACGGTTATGATACGAACATCGTATCCAGTACAATATGAATACCACGATACGGCAATTAAAAACATAGAATACGATGCATTTGTCCACGTATTAATTTAATCATTTATAAGTAATATTTTTTTTCAAAATAAAGACTTTTATGATATGATGCATCACATAATATTGCATAATGCATGTCTCAGAACAAATGTTCGAACAATTTTTTTTTCTTTTGAGCAGTTAAGTACCAGACAACAAGATGATCTTAGACATTCAAATTTATAAAACAGCATCGTAAATTCGTAATACATTCATAAATCATCAAATCTTCAATACCCAATTACTAAAACCCACCATAACAAATACAAGACTCACAATAATAGATACACAATAACACTAAGACTAAGCGCAAGCAGCCTTGCAAGGCGAATCAGTGCAGGTGCAAACAGGTTTCTTCAAATACTGCCAGCCATTAAAACCCCGCTCCAAAATCATTATATTCTTTACGTCAGACTCTTTCTTAGCCTCCGATAAGTAGTTCAGAAATGCTCTTGCACATGTTGGTCCTCTTACCTGTAAAATTAAATTTAAATTAAATTAAATTGATAAAAGAAAAGTCTATTTACATAATAGACTATTCGTAAAAGTTAATCTACTTTCTGAACTACAAGCATAGTATGTTTCTCATTTGAATTGCAAAATGAAGACACGGATCAGAAAAGAACTGAAGAACGAGTGAGGACAAAGTGCAAAAAAAGTGTGAAATCTTAATTGAGAAAGAAATAGGGACTGAATTGCATAATTATACAGAGGGTCCAATTGTTCATATTGAAATTGAAACTAGTAAGAAAGAAATTGCAATGAAAGGAGACGCAAGGGCTCCAGCAAATAAAATCCAAAAAATCTGAACTGAGAATTGTAGAAGGGATCTCAGTGCAATTGCAGAGATTATGAGGTCTATAATGCAAAAAGCTGAAGGTTCTAAAACGGCATGCACTAATTCATAGAAGTCAGAAATTGTATACGTTGAACCGAAAAAAAAGGTGAAGCTTCAGGAGTTATAGGGAACGAATAGTAGAATTCTGACTTTGTAAGGGCTTAATTGAAAGATTCTAGAGTTGGTATTAGGGTAATATGTTGAAGAATCAATCTATTGTTCTATGTTTTCTGAATTTCCCCCTTTTGCTTCAGATTTCATGCTTTTTCTACAAAACATAAAAAAAAACCACAATAGAGCTTTGTTTCATCTTTCCAAATCGATGTTCGAACGATCTAGTGCTTACCATTAATACCACTTACAACTAAATTGAAGAAAAACAATCATCCAATCATCCAAAACTACAAAACAAATACATTAAAAACCAACAATTAACCTGGCTAAGCGCGCAGTGAAAAACCACAGTATCTTTCCCCTCAACAGCTTTAGCAAGCTCCGGTAACTTCTGAGAGAAGCTCTCACTCGCGAAGTGCAAAGATCCGCCTATGTGCGCGTCGTAGTTCCGCTCCTCATCCCTGTCGAGCGCAAGAGAGAGGAATTAGGGCGAGAGAGAAGCAGAGGAAGGAAGGTGAGTGTGTGTGCGTACCTGACGTCCACTATTGCGACGCGGGGATTACTGCGGGCGAGGGAAGTGAGGTGGGTGGCGGTGATGTAGGAGAGATTTCTCGCCATTGATGAGTTCTGCTCTGTTCTGTTGTGTTCTTCTGATTGAATGAGCAGCTCTCTTGTTTTGATTGTGTCCGTGACTGGCTGGTTAATAATGCCTAGTGGACCAGTGTTCAGGAATCGGATTAATCGGCCGGTGATTAATCGGAAAACGGCACCCCACCGGGCAGAAAAAGTCATAATCCGCTGTATTAATCGGCCGTCCGTTTTGGGCCGATTTGGGCCGTTTTTTCATCCGATTAGGCCCAAATCTGTCTTTTTTTTTTAATTTCAATTTTTAATTTTAATATTTTCCGGTCTGCCCCATTCAAAACCTAAAAAAATCAACCACTTTTTTTTATTTTTTTTATATTTTCATCATTTTTCTTTCGTTTTCACCCGGCCCGACCCATTTAATTTTTTATTTTGGAGTTTGTTGTGTGTTTTTGGTTTGGACTTTGATACGTGTTGTTTGTTTAGACTTTGATGTGTGTTGTTTTTTTGGATTATATTTTAATTTGAATTATGTATTGAACATCGTTTATGTTTTAATTGGAATTATGTATTTGAACTTTAAATTATATGTGTTTATTAGATTATGAGTTTAGGATATTGAATATTTTTGTTATAAATGTTAATATTATTTGAAATATATATAAAAATTCAGTCCGATTAGATCAAATCGATTAATTCCGATTAATCCCCTACTCGGAAATTTTCGGCCCGTCCGATTAATCCCGATTAGCGATTTCTGCAACATTGTAGTGGATTAATGGTTGTCAAATTTGCATAACAAGTCATTGTGTTATGCTCAAATTGTAAGTTTTTTGGAAAAGTTTGAAGTTAGACCCTCAATTGTTATAGTGTATTTAAATTTAAGCCCTTCATATTTAGTTGTTTACCGTTCTAATAACTCAAAATATTAAATTTATCCCTACAAATTTTTCAAATTTGAAATTGTGATCTCCAAAGAACAAAAAATATCAAATTTATCATTCATATAGCTCACTTTTATGTTAAGTTGACATTAAATTAATAAAATTACTACCGAATCTACGCCTGATCTTTTCTCTTTGCACATCATATCTCTCCCCTTTACCTCAAAAAGAGCATCTCACTCATCTACATTTCTATCAAGCCCTATGCAATCTCTACCACCTCTATTTGCTTCTCAAACCACATCATTCTCTCATCTACATTTCTTTCAAGCCCTCTGCAATCTCTACCACCTCTATTTGCTTCTCATACAATGATTATTTGAACCGTTTTATTACAATCCGTTAGGAAATAACTAATTGCAAATACTGTTGTAGAAGTTAAGAAACGGAAGTTCGAAATTGAAACATGAGCACATATCATAATATAAATCACTTTATAACACATACATCACAAAGAATCACAAAAACCTTATAAAAAGAATAACAAAGATAAGTGAATAATAGAAAGAAAAGATATGCGAATAATATCCAAATATTAACGGGCCACTACATCAAAGGTCACTAATACAAGTCACGGAACATAATTTACAGTTCCTCAAGCAACTGTCATTTGTATGTCATATTTGGCAGTTCCTCAATTCTATTATTCCTCCTTTTTTTCTTTTTCTTTTTCTTATAACTTATAATTTTTTTTATTCGCTTGTAGCCTTGTAGATGCTACTTCTTATTAACATAAGTAAGAATAAGTGATTGCTTATTGAACTTTTCTTAAAAAAAACATATGTATAAATCACAGAATCTTATAGATTAAATAATAAGAGAATCGAAACCACATAATATACAAATATTAATCTTCACATCTAAGGTTACTATTCCAAATATCACCAAATAACAAACACAGGCATGCTAACAAACAGATAAACTACTCTTCTACGCCAAGTCAGAGGCGCAAAAATGGATAACAACGCTATCTACATCGTAGAAGCCTAGTCTCTGTGGTTTGATTGGATCTATGTTTCTTTCCTCATACTTACGCAGATCCAATGTAGTAGGCTGTTGAAATATTGTATTCTTCTAGTTTTAGTTTTTAATTTCTACATCCACTTGGGGACCTTGTAATTAATTTGTAATTTGACTTTTTATTTTTTAATGGTGTCTCGGCCGGCAATTTGCCTGCTGAAGCTTCAAAAAAACAAACAGATAAACCAGACCAGACACATAATTAGTTTGACCGATATATATACACCTGAAAGAATCAATGATTGCTCCCATTGGAATCAGAAGACGAAGAAGGTGGAGGTGGTGAAAGTCCCGGTTATGGATGGATAAAGGAGGAAAGGTCCTTGATGATAAGACGGCATTTAGCAAATATCTCATCAATCTGCTCTCTTAAGCTCTGAATCTCCGCCCGCGAACCCTTCATCTCATCCCGCAAACCCTGTATCTCCACATGTGACTGAGCAAACTCGTGGCAAAGAATGTCCTAGTGATAAAGAAAACAAGGATGAAGAACGTCAGGTGGCAGTATTAGCAAATGGTGATCGATTGTAAATGAATAAAATTAACTAGTACTAGCACAACCCTCGTTCCGCTTTGGATGCGTTAAAATATACAATGATATTGAGTTTGATTTGTTATTGAAAATGTTTTTTTAGATTAACAAAATACTGATATGACTAAGAGAAAATATTATAGATGTGATTATTAGTGTTAATATTAAATTAGACTTTGAAATAATAATAATAATAATAATAATAATAATAATAATTATTATTATTATTATAATAATAATAATAATAAATTCCTTGTTATAAGTTTAACATGAAATTATTACCTACCTCAACGAAAGGAATGTTGTCTACTAAATTTGTTTTTCGTCTTTGTGTTAAAAAAAACGCCCGTAGGCAAATTGTCTACCAAATGCTTGTCAACTTAAACATAGTATATTCACATAATATGAAAAATATCCTTTCCTTTTCGTATCACTTTTTTGACACTTCGATTAGCATTCTAAAAAGTAGAGAAATAATTAGTTTTCTAAATATTTTATAATATAAACCACTATTCTTAAAGTTTTGTTATTTTATAAAATAATATTTTGAGATCTTATAAATTATATTACTTAACTGTCTTCCTTATTTTGAGATCTTATAAATTATACAATGGAGGAATTATTTAATTTACACGGTACACATGAAATAATTCCCATTTATAAATTCTATGTTTTTTGAGGGGTCATGAAGAGAAATATCTTTCTTTAGCTGACTTGCTTTTTTTTTTGTTTCATGATCTGACTTTTTTGCTTCCCAATAAGTATGTCTCCTCGGTATAATAATGTTACTCTTGTGCAGCAAGTCAAAAGCCTAGTGAACTTAACTCGTTTTCCATTTATATGAAAAAATCACAACAGAAAGCAAATTATACTATAGTATCTTGACTGAGAAGGGGACTGTGGTGTGACTAACTGTGTAACGGCTTCTTGTTGGGCTCGAAAGTAACGCACCTCACATTAGTGAGTAAAAAAACAGTTACATAAAATCCGAAAAGGGAGAATGAATTTCCATCTATGTATATATAAATGGATCAGAATAATATACAAATTGGACCAGTTTCATAGTATATTCCTGTGTTATAAAAACCGGACTGGACCGGCCGGTTCAACCAGAAAAAATCGGATCCGGACCAAAATTCGGTTCGGTCCCATATAGAGACCGGAAATGCAAATGAACCGGTAAAATCCGTAATATAAAACCGTGAACGATTAACCCAAAAAAACCGGGTTTTTCTTTGGATTTTTTTTTCTAAGTCTAATTCCCTGTTTTTGTTTCTTGTCATTTCTTTCATCTTTCTTCTTCCGATTTCTTGTCTTTTTTCAATCTTTTTCCTTTTTCTCATCCCCATTTAGTGCAAAGAATCAGAAATTTTGATTTATTCATTTCTATTTTGTTCGAATCCATCTATCCTCAAGTTTATTCTTTCTCTCCAAATCTTCATTGCTCTATTAGAGATCAATGAAATAGTTTGTTTCTAAAATTGAATTATTAATTCAAGTATGAATTTATATCTTTTTAATTTGTGTTTAACCAGAAAAGTGAGTTTTGTGTATAGTTCATATTTTTAGTTCAAAATATTAATAGCAACACTAAAATTTTCATAGTTTCATATTTTTTTATGTTAATAGATTTAAATTTTCAAATCAAACAAGCATAATATATATACTAGTATTTAAGATTAATGACCGGTTCACATCAGCGGTTTAACCGGGCGATCCGCCGGTCCGACCGATAAACCAGTGACCTGAGACTCAATCGGATCGGTGTTCGGTCCGAGTTTCATGACATTGCTATATTCATATAACCTGGCACGGAAAATTCAAAATGGGAAAAAAATTTAATTCCATGTTAAACCTGGATTTAATTCGGATGTTACCACTCAAACGGTCCGACTATGACACGTATCAAACAGAGATCAATTGAATATTTTTTATAACTATAATACAATAACTCCTTAATTCATATTTCTTCGTGTTTGATATCGGTAGTATCATTAAATTAGGATACTACATGACTAAGATGGATGGAGGAAATGATGATTTGCTGGAAAACAGACCAGAATGTCAAATCAACAATGACCATCAAGGCATCGATCATTATGAAATGTTGAGGTGACACAATTTGGTTGGTTAAAAAGCCTAATCAACCATTTGGACCTTCATTAAGTAATAGATATATAAGTGTTTTGAGAATATTAAGTAATGGATATAACAAGTATTAAAATTGCTTGTGCAGCTCTAACTCAGTCATAATATAATCACAGGAAACGAAATTAGAATTGTAATATATAGTGTAAAAGGGAAGTGCTTAAATAGTACCTTTTGTTTGCGTATATTATCTAAAAGGTGTATTATCTGCGCAAGATGAACAAAACATAAATGATATCATTTAAATAATCAGGAAGATTCGACATAGTAATCATTAATAATTCGGTTTGTGAAAAACTAAAGAGCAAAGACAGGAGAAAGAGCGATTTTGAATACCCTAGAGGGGGAGTGTATCGCTAGCGGGGGATTCATCAATTTGCAGGAAGTGGAATCTTTGCGAGAAAAGATTAACTCTCTAAATTCGGAGGTTAGTTATCTATATATATAACATCATACACATTTCAAGCATAAGAATATCTATTCTGTTAGTCATCGCCCAAGGATTCCTCTTCTTCGCAGCCGATTCCACCGAATGTTGTTCAAGCGATAATTAATATGCAAAGGAATTGGGACGAGAAATTTGAGAGAATAAAGCGACAGTTGGATGAGTTAGCTGAGGTTAATCGGGAGCTCATTCACCAGATGAGGCAGTTGGAGGCTTCTAGCGGGAGTCCTTCGAGTCAGGTAGGATGCATGTGTACAGTTTTATACTAATTCGCTAATCTATATCAAAATATAAGTGAGATTTGAATTGAGACGAGAAATGATTCATCAATTTGGCACGTTGTTGGCCGCTACTCCACGTCAACCGCAGTCTCCGGTAGCAATTTTTTTTTTGTCTCGAATTTGAATTAGATTTTCATGTTAGAATTATTATTTTTAATCTGTAATTAGGGTTAGGGTTTTTCGTGTTCTTGTTTAGGGTTTCGTGTTAATGACTTCGTATTTTTGTGTTTAGGGTTTACGTTCTAGTTTTTAGGGTTTCACGTTAATTATGATTGGTTTAAGAAGTTTAAGTGTTAATTACTCTAGGGTTTAGGTTTTGTTAAGTATTTTATATTTTATAGTGCATGTTAAGGATCTTAGATTTTAGGTGTTAATTAGTATTTTATATTTTAGGTATATCAAGCGTTTTAGGGTTAAATTTATATCAAATTCCATGTTAATATAAATATAATTTATTTTTTAATATAGGTTAATACAAATGAAGAGCAAGAGGAAGATTTGAGATAAATTATTATGTATGTTTTCATATTATGATTTGTATGACTTTTGTGGTATTCGTCGAAGGATTTATATTTATTATGTTTTTTATGAGTTAGAAGATTATGTTTGAATTATATGAATGTACGCGTGGAATGTATGTTTGAGTTTATATGATGTATGTTTTAATTATATGATTTGAATTCTACTTGTATTTCAATTTTATTTTTATATATTTTATATTTTGAAATTGGAGGAGAATTTTGTATTTGACAGCAAGAAGAAAATATATTCCGACGGTGCTGTTTGAAATTAAGCAACTAAGGGCTTTCTTGTATTTTTTTTTTTTTTTTGTGTGTGTTGTCTGGATTTAATAATTAGCCGTCCAAATTTCCTATTATTCCGACGGCTTCTCTCGTCCAGATTAACCGTCTGGAATAGGTTTATTTTTACGGTTATCTTCTGTCTGAATTGGTCCTGTATGAATCAAATGGTGCCGTCTTGGATATCCATTGTTAACTACGCTCCATTTCATACCATATTTTTCAGACGGCCCCATGTTTGGGATATCTTTCTCCAATGGCAGTCTATTATTTCAGACGATAAGCCTCGTCCCTAAATTTAGATTTTGTTGTGAAATTCATGGGCTTCAAGTGTGAGTTTGAGGAGACATAAATTTTTTTATCAACATTACTCTTGTGTTTTCTTTGGGTTAGTTAATGAATGAATCAGCTGGGTACGAGATCAACCTGTCCCACTTAAATCTCAAAAAAACCTTTTATCTAATTTACTTTTTTGTTTTAATTTATAAATAGTGTTATAGTCAAGAATTTGCTATGACACAAGATACAATAATTTAGAAAAGGGAAATTCGAAAGCGCGACGGGGTTGAGCACGCCCAAAACATGACCATATATTATTTCTTCTACTTTTCAATATATATTTTTGTTTTCTATATATTATTTTCATTATTTCACGTATAGAATATTTTAATGCCGCTAAAAATGAATTTATATATTGTTTGTTTAATTTTATATACTATTTATCGTCTATATATATTGTCATGTTGCAAGACAGAAAAACCCATTGTGCAGAATCAAATCTCTTTAGAAAATTATATACATTTTATCTTATTTTACCACAAACTGTTTAGTGGGTGTAAATTCCTAATTATTGGCAAATTTTAAAAAATGATAAAAAAATAAATTAAGTAAACGTATTTTTATTAAGCTACTTGATTTCCCAAATAGTCCAGCAATGAACAGAACAAAAATCTCGAAAGGGGATATAATTGAAACCTCATTTCCTTAAAAATTCCATAGTTTAAACATTTCTTAACATGTAATCCATGCATGTCTTATATTAAATTCATTAGCTACACGGTACTAGTAATTATTTCTTACACAAGTTAGACAAATCTAATAACTAAAAAAAACTCACCACACACTTACCTCCCCTGATATAATAAAATTAAGTAAGTTATCATTAAATATAATGAAAATAAATCGTTCACACAAAATCATAATATATTCAGAATAAGTTTCTACTATATATATTCTAAAAAATATTATTTATATGTTTTTTCATCTAAAAAATATTTTAGGCTAATATTCAGAGTATACTTGAATACTTTTCATTCTACATAAACTATTTAAATTAATTTATTCTAAAATGCTATATAATTTTTAACTAACAATAAATTATAAAAAAATAAAAAAACTAAATAAAAACATATTAAATAAATTTATTATGTGTGCATTTCATTGGGTATATTTAACATTTTGCATTAATTCTTCTCCCTGCCCAAAAATTGGAATAAGAAGTATAAAATTGGAATAAGATTGGAATAAGGGAAGCTTGTTAAAGAATAACTTACAAAATATTATTTGTTATTCGTAGACATATAAAGTGTATTTATGTAATCTTCATTATCATGATAGATATACATAAATTATTAAATTATTTTATTTTAAAATGCTATAAACCTTTGAATTATCACAGTAAAATATAAAAAAAACTAAATAAAGAAACATATAAATGCAGTTCTTATCTGTGCATTTCTTTGGGTACAACTTATATGTATTAATTCTGCTTGAGACTTCGGCTGGAAGCACCATTGTATTCTTCTACGGTCCGAAAGGAAAGAAGGAACGATTTGACCGTTGGAGCAGAGAGGTACAACGGTCGGAAATCGACGGATTCGAACGTTGGAGGTGGCAGGGTCTGATGTTTATAAATACGCCGCAAGAGATACGCTCCCCTCAAACCTCAAACCTTTCTTTCTTTCTTCTTCCTCTCACAATTCTCTCTTCTTCCTGTGAGATAAACAAAATTGCAGTCCGATTTGTGCAGAGAATGTCCATGGCGAAGGCCCTTACTCCGATTGTGGTCTGACGGGATGTCGTTTCTCTACCTCTCTCGCTCATTATTCCTTCAATTAACGTATCTCTCTCTCTAAGAAAGTTCATTTTTTTTTCTTTTCTAGGGTTTTGTTGCAACATTATTACGGAGGAGGCTAAGATGACAATAGCAGCGTTTGGGGATGAGTACCTGCGACGTGGCACAAGGCGGACAAGCGGATCGCCTCTGTTTTGTGCGCAACGCTCAGCTCTATTGTGCATCTTTGATTCATCGATGGCCAGATCTGACTCGATTCTGTATGATTTTCTTTCGTTTCTTACTTCTTTTGTTAGATTAAAGGATCCTTTGCTTGATTTGATTTTTTTTTTCTCTTTCTGATTTTTTCACTAGCCTTAGTAAGATTTTAGGACTGCATCTTGCTGCTAATATAAAACAGACAAAAAGGAAAGCAAATGGTGTAAGATATAATACATATGAGGAAAAATAATACACCAGCTGATCTTTTTACAGTCATAGCAGGTATGGACTGAAACATTAGGTTAGTTATTTCATTTATTTGGTTGGTTATTTATTGATTCTGCATCTTGCTGCTAATATAAAACGTCAAAAAGGAAAGCAAATGGTGTAAGATATAATACATATGAGGAAAAATAATACACCAGCTGATCTTTTTACAGTCATAGCAGGTATGGACTGAAACATTAGGTTAGTTATTTCATTTATTTGGTTGGTTATTTATTGATTTGGTTTATTTGATTCAATTCAGTTGAAAGCTGATGTTATATGGTTATTAGTTTATTTGTATTTTGACAAAACCAAAATTATAGATACTTTAAAGTTTAATTTGAAGTGCCATTAGTATATTAGTTGGTTTACATGCATATCGTAAGAAATTGACTTAGATTAGTAGAGAGTTTGATGCATCTCTCTGTTTGATTAA
Organism: Juncus inflexus; assembly: GCA_024447665.1. Taxonomy (NCBI): domain Eukaryota; kingdom Viridiplantae; phylum Streptophyta; class Magnoliopsida; order Poales; family Juncaceae; genus Juncus; species Juncus inflexus. The sequence goes on from JAJHPC010000003.1 coordinate 2,757,505, forward strand.
TTTCGGTTTTACAGTGTGCGAGAAGCAAAATTGCCTTAGCGAATCACTGTTGAATAATGCCAAGGATTTGTGCCGGACTTTGCTCGCAATAGTCGCCTATGAACAACACGAGTCTTTTAGCTACTATTGACACTGAGGGCGGCCTTCCTGTCAGTAAAAATCAAAATTTTCCTTATCGCCCCTTGTAATTTACTTTAATTGTGTATTTTAAATTTTTATTTTTTGGTGGGTAGGCGAGTCCGAGGATAAGGTTCAATAGAGAACCGCTCTTTTGATCTTTCAAGGAATGTCTCAGAGGCACTCACTAAGGTAATTATTAAATTATTAGAATTTAGACCTTAAAATTTCTTCAGATTTCATGAATATATGTATGGAAATAGAAATAGATATTAACATTCAGTTGTTGTTTTGGGTTTGATGCAGCCTTTGATTAGTCCGTTGACTGCTGGTGCGACGAGCTCGAGTGGCACAGAAAGACATGCTGCTCCAATTGCTATCAATGCAATGATTTGTTTGTTTGTTTCTTAATATTTTTTTTATTTACTAATATTTTATTTATTAATGTGGAATCGATTTTGTTTCATGCTGACTATGGTGTGAATTTATTATAGAATGGGGAAAGCAGAAACATGATTGATGTGAAACCTAGAATTACGGATGAGTCAATGGATAAATCAAAAGATATGGAAGCTTACCGAGATTAGTGAGCCGGCTCACTTTCGGTCCTTAAGGCTCATGGACAACTGGCATGCAAACAAGGTACTAATTCTTCGTAATTTCTTCTTTCTTGTTTGAGTTTGTAATTTGTTTTTTTAGCTACCTAATTAAATGTAACATTGAATGTTGATCATAATGAAGATGACGAGATTGATTTAATCCTGAAGAAGGGGTCCATTGTTTTGCGCTGTCCAAAAATGACTCTTATGTCATGTCCGGTTCTGGCGGAAAGATCTCTCTTTTGAACATGATGACGACCTTCAAGGAATGCATTAAACTAATTAATTAATATTATTTATTAATTTTGTTATATTTGTTTTGTTTTTAATTATTTATTTTATTTTTGTAGAAAATGACGAAATTTATGCCTCCACCGCTGGCAGTGACATTTCTCGCGCTCCATCCTCAAGATAATAACATAATTGCCATTGGAATGGAAGATTTCCACTATCCAAATCTACAATGTTAGAGTTGATGAGGTATTATTGTTATTCTGCTCTTCTCTTCAAGAAAATATTCAATTTTTTAATCTTTCTCTGCTTTTTAACAGAATCTTCATAAATTTGCTCTTAACCTGGCAATTTATGCCTTCTGGTCGGCCTGTTTCAAATAACTCCGACACGAGAGTTCAGTTCCATCAAGATCAAGTTCACTTCCTTGCGATGCACGAGACTGGCAATTTATGCCTTCTGGTCAGCCTGTTTCAAATAACTTACGAAGCGAGCAAACATGAGTGCGTGAATCAGGTAAATTTGTCTTTCCTTAGTCCTCCTTTGTCTTTTAATCTTGAGAAAAAAATATATATCAAATATAATGATTTTGAATTATTTCTTTTATTTAGTGTGTGCCGCCACGGGAAAATGCGGCCCATAATTATTTTTATGGATGTGACTGTTTGTATTTTGAACGCTTCAAATCTCAAGCTCAGATGCCGCATTCTTTCCGCCTCTTATCTCCCTCCCAACATGAGGTACTCCTATTGAAAAAATCTCAACTTAAGATTGTTTGTTAAATAAGCAAATTTTTATTCTTCGTTTTTGTTTTGAGTTTTAGTGGGAATGTGCATCCAAGTGTGATAGCTGGCCATCCGTCAGAGCCGAACTAGGATAAATTCATTTTCAAAGAGGTACTCCTATTGAAAAAATCTCAACTTAAGATTGTTTGTTATATAAGCAAATTTTTATTCTTCCATTTTGTTTTGAGTTTTAGTGGGAATGTGCATCCAAGTGTGATAGCTGGCCATCAGTCAGAGCCGAACTAGGATAAATTCATTTTCAAAGAGGTACTCCTATTGAAAAAAATCTCAACTTAAGATTGTTTGTTAAATAAGCAAATTTTTATTCTTCCTTTTTGTTTTGAGTTTTAGTGGGAATGTGCATCCAAGTGTGATAGATGGCCATCCGTCAGAGCCGAACTAGGATAAATTCACTTTCAAAGGATTATTTTCTAATTTTAACAATAATTTTGTTTATTTGAATTTTAGAGACCGACTTGAGAAGAGCTAACAAGTAGTTCCATGGGCCTGCGCGATTTGGGTAATGCGATAATTTTAGTAGTATTTTTCTTTTTACTTTTTTTTGGATAATACATTTTCAAAGCATTATTTTCTAATTTTAACACTAATTTTATTTATTTGAATTTTATAGGAGGCAAAGAAAAAGAAGACGGACAAATCATCTTCTAGAGACCGACTTGAGAGGAGCTAACAAGGTAATCTTCTATCATATTTAGTTACATTTGTATTCTCATTGAATAGAACCAACGAAGAAAATAAAATTCTTTTTTGTTCATGTCTATTTGATTTTGTTTTAACATTTACTTTAAAATCTTCAACTGAATGCTTAAGTTATGTAAATCCTAAGTCCAATTGATGCAAAACTGAAGCTCTATTGTGTGACTACATATTATTTAGCGTGTAATTGCACAATTTTAATAAGTTTTATATACTTCCATTTTACTATTTCTGAGCCTTTCATTCTCTAATTGCTTTTTATTTTCTAATTCATTTTTTACTTTTTTTCTGTTGCATTGCATCTTGGCTTGTGCATAAGGAACCGTGCAGGAGGGGGGTGATGACAGCATGTGCATCGGGATCCGTGCAATCAAGGCTGATCTAGCAAATGGTGATCCTTGTTGACGATCTGAATTTGGAAAGATATTCATGTAAACTGATCTGGCCTACATGGTAATTTTTTTTTAATTCGTAACATGCTTTGTTTTTTCGCTGTTTAATTAACTGATTAAAATATCTTGGAAATATTGGTAGGTTTTATTGTCCAATCGAGAAGTTCAGATGAATACTTGCCTCTATCTTATGAAAGTGACATCGGTGCGAAATTTCAAAACGGAGTGTACTAAAATTTAACCCAAGTCTGAATTCCGCGCGACCAAATGCTCATGCGTTTAGTTTGTTTCATTTCGTACCTTAATCTTTTAAAATTGCAATGGTTTATTCGCTTGGTCAGCTTCACCTTCTGGACCAAATTCCATTGAGGTATTTTTCAGTTTTTCCATCAATTTCCATGATTTTTGTAAAGTCGGCTTCTTTTTTGTGTTTAAGTTGTTGGCATGTTGTCGGAAATTACTCCCCTTTGAGAATCCAGTCTTAGTTTTTTTCAGGCCAAACATCTCCAACCAAAATAAATCTTGTTCCAGTTTCTGAGATGTCTTGATATAATTTGTTCATCATTTTCCCTTTTTCAAATTCTAAAACTAATTTTGAATTGTGAAATATTCCTCTTTTGCTTGATAAAAGATAAAAAACTACCGTTAATTTTGAAAAAACATAAAAAGTTGATATTCAATCTGTTAAGTTATAATTATTGTAGACTACCTTCTAAACCTTAGTCAAGTTATGTATCAATTAAGCCATTAATTTCCCTCAATAAAAAACAGACATCGAGTAACCGATTTTCGGTTAAAATAATTTGGCCTAAAACGAAGCTCCATTCATGACAGCCTTGACATAGTTTTTCAAGGACTAATAATCCTCGCATTATTCGCATGAAATTGGATTTTGAATTAATCATGATGAAAATAATGTGACATTCTCACGTCCTTAGTTCTGTTTGGAATATCCAAAGGTTTTTTTTATTATTTTTTACGTGAATATCAAAATTAAGGTGCATAACCGGATTTTTATTTTTTATTTTTTTGAATTAATATTATGTTTGCCGAGGTGCGGAAAAATGCAATGAAGATTAGCTTGATTAAAAGACGTTGCTACTACATATCATGCAATTTCAGTTTCAATTTTCTCCATTTTTTCCCTCTAATTAAATAGTTGACTTTATTTATTTCGAATTTTGAAATTTTATTTTTTGCTGATATGTAGGAAATTGTGAATCCGCGAGATGCAATCATCATTTAGAATCTGACCAACTTCAGCGAAATAAAGGGAGTTGGCTATCTATTATTATCTATTTAATTATTTGAATTAATCCATCTTAAAAAAATTATTTTTCTAATTTTGACACTTAATTTTGAATTTTGTAGTTTGAAAAAAGTCATTCAGAATTTCGGCACTTAGTCAGCCATGCGTCAAAATGTGGAGATATTCTTCAGAATGTTAGATAAATATTTCATCGAATTGAATAGTGAAGCACTACTATGCGACCAACAACCGAGTGGAATGTGAATATTTCCTTATCGGTTTTCGGACCCGAGATGGAATGGTTAGACAGACCCGGCTCGAGGAGGAAATGGAAGACAGAGACTTTTAGATAAGTTAATTTCTCCTCTGTTTGTTCTTTCATTCCCTCTTTCTTTCTGTACAACTGCCCTCCTTTCATCTGTGACATAATATCAATGCTAGTAATCTAACATTTACTTAACAATAAATCCATGTGGTAAATTTCATTATTTTTTTCATGCATTCATTAATATTAAGTTTTGATATTTGCAGATTGGGTTGATTTCAGATGACGATTTCAGTTGGACCTTTAACTTTCTCTAATTCGCGGTTTAGTCCCTCAATACAGAAGTTTTCAAAACCGCTAACTGATCCCCAAAACACAAAGCGGCTGTAAATTTATCTTTGTTCTTTTTTTTTTCCAAATTAAAACTGGTTTTTGTTTAGATAAAATTGATAACTAATGTGTTTCTTTTATGATTTATGTAGGTGAAAATTACTTGATTTGCCGTATTAAAGAGAAGCTTTGTGTCGTTTTTTGACATAGATAAGGTAATTTCTTCTAATTGTTATATGGTAATTTTACATAGTTTAATTATATTATATTATCTTGATTTTTTGTTTTTTGTGTTTTAGCTTATGATATGAATGCTAGCAAACTTGCGTTGCAATATTGGCTTGAAGCAATAAGTATGCATACTTCTTTTTTTTTTTTTAAGAGAGACGTATCGAGTTATAGTGAAAAATTGGAAATTCATTTACAAGCAAGAGTCAACAATAAAATGATAAATGTTGCTTTAAGCACCACCTATTTTTTTTCTGTATTTCAATTCTAATAATTTGTAAGATTAATTGATTATTTTTCAATTAAATGTTTGTTTATTTGTTTTTTAGGATAAGAAAGGGAAATTTCAGCATTCAAAGTTTTCTTGATGCGGTAGATTAGTCTAGAAAATGGAGTTTTAAAGGTCTATTTTTAGAATTTATTCTTTTGTTTAACTACTTTAAAAGAGTTTTCCTTTATTTGTATGGTTTAATTTTTTTCATAGTAGCTTTTTCTGACCTCATTGGTGGGCGTTATCATCTGACCAAAGAAAATTTTCAGGAGTTTATGAGTTTCTAAAGGATAATCTAATGTGCATTTTAGTGGTGATAAGGTAAGAAATATTATTAAAACTACAAAACTGTTTGATCCAACCAGTAATTTCTTGTCAGTATGTAATGTTTGTGAAATAAATTAATAATTTTATGTATTATAATTTCCAAACATCCCTTTGTCATGTTGTCGTTCAATTTATAATCACCTCTTTTTCTCCAAGTAAGTAGTAAGGTAAGATAAATATAATTTAATTATATGACTTTTTTATTATTTTTTACTTGTATTATTTATTTTCTGAAATATTTATTTATTAATTTTATGAAGGGAAATTGTAGAGTTGTGCGGTTCTCAAAGCAATATATGTGCTCGTTATAAAGTGGGAACAGAGGTTAATTTTCACTTCATTTTTTATCTACATTTAAATATTTTAATAATTTGTTATTTCGAATTATAATATTTCATTTTTAAAGATACGTATATAAATGCTTTTGTTGATAATGTTGCCAGTCTATTTTTTGTAATGCTTGTAGGATGCAAAGAACAAAGAAGGCGCACAAATCACCTTTTAGACACCAACCTAAGAGAAATTGATGCTCAAGCGGAGTGTAGTAATAATTATTATTTTTTTAATTTTCTAATTTTCAGACTTAATTTATTTCTTTGAATTTTGTAGGATGTAAAAAACAGGAAGGCGCACAAGTCATCTTCTAGAGACCAACTCAAGAGAAATTGATGCTCAAGATGAGTGTAGTAATAATAATTATTTTTTTAATTCTAACTTTTTTTTATCTAATTTGAGACTTATTTATTTCTTTGAATTTTGTAGGATGCAATCGAAAAAGGCTATTGGAGCAATAGCGACACTTGATCAAGTAGACGGTGCGACAGATGCTGATGTCAGCATCCCGGCATGTACAATAACCTAAAGTCCTTTTCACATACCTGCAAGTCCTTTTCCCTAAAGAAGATAGGAAAAAGAAGTGCTCTAGTATGCTGGCTAAAGAAAAGACCCTGATGATTAGAAGCCTGGCCAATAAACTTAAATCAAAGCAGACTGTAATAAATTGGCTCTGTATATGTAGGTTTCTTAAGCCTTCTCAGTTTCTAATTAATCACAATACTTGTTTTTATTACTGATTAATTTACTATTACTTAAATTGACTTGAAATTTCAGGTTTTGTGCAATTGGAAATTGGAATGATACCTTTTCTTAAAAAACATATTCGTACTAATGACCCCTTTACTGCTATATAACAGTAAGTAAATTAGTCTTTCATTATTTAATTTTCAGTTATTTCAATTTTCCGATCACCTGTCGTCACTCCAGTTGAAAGTTCACCACTTGTTCTTATATCAACACTGATTATTCCTTCATTAATCAATTATAGAAGCTTTTCTAGTTTATTGTAAAAGCTACCACTCGATTCTCAAGTTGTATAATTTATGTAATTTTTTTTGTTTGCTAATTTAGGTTGGAGATTATGCTGGCGCTTTATCAAGTTGTGGCTCCAGTAAAGCCTCAATGCAGCCTTCTTTGGTTAAAGAGAAATTAAAGCTGCTACTCCAAATGCAGGTATTATATTTCTAATTATTATAATTAGTTACTTTTAAATCATATTATTGCATAAACAAAAATTGATGAAAAAATTGAAATTAAAAAGTTTGTTTCTATAAATGTGCCATTTTATTTTCGGAGGGTTCTCCATATAAATTTGTTTTTTCGGTTTAGTTTTTTTGGGAGGTCTTATATGTAAAATTTCATGTCCTTTGCAGGCTGAACATTGCAGTAAATGAATATGCAGAGTTAAACAACCAACCATTATTAAATTACCCAATTGCTCGTCCTCATCGATGGGATCTCCAAGTAAGTCTGTTAAATAATTAAAAAAATAAAATTTCTAAAATAAGGCAATAATTAATTTTCAAAAATCAATTTGTTTGCAAATTTGGGGAGCTTCTCTATGTGGTTGGGTTGTGCCTATCTCTTTTAGTGAGGTTCCATTTTAAAATTTAATTTTGTTAGTATTATTATTTAACTTGGTATTAGTAATTATTGTGTGAGTTTACCTTTTAATTAATTTGTTTTTTTATCCTTTCACGCAAATGGGACATAAGCGGGACCTATGGAGCAAGTTGTGACGAATTGCTAGGATTCTGTATGGCATGGTAAAGTTAATATTTTTTTAAAATGAATAACATGTTTCATTTTTTCTTTATTTATTCATTGATTAAATTACCTTTTGGATATGCTAGGTTATGTCGTCCAATTGAGAGAGATGTTTAAATGACTGCTCGTCTCTGCTTGTCGGTGATTCTGCACGAAATATAGAAATGGAGTAATATAATGGATAAGGGAGTAGTCAAATAAAATCATGTTCACATTCCGCTCGACGAAATGCTCACGCAGTTACATTATTTCATTTCATACTATTAATTTTTAAATTCGTAAACATACTTATAATATTAAATATATATTTTTTTCGCTTTTGCAAGTTACAAAGGAGGGGAAATCCAAGTTACAAGTTCAAGTCTTAGATGCATCACAAGCATTATCACATGCAGCCTAATACTTTATTGTTTCAGGTATGATATGAACTTAATAGATTATTATTATTATTATTATTATTATTATTATTATTATTATTATTATTATTATTATTATTGTTATTGTTGTTGTTGTTGTTGTTTATTATTATTATTATTATTGTTATTATTGTTGTTGTTGTTGTTGTTGTTTTTTTAGGAATTTGGGATGGAAAAATGTCCAACCTTACAAAAAGATTGAAGGGGACCAAGACGTAATTGTGCAAAATGTAATGCTTGTATACATACATTAACTTTATTATACGAATAAATTGGAATTTTTCTTCATTAGGGCACTTGGTCAATCAGTTTGTCTATTGCGTCTTTTATCCATTTATTTTGAATAATTTGTGTATTAAGTTTTTGAATCATTTATCCATTTAGGTTATGGAATTTATTGAATAATTTTTGTATTAACTTTTGAATTATTTTTTCCATTTTAGGTTATGCAATTCTTGATTATTCAGAGGTTGTAACTACACCTATTGACAAGACACACTGAAAATGGTATTCTTCTTATTTATAATTTTTTGTGAATTTAGAATTTATTGCGTGTTTGAACTGAACATGTTAAAAGCAGTTCCATGAAGTCTAATTTTCATTTATTTATTTGTTGCGAGTGTACTTTTGAATCAAGCAAACACACTAGATGTGTCACTAATGCCAGTCTTCTTAACAATTGAATTTTCGCTTTATTGATTTGGTAACAGTACATGAGTTTGGATTTTTATAATGATCAATATTAAAGATATTTTTGTATTCGATGTTTCACTTTCTAACCAATGGCTTTTATACTGTTTTGTACCAAACAGGTGCTTGCTTAGTGAAATGTTTAAAGAGCTTCTTTTACGTAGATCTTTTCCACCCTGCTTTTCTACAAGGATTAAGGTAACATGCAAACTTTTGCTGATTAAAATTTTCATTCCTATTTTAAATATTTGTAGTTCTTTTGTATAATTTGTCTAATTTTTTTGGGCTAATTCAGGTTTCGAGATTATGCGCTTGATCGAGTTGTGGTTCAAGTAAGGGGAACCTGTGCGCAAGCCCTAAGTACATGCATCCTCCTTTTTTGATCAATGAGACATTAAATGTGCAGGTATTGTTTTTTTGATTATTATAATTACTTACTTTTAAATCATATTATTGATGTCTTTGGTTAATAATATCAATTTTCAAATCCTAATACGGCGGTCGGATCTATAGTAAAGGATGACCTTGCTATTGTTGAAAATTTTAGATTTCTGCTTCCAAAAGACTATTTTATGACAAAAATAAATAAATATAAGGTAAGGTTCTGTGTGTAGGAGGGATTTCATTTATACCCTTTTGGTAAGTCAGAATTCCAAAATATTCTTTACCGAATTGCAATCCGAAAATTCGAAATATCAAATTACCTATAGTAAAATTTGTAATAATGAATTAAAAAATGATGCACGACACGAGTATAGGTAAGTAAAGTAATATTTGTATTATAGACCCTTTCTTCTACCATCATGCTCGCTCATTGTAGACCTCCTTAGTTCAGAATCTGACCTTTAGCTTTAGGGTTGAAATTTTGATCATTTTTTGTTTTAATAATTTATTTTATTTCAATTATTTTTATGCAATATCATTTTTGAGTTGTGTTCTTTAGTTACGTCATCATCATAATCCTGTCATTGATTTAGTAAACTATTTTAATTTCAATTCGTGATATGAGGTTATGACAATATGCCCTGGTAATGGAGAGACATGATATGTCAGGTGGCACCTTAGAAGAGAAGTTTTCAGAATCGCCGAAAACTGATCTTGACAGCCCAAAACATGAAGAGGCAGTACAATTGCGAAAGGTTTATCTCTGTTCTCTTTAATTTTTCAAATCAAAATGAGTTTGTTTTGATAAAATTGATAACTAATGCGTGTTCTTTCCAATGATTTATTTAGGCGGAAATTACTTGATTTGCCTTATTAACGTGAAGTTGTGCCATTCTGTCATTTCTAGTGATCAAGGGCAGCAAAAAGGTAATTTTCCTAAGATTATATGATAACTTTACATATTTTTTTATGTGGTTATTTTTACATTTAATTGATTTTTTTATTTGTTTGTAGAAAAAGGAAAGAAATTCGCCATTTAATTTTTCTTGTTGGAGGATCCTGATCTGCTGCTGGAAGATTAGTCGTAGAAAATGGAACTTCAGTTGTATATTTTAGAATTTATTGTTTAAATAGTTTAAGAGTTTTTGATTATATGATTTGATTTAATTTCTTTATTGTAGGTTGTCTGGCATTATCATCCGAACAAAGAGCATTTTCAGGAGTTTTATGAGTTTTTTTAAGGTGAGAAATAATACTAACATTATATTAAAATTGTGTTTTATTAATTAAAAAATAATAATTATATTACACTTATTAGATTTAATTTTGAGTCATCTGATCTTTTTTCCTTTTTTTTAAGCAAAGAAGAGGAGAGTAAAAAGAGGGAGGCTAAATATAGACAGACCATGCGTAGATGCTCGATGAAATGCCAGTTTATGCACATGCAGTTCTTTATGCACGTTTAGTTGTCAACAGAAACGATAATGGCGTACATGATAATATTATTATTTTACAAAATTAATATCTTGTTTTTTTCCTTTATTTATTTAACTGGTTAAAATATCTTTAATATGGTAGGTTTTATTGTCCGACTGAGAGAGAAATTTGGATGATCGCTCACCTCTGCTTCGTTAATATTAGGTCAAGTTGAATAGTGACCCAGATTGCTACAATCTTTTGCTGACCATTAGGAAATTATACAATCTTTTAGAATCCGACCAACATCAGTGAAATAAAGGGAATGTAGGAAATTATACAATCTTTTTCTGGTTCGCAATATACTACTTTATTTATTTTCTATTTTCTATTTTTTTGTTTTTGGTTTTAGTTATTAATAGTATTATTTATTTTATAGGAAAATAAAATAAGGCTTTCTTTCTCTTACTGTCATCACGCACAAGGATCACACAATCAGGTATGCTTTTATTACTCTCTATTTTCCGCTCCATGTTTTATAAATTTACATTTTTAATATATATTTATAAAGATTTTGTTCTCTTGATTTATTTTTGTAAAGTTTTACTAAATTCATACGTTTATTTTATCTCGTAGTACAGGAATGCATGATGGAGAGTAATGAGTTGTGCTTGACGGCAATCAGCATTGAAAAACCTCTTCCTACTCAGATTGTTCATTAGATAAGTTATATTTTCTTTGTTTCTTTCATTCCCTCTTTCCTACTCAGACTGCTCCTGCATATGATACAACATATATCAATGCATAGTATAGGAGGTTTATTCTTCATCTGTGATAAGTATCACGTTATGCAGACATCCTTGTAATTTAACATTAACTTGACAATAATTTAATATTTAATATCATACTAAATTTCATTATTTCTTTCACGCATTTATTAATATTCAGTTTTGATTTTTACAGGTTGGGTTCTGGTTTCAGATCATTTGATGGAATTGTTGGACCATTAACTTTCTCTAATTCGCGGTTTAGCTCCCTTTTGTCGTCTACTATCAATCAGACCTAAACTTCATGCCTGTGCAAATGCAATTGTGGTGAAATAAAGGGTTTGTTTGATGTATTAATTGAAGGGATTTAATGATTGAAAGAATTGTTAGCGACGTTTAAGGAGATGTGGGAAACGGGCGTTGATTGATATGATCGTATCGAACAATTCAAATTAGGGTTTGTCAAACATTGGATGACTCTTATGAGCTATGCTGATGTGTTGCATCAATTAATCACATTTATTTTGAATTAAGGAGCTATGTAAGTTAAGAAATTAAGTTAGTCGACAGCATTTGCAATTGTTTTAGGGCTTTTTATGGTAATACATATAATCTATCTAATGAATAGAACAGAGTGAGTGTATAATGCCCTCCAGTCCAGCGGCTACAGGAGAAGTCCATTTGGGCTAACAAAGCAACATGGGAAGGTGAGAATTAAATAATGAGAGTATTCTAGGATAGAATATGAGATGGCCTTAATGAATGCAAATCCAGGCAGGCATGGTAGATTAAGATTAGAATCACCAACAAGGCAACAACTGACCCCCAAAACACGAAGCGGTTGTAAATTTTCCAAAGGTTTGTCTCTGTTCTCTTTTTCTCAAATTAAAACTCGTTTATTTTGATAAAATTGATAGGTAATGTTGCTTTTCAATGATTTATTTAGGTCGAAATTACTTGATTTCCCGTATTAAAGAGAAGCTCTGTGTTGTTTCAAAGCGGTCCAGTGCAAGAACAAGGGCAGCAAAGGTAATTTATTCTAATTGTTATATGGTAATCTTACATAATTTAATTATTTTATATATATATATATATATATATATATATATATATATATATATATATATATATATATTTTTTTTTTTTTTTAGCTTATGATCCAAATGCTAAAAAACTTGCATTTCAACATTGGTTTAAGTACTAAGCATCTGACTTCTTGTTCAAAAGAAAAATAAACTTTCTTCTATTTGTAAGTTTCAAAATATATTTACACTATAAAAAATTTCACTATAAATAATATTAAAAGTATTCAATTGTTTTTTTTAATAATTAATAGGTTGGATGTTGGAGAGGGTAATTAATTAAGTCTAGATGAGAATTTTGTTAGGTCAAGACGTCAACAATGCATTGAATATCTTGACCTAGTAAGTATATAAAAAATATTATATTTATTATTTAGAACAAAAATTGTAATTTTGATCTAATATATTTGTTTTTTTTTTTATACAGAGAAAGATAGAAGAGGCGTATGAAGTTATTGTAGTGTAAATTGGGAAATTCATTTACCAGCAAGAGTCAACAATAAAAATGATAAATGGATTTGTTACAACCTCCAAGTCATCATATGTTGTCGAGCTAAGTTAATTTAATTCTAATAATTTTTACATTTCATTGATTATTTTTTATTGAATGTTTGTTTATTTGTTTTGTAGAAAAAAGAAGGCGAATTCCAGCATTCAAGTTAAACTTCAGAAAAATGGATGCCTAAGTAAGGGTAATGTGACAATTAGTATTATTTTTTTTAACTTTTTTTTTTTGGATAAATCCTTCTTCGAAATATTATTTTCTAATTTTGACATTTTATTTATTTGAATTTTGTAGGAGGCAAAAAACAAGAAGACACAAAAATTCAAAGACCGACATGAGAGGACTAGGTGCGCTTGCAAGTAGTTCGTGTGCGATATGGCTATCAGTACAATTTCTCTTAATTATTCAAATCTACCACGAAATATTATCCAATATTCCATTTTTGTCTTTAACTCAAAACTCTAACCCTATTTCAAAACCAATATATTTTCTTATTTTGTTATAGAAATTAATTACATAATTTCTTAATTATTTGTTACAAAAGGTCAACTTTCTCTCATGGCTCTTCTGGACCGGGTCTTTGTGAGCTTTGTTGATTACTTGACTTTTGTGCACTTTGTTGATTAAAAAACAAGATACGTACAAAAAATATTTTAAAAATAAAAAAGTAAAACCATTAGGAGCTCAAATTTCTTCACAAATTTTTTAGGCAATATGGTATTCAAATGGAATTCGAAGCTTATGGTATTTTTTTTGGAATTGTAGTTTCGTTTTGGCAATATATTATTCAAATGGAATTCTAGCATATGGTATGCTCATGATTATTATTCGTTTGTCGGCGATATGATATTCTAATGGTATTTTTCATGATGATTATTATTTAATTGACGATTTGGTATTCTAATAGTATTCTATATATATGGTATTTTTCATGATTATTAATATTTAATTGGTGATATGGTATTCTATATACATGGTATTTTTCATGATTATTATTATTATTATTTAATCGGGGATTTGATATTCTAATGGTGTTCTATGCATATGGTATTTTTCATGATTATTATTATTTAATCGGCTATATGGTATTTTCTATTATTATTTAATCGGCTATATGGTATTCTAATGGTATTCAATATATATGGTATTTTTCATGATTATTATTATTTAATAATTTGATGCTTGGCAAAGAAGACATTCCCCAGAAGGTGAGAAGCGTGTTATTCGGAAAGTGAAAGGCCACTGCGATGTGTAACTCTGATATCTCCATACTTCCTGTCAAAACAAACCTACCTACGGTCTGCAAACCTGCCCTGTGGAAGATCAAAGAAAAGTCGCCAAAGAAAAGACCGATTACCATATCTAATTTATCCAGGGATTACTTGACCAAACTATCTAAATTGACATATGGTATTTTTCATGACAATATATTATTTAATTGGCGATATGGTATTCTAATGGTATTCTATATACATGGTATTTTTCATGATGATTATTATTTATTTGGCGATTTTGTATTCTAACGGTATTCTATATATACGGTATTTTTCATGATTATTATTATTTAATCAGCAATATAATATTAAAAAATATATGGTATTTTAGGGAATATGATTTTGTGTCAGTTGGCAATATGGTATGCAAAAGTTGATTCTCTTATTTAATTCATTATTCTCTTTTTCTTTTTATCTATCTACTAGCTCAGTTGCGTGGTATGAACCCAAACAATAATAATTAGGTCGAATTCACTATTTATACAAGAAAAAAAAATAATTCCCGAAAAATACACATGTCAGAAAAAATTCCAATTTTGCCATTTTTGCACTTTTAAAGTGCGGTTTACTGTAGCATTTTTTTTAAGAATTCTGGTTTAAATTAGAAACGCCGTTAAATCAGTCTGTATCCCCCATACTATACAATAAATATTCACAAATCGCACTCTGCAGTCAAAAAAAATTCCAGTACTCATTTGAATTATAATTATTGGAACCATTTTGAACGTGTGATTGCGTATAATTATAATATTTATTAGTATTGGACTGTATCATAAAATATAGAAAACAAATATATATATATATATATATATATATATATAACAAATATATATATAGAAAACAAATATATATATATATATATATATATATATATATATATTTCACATTTTTTTTTGGAAATATGGTATTAAAATGGGATACGAAAGTTATGTACTCTTTAGGAATATGGTTTCGTTTTGACGATATATTCTTCAAATGGAATTCTAGCATATGGTATTCTTATGATTATTATTTGTTTGACGGCGATATGGTATTCAATAGCCTATTGTATGAATATTATTTTTTATCAGCGATATGCTATTCTATTAGTATTCAAATATATATGGTATTTTTCATGATGAGTATTATTTAATCGGTGATATGGTATTAAAAATATATGGTAGTTTTGTAATTTTTATATTTTGCCGGCGAAATGGTATTCAATATATATGGTATTTTTCATGGCAAAATGGTATTCTAATGGTCCGTAATCTAGGTGACATTTGACCAGAACCTGACGTTGACCTTGAAGTCAAATGACTCACAACCCGAACGATTCGAAACCCGAAATGAACCGAAATCCGAATGACCTGAAACCCGAACGATCCAAAACACGAACAACCCGAAATTCAAATGACCCGCAATCCGAACGACCCGAAACCTAAATGACCCGAATGACCCGTGACCCAAACGACCCGAAATCCGAATTGATCCGAACACGAATTGATCTGATCCGAACCCAGCCCGCTCGTTTGCCACCTCGACTTAAAGTGTTGAAGCTAAAATGTTTAGAACTAGAAAGGACACTACTCCGCTTCGGAGAGTTGTTCGCTCTTTTCTGTTGTTCGACGCTCTTGGTGTTTGCTGAATTTTTTTTGTTCAATGGATGAAAATAAAAAGTCACGTTCTATTTTCGTTTAGATTTTTTTTTCTCACTTTCGGTTTGAAGTAACTTGTTGACTTCTTTGCTTCTATAACAAACTTTCTCATCTCATTAACCCTAATAAGTAGAAAACAATTTTCTAGAAATATTGAATGAAATATGTTATGAAAAGAAAATCATGTATATTTCATATCCCGAAATAAGAAAAACATCATTGACTTTTTAAAGAATTTCTTATTTTTTTAGGTTGTACTCAGATTCCTTTTGTCATGAATTTAAATGATAACAAAAATAAAAAGAAACATGATTAGAAGAAATAGACGATAAATTTTAATATTGAAAGAAGTTTGTTTATGATGACACTTTATCATTTTTGAGATAAATCAAATCCTTCAGTACTTGTGGTTCCCCTGTTTTTTGAAAAATACAAAATTTTAAAATTAATACCATTTAATTAAAAACATTCATGAAAAGAAAGTAAATAAAATGAAAAATACCTAAATTATGACATTCTAGAGATTTGATGATTTATGGATGATGTACCTTGACCATAGTTATTTATTATTGCCAAATCGTATTCATATCTGATCATATTCATCTGCCATAAATGCTATTGGTATCCTCTAACTACAGTTCAATATGTATTAACTATGTTGCACAAACACTTTAAAAATCCGGCCGTAAATCCGGTCATGTCCGTATCGGACATCGACGCTCCTTGGACACTTTCCGGACATGTGTCTGACACACCATGCGGCGTGTTAAATATTTTATTATTAACAATTGTTTAGGTTATTTCTTAGGACACTACTTTGGGCGCACATGAATATACACGATAAGGGATCCGGACACGTGCATTGGACTTGTTAACCTAATTATTGCACCAATTTGTTATCTCCGTATTTTTAGAGACCACTTCATTCCACTTTTTCATTCAGGTGATTCCGGGACTAGACATTTAAAGCGGATTTTGGTTATTTAATGTCAAGTTTTCATACATAAACATATAAAATGTCAAATATCATACATGCACATGTAGGAGTACAATTTCAAATGTTATGTATATTGTATTCATTTACAAAATATAACCTGTAACTTTCTAATTGTAACATTAAAATATTACATATAATCCTTTAAAATTAAATAAAATTGATATAAACAATGTATACAATAATTAATTATATATTTGTATTCATAAAAATAATATAATAATATTTATATAACACATCGTGTCCTCTATTTATTTTAGAATTGCCGTGTCCGTACCGTTAGACACGACACTCGTAATCATGTCTGTACAACATAGTGTATTACATAATTTGATTATTGAATTAAACAAATTTGATAAATACATTAACTAATTGATGAAAGAGCCCAAAAGACTACTTTCATTAATCTATATATAGCATGTATAAATTAAAAAAAGACACAGCAAAATTAATCAAATAAGTCATGAAAAGGAAGAAAACTGAGTTAAAGGGGATATTTTACCTACTAATACAATAAATACCAAATTTGCCCACTTGTTAAAATAATGTTATCATGTAATGATTAACCATTGGCTACAAATGTATAATTATACATGTATTGTCATCTCTAATTATAGTACGAAGTAATTAAAATGGAATTAATTTTGAGATCTATATCATAGGGAATCTTAAAACCTTTGTGAACTGTTCCTCTAAATTTGAAGTCCTATATTTAGCCAGATCTAATTCTGTGAGATTTATTTCTCAGTATTTATGTACTCATTTAATCCCACCGAACATTGTAAAACACACCCTCATTTTGTTTCGACTATGCATCTCCCACCCAAATATATCATTGGTATGTTCCTTTTGGCTCCCTCCAATAACTTATGGAATGGGAAACATTTTTTTTTAATCTAGCCACACTCAAGGGTTGGAATACGAAACAGTTAAGTAATCAATTTTTTTTTAGGGATAAATTATGGTAGAAGAAAGATGGTATTTCCAAGCCAATTGAGAATGGTTTGGGCATTGGCAACTTATTTGGAGAAGTACATGTTTTATATAGTGGGGAGAAGAACACGCATTTTGAATGATGATTAAGCTGGTGACCGGTGAGAAGCACGTTACGTGTTCATTCAAATATTTTTAATTTTTTGGTTATGATACTATAATATATTTTGGTGATGTTTTAAAAATCTAACAATGCAAGGGTAATTCGGTAATTTTTTAAAGAAACTATAGAAATGAAGGTCATACAATATGCATGATTTTTCTGAATGTTTTTTAAGGGTAATTCGGTAATTTTGTAAAGAAACTATAGAAAAGGAGGGCATACAATATACATGATTTTTTGAATGTTTTATATGGGTGTCCGTGATACTTGCCATTTTGTACGGGCATACATGATACTTTTAATAATCTATTATCTTTTGTAAATTTTTTTATCATAATTTTTTTTATTATGCTAATTTTGAAGAAAATATAAAAATAAGGGGTATGGAATATACATGCCATTCCCTTCCATTTACAGGGATATACACCATATTTCCCATTTTGTAGGGTTATACACAATCTTTCAACATTCCAACTTTTCTAACTTTCCGTTATTATTTTTTTACCGGAACTAGTGTTGCATGAGACTGGCGTACTACATAATGAGCACTAATTTGGTAAATTACATGAAGAACAAACTGAACCAGGAAAATACAACGGTGGCAAATAACGTCACCAACTAGTCCGGCACGTGCTACGTCACTCCTTTAAAGTACGCCTTTCTGGCGGATGCTTATTTCGGGTGGTTCTGGACTGTAGCTAGTTTCATGATTGCTTACATATTTGGAAGTATATATATTAATATTATTAAATAATTATGGGGAATTTTCAAAAAACTCTACATTATACCTAAATTGTAAAAAAGCCCATTGAAAATCCTCAATAATAGGGAGACTTTTTTGCAATTTTCAATAATGTAAAGGTTTTTTTTGCAATTTTCAACAAAGGCTTAGGCATAATATAAGGGCTTTTTCACAAGTTTTTCAATTATTTCCCTACTACAAACTTACGAAATTGTAGATACACTCGTATCATTTTAACATGCGTGAGAACGGCCACAGCAAATCACAAAAGACAAATCTAAATTTTTGTGTCCGCTTTTCATCAGTCAAATGTTTGTCACACCATCTTTCATAAATGGTAATATGAAGTGTTTAAATATAGGTACTTCATTAAGTGGCTAGTTAAATAGTATAACAATAAAGCTACAATAACAGACCATTTTGCCCGACTATATACCGACGTATGATGTGGCAGATGAGTAGTTTCCACATCGGAACAAAGAATTAAACGAAAGAACTCTCCGTCTCTTCCCCCCGTTTAGCTCCAAGCCTCAAAATTAATCCCCTCCCGCTCACCCCTAAGCCTAAAGCCACAGAGGTGCTGCTAGCTCTCCCCCTTTCACAGCTAGCTCTGGCCTTCTCTCCTTCTCGCAAGAACACAACCTCTGCTCCTCGCCCGCCAAGATTGAGAGACGTCCTAAAAGCTGGTTGCACAGGAAAGAGTGACGCTTTCCTCTTCTTCTCACTGTGGTCGATTATGCTTTAACAACTAAACTGGTAAACAGAAACTTTTCTCATCTTTCTTCTTTATTCAGGTCTTAAATTATTAAATTTGGAATAATTAGTTTGTAATTTGGGTTTGATATTTGAATTTCTGAGTTCAAGTTTCCTTCGGATTTGAATTACTGAATTTGAGTTCAATTTTGTTTGAATTAGTTTCAATAAATGAAGCATCCAGATCTAAAAAAGCTTATTTCAGTTCTAAAGGGAAAGGCTTAATCATGTCGAAGGAACTGTTTTTTTTTTTGAGAGAGATATTTTAGAAAATTTCAGCAATTATTTCATTGTGCAGATAATTGCAAAATAGACCTACATCACAGCAGAAAGCCCCTCTGCTCCTGCAGGAATTCAAAAAATTCTCTTTCTCGATATGATTTATCAATTCATTAATTTATTTTTTCTTATTTTCTTCAGTTTGCACTTATATTAAAAAACTACCAAACTACAGAGACAGATACTCCAAACAACCAAAGACGGAAATCTTCGTGCCGGATTTGACTGGAGACCAATTATTTTTTTTGTATTTTTACTTAAATAGGAGTTGGGCTTGTCAATGGATTGGGTTGAATCCGAATCCAGTGGGTATCCAACCTGAACGGATCGGGTTAAACCCGAAAAAAAAACCCACGGATCGGGTTCGGGTTCAAACCCGAAAGCAAAATCGGGTTCGGGTTTGGCATTATCCGATCCGCGGGTAATCCGAACCCGAACCCGAAACTTAAGTTATTAGTTATATTTTAACCCTAACCCTAACCCATTACCCCAACCCGATCCACTACCTCCCTAATTTCCCCATCTCTTCTCTCCCTCGTCCAGAACTGAGAAGAAAAAAACGAAGAAAAAAAGGTAGAAAAAAACCCTAACCTGCGCCGGCGATCTCTCTCCTCCGCCCTCTAACTGCGCCGGAGACCTCTCTGCTCCGTCCTCCCCTAGATCTCCTTCGGTCCTTCCTCTACTGACTACTCTCACCACTTCTTCTTCTTCTTCTTCTTCTTCTTCTAAAGCAAAAAATAGAAACTTATTTCGGGTTTCGATTTTACCCACGGATTTCGGGTTATCCGCGGGTTCGGGTTCGGGTTTTAAAAGGTTAAACCCGAAATATTCGGTTCGGGTTTTGGTAAGGCCAAACCCGAATCCGAACCGGTCCATTGACAAGCCTAATAGGAGTCTTACTGTTATAAGGATGGAGAGAGTTCTCCAGTTCAAATCATCAAATTTTCATTTAACCCCTTTAATTTTGGCAATATTCTGAATAAGCGAACATGACAGGAAAAATAGCACAAGTTAGATACTATCTATCCTTATCATATAAATTGATAACTTTTATGTATGCAGTTTCTATGTGAAAATAGTGGTGTGAAAATTCATTAGTAACAAGGCTGGAAAAGAGTGAGATTAATGGTAAAAGGAGCAGGTGCAATTGGCATAATTCCCATCGATGGAACTGAACATCATCTTGTAGTTTCATGCGTCTTGCATCATTTGTTGGAAAATAAATGGGAGGCATATTAATGTATGAGCATGTAATCAGGGGCTTTTAGCTCAAGTTTTTTAATACAATGATGTAAATTTTAACAGTTGGTAATCAATTGATATAGTGTATAATATGAGATATGTTATAATTGAAATCAAGTTTTTGTTATATGAATGTGTTTGACAAAATGTAATAAACTTAGTAAAAATCATCGAAAAAATTATAACAACATTCTAAAAAAAAAATCAATACAATCACACAAGAATCTAACAAAAGTACAACACATTTATAACCAAAATTTCACAAAATTTATGACACAAAATAGCAAAAATTTACAAAAGCAAAAGTTCATAACAAAATCTAACAACCCACAAACATCCAAAAATTATCTATGACATCATGTAAATCGGGTAAAAATTGTCATTGAATTTCACACGATATAGCAAAACAATTTATATTTCCCTATTAATCAATTTACGAGTATGAGCGGTAAATGAGTTTAGGGGTCGAACACAAGGATGTATGGGCTCAAGAATTAACTAATCTCAATGGTTTATCTCTAGTGTAATTTCTTTTAATTCAAGGGTTATTAGATAAATTTTCAAGTTCAAATACAAATATCAGTTTTGTTTCAAAGATTCAACACGTCACACTTTAGTGATTTAATCGTAACTAGAGAAAATAAACTCCGAATCCAACACACGAGATACCGTTGGAAACTAGAAAGAGAGATCTAAGATGTTGTCCTTTACTGGTATTATTATTTTATTCAAGAATTTTGAGATATTTGCAGTTTAGTCCAGAACTTATTTCAGATTCAAAATCAGTTCATCAGCAAATTCAGAAAATTATATAAAAATCACCAAAGCTTGAAAAATCCCAAAATTCGAACAGAAATTCAATTATCAAGTTTTGGATTATCTATTAAAATTTGGTACAATTCTGTTTTATAGTTTGAGATTTATAATGAAAACTCAGATCTGGATCAGAAACTTGTTCTGACATACCACTACTCACAAAAGTTGTAATATCTTCTGATCTGTTCTAACAACTACTATTTTAAAATTCATATTTGGATTTTATACTTCAAAAAACTTTAAGTAGGAATATTTTTGAATTTTTATTATTTGTTTTTGTATTTTTAAAAATTTCAGAAGAAAAGAAATAGTAAATCTGGACAGAAAGATTAAAAATAGAAACATTGCAATTTTAGAAAATTAATATCGCACAGATCACAAATCGGAATTGGGCAAAATCTAGTTTGAAAATTATCTACTATAAATTTTAAAAATATTTATTTAATTTTTCAGATCTGAATTAGACACAAAATTAAGGGAAAAAGACTGAAAAACAGAGAAACAAACAGCAGCAAGTCAGAAACTGGATTAGCGTTTGATTTTCGGTTTAAAAATAGGGATTTGTAGGAAATTTATGATGTGTAACAATCATTAATCACTTAAGGTATAATTGTTCAGATTTAAATGATGGATTTGAGCAATCTAAGATAAGATTTACTCAACAAATTGACTTAAGAACTAGTTTATTCCAAAACAGCAATTTCAAAACAAAACTAAATTTAAATCAACCACAACTCCAAATTAATCACACAAATAATAAGCTAAATATTTCAAATGATTATCAAGCCAATAAATTTCAGATTTAATAGATCAATTGATGAAAAATACTAAGCTATGCATTTTCCCTAATTTATTCAAAAATATGTGTGTTTATGACTATTCATCAAAATTCAGCAAAATTACAAGAATAATAAGCAAGATTTCATTTATAAAAATCACACATTTCCTTCCCTATCTAGATTTACTCACACATATTCACAAGAATAAGAATTTGACAAGATTTCCTCATGATTATTACAAAATTGAGTTCATGTGATCTAAAATTCAAATCAAATTATTTAAAGAGAATTGGACTAAACCGAGAGTTGGAGGACCAACCGGTAGCTCCCTCGAGTCGATTTGAAGCTCCAATTGCACCTCGATTCAAGCAAGAATCGACCGATTCGAATTTTTCCCAAATCAGCCCCAAATTGCGCGATTTCACTTAAAAACGAAAATTAGAACTCAAGAAAACTTGAAACTCATTAATGGTGGTTCTAGAGATTAAAGAATAAGAGTGGACAGTGGTATTTTTAATGAAGAGGCTTGAGGAGTGTTTTATTGGCTGAATTGGACTTGAGAGTCCAATGGCCTGCTTGTGATTGGCTCAGGCGGATCAAGGGATTGTACTGAGGATCTGGACAAAATTTCGTTGAATTTGGTTGTACTCAATTCCCCTGTATGATACACTGAAATGAAATGAGTTATAGATTCATGTTGTGAGTCACGTAGCTTTGGTTAGGCGCTGAACAGTTCGAATTTGTTGCCAAACGGATTAGAGGCAATCTAGTAGTGAGTGTGTTTTGGTTTTGGCGCTCAGGTTTCTTTCCTTACATATTCCTCATTTCACGCTCTTTCCAAAACTCAATATTTCATCCATTTTTTATTCACGATTCAGTTCCCATTATTGTCCAGAGTTATTCTACTCGCTTTCATGAATCCACGGAATTTTGAATCGCACGATTTCATTGAGTAAATCTCCAGATATTCTAGTTTGAACTGGTACAGCTCAGTATTTTTCCAGCACCGAGCAACACTGACATTTCGAGCTCAAACTCAATTTCTGATCAACAATTCTCAAAACAACCAATTGTAAATTCTTCCTACAACCTCATATAAACTCACTGAATCGATAAAAAATCACCTTGTTTGAGAAATTTGAGCCAATTCGTTTGGAGCAAAATTTGACCGTTAGAACTAGAATTTCGTCGAACAGTTTACTCGCATGAATTCAAACATGAACTGCTCACTCAATTCTCCATCATTCTTAGGGTTCTTAGTATCCATGAAAAGAGGGGAGACAGAAGGAGACAATGGAATTATTTTTGATCAAAAATAATGTCTGTGGAATGAGTTATGGACTTGAGAAGTTTCAGCTCGAATTGTCCAATTTCATCAAAAACAGCATTCAATTTCATCGAACACCTTTTTCAAACACACAATCCTTATGAAATTCTTCATCATTTTCTGATATCTTTATATGGTTGGAAAGAGGGGAATAAGGAGAAGAGAATGTCATTAGAATTATGACAAACCGAGTTTTATGCAATAAATGGTGAGCTCGAGAAAACTGCAGCTCGAAATTGGTTATTTTTGGGCTGACAGGAGGATTTTCGCGTTTTGCGGCCAACTCTGGACGTTCCAGCGATGGTGAATCAGACGGTTGTGCTTGTCTTGTCGAGACGAGTCGAATGGTATCGAGTTTGTTCAATTCTGAGCACTTCGAAAAAAAATCGCATTTTTGAGAGAGAAAGAGTTTACTTAACTGCGACGGTTGACTTTTCAGATTTGACCAGAATTTTTGCGCGTCGCAATTTTTCTATTCATGCGCTGCTAGATTTATTTTGAGGTGTAAAATGATAGTTAGGATCCGCTTAGTTCGAACGTCATGTTCCGATTTTAAACGTCTTGAAAAACAGGGACGTTTCTTCTTAGTTTTGACGTTTGCTCTTTTTCACCGACGTTTCTCATCTTTTAGGGTTAGAGAAGTATGTGTATGAGTGGCATGACTTTGAGCAAGAGTGGTAATTTCCCCTTTTAACTCGTCCTTGATGTTGTTTATAAGCGAGATTTGCCCCTGTATTTGTTCCGACATCCCTTGCATCATGGCAAGGATTTGAGCAAATTCGGAATTTGAAGATGAAGCTTGAAGAGTTGGAGGTTGAGGTGCTTGTTGTTGTTGAGGTTGGTGTTGAGTTTGCGCGTTAGGATGAACATAAACTCCAGATTTTTGATAACCTTATTGGGGTTATTGAAATTGAGGGCTGTCGCGCCAACTGAGATTAGGGTTTTTCTTCTAAGGTTCATATGCGTATTGAGGGTGTTGGTAACCATCCACATGGTTTACATCTTGAAGGGTATCACACTCGTCGGTTGCGTGATCTGTGCTTGCGCAAAACTTGCATGGTGTGGGTTCCATTCTTTCCCCTACCGCCTTAAGCACTTTGTTGAATTTTGTTTCGAAGTTCGTCGTGATGCGGGACTCCATTGCTTTGAGATTCACTTTGCTTATTGTATTTACTTGCCCCAAGATTCCATCGCGAGCTAGGTTTCCTTCGGCCATGATTTCGATGAGGGTACGCACTTCGACAGGAGTTTTATCGTTGAAAGATCCACCAGCCGAACATTGGAGAAGACGGGCTTCTAATGTGTTCATCCCTTGGATAAATTGGTCAAGTAGCAAGGTCTCAGTGAGGTTATGGTTAGGGCATGATGCGCACAATCTTACGAAGCGCTCGTAGTATTCTTGAAGGGTTTCGTCGCCTCGTTGTTGAATGTTTGTAATCTCCTTATATATTTTAGCGGTAAGTGTGCTCGGAAAATAACGCTTAAGAAAACGCTTCGCCACATCGTCGAATGTCTCGAATGGTTCACCCTGTAAATGATTAAACCAATCCATAGGGGCAGCTCCTAATGTATGAGGAAAAATGATCAACTTAATGTTGTCCAGATTGTCAGTTTTACCAAATAATGCAGTGCATTTCATATGAAATTCATCTAAATGTGCATATGGATTGTCATCTTTATGTCCTTCAAATGTTGGTAAGGCACTTAACATGAATGGACTTATCTTAAAATTTGGTACTATAAGTATAACAATGTTTCTAGAATTTTCTTGAATTTTGTGTTCTAAAAATTCCCCTAATGTTCTTTGTTGAGCATTTTGTACGTTTATTAATGTTTCTTTAAATTATGTTTCGACTTCTTAAATTTTAAAATGAGATGAAGATGATGATGATGATGCTGGTGAAATAGATTTAGAATGAGAAATAGAAGGAGACGGAGAAACGGGTCTTGGAGTTGCAGACAGGATGACAAGAGGTCGAATTTAAACTTCTTCTTGTGGCTTTTCCACATGGTTTAGCTCTTCTTGTCGTACTCGAGACCCTTGCGTCAAAGGAGAAGTCTCTTCTTGTCGTGTTCCTGTGCTTGACGTAGTTGTGCCTTGCTCGCTTTTCGCCTTGTTCCTCTTGATCTCTCTTAGATGCTTGTTGATGTCCTTCTTCTGAGGAGTATGTACTTCACCTTGTGATCTCGTCTTTCTCATAAACCTTCAAAAATTCAAGAGACAAAAACACTAGAGAAAATATGAGATGGGCTAGTTTAAACTTGATGCAAGCCGCCTCCCCGGCAACGGCGCCATTTGTAAATCGGGTAAAAATTGTCATTGAATTTCACACGATATAGCAAAACAATTTATATTTCCCTATTAATCAATTTACGAGTATGAGCGGTAAATGAGTTTAGGGGTCGAACACAAGGATGTATGGGCTCAAGAATTAACTAATCTCAATGGTTTATCTCTAGTGTAATTTCTTTTAATTCAAGGGTTATTAGATAAATTTTCAAGTTCAAATACAAATATCAGTTTTGTTTCAAAGATTCAACACGTCACACTTTAGTGATTTAATCGTAACTAGAGAAAATAAACTCCGAATCCAACACACGAGATACCGTTGGAAACTAGAAAGAGAGATCTAAGATGTTGTCCTTTACTGGTATTATTATTTTATTCAAGAATTTTGAGATATTTGCAGTTTAGTCCAGAACTTATTTCAGATTCAAAATCGGTTCAGCAGCAAATTTAGAAAATTATAGAAAAATCACCAAAGCTTGAAAAATCCCAAAATTCGTACAGAAATTCAATTATCAAGTTTTGGATTATCTGTTAAAATTTGGTACAATTATGTTTTATAATTTGAGATTTATAATGAAAACTCAGTTCTGGATCAGAAACTGGTTCACAGACCAGTACTCACAAAAGTTGTAATATCACCTGATCTGTTTTAACAACTACTATTTTAAAATTCATATTTGGATTGTACACTTAAAAATACTTCAAGTTGGACTATTGTTGTATTTTTATTATTTGATTTTGTATTTTTTAAAATTCAGAAGTAAAGAAACAGTAAATCTGGACTGAAAGATTAAAAACATAAAGATTACAATTTTAGAAAATTAATATCTCACAGATCACAAATCGGAATTGGGAAAAATTTGGTTTGAAAATTATCTACTAATTAAATTTTCAAAATATTTATTTAATTTTTAAGATCTAAATTAGATAGAAATTAAGGGAAAAACTAAAAAGACTAAAAAACAGAGAAACAAACAGCAGCAAGTCAGAAACTGGATTAGGGTTTGATTTTCGGTTTAAAAATAGGGATTTGTAGGAAATTTATGATGTGTAACAATCATTAATCACTTAAGGTATAATTGTTCAGATTTAAATGATGGATTTGAGCAATATAAGCTAAGATTTACTCAAGAAATTGACTTAAGAACTAGTTTATTCCAAAACAACCATTTCAAAACAAAACTTGATTTAAATCAATGACAACTCCAAATTAATCATACAAATACTAAGCTAAATATTTCAAATGATTAACAAGCCATAAACTTCAGATTTAATTGATCAATTGATGAAAAATACTAAGCTAAGCAATTTTCCCCAATTTATTCAAAAATGTGTGTGTTTATAACTATTCAGCAAAATTCAGCAAAATTACAAGATTAATAAGCAAGATTTCATGTATACGAATCAGAAATTTCCTTCTCTATCTAGATTTACTCACACATATTCATAAGAATAAGAATTTGACAAGATTTCCTCATGATTATTACAAAATTGAGTTCATGTGATCTAAAATTCAAATCAAATTATTTAAAGAGAATTGGACTAAACCGAGAGTTGGAGGACCAGCCGGTAGCTCCCTCGAGTCAATTTGAAGCTCCAATTGCACCTCGATTCAAGCTAGAATCGACTGATTCGAATTTTCTCCAAATCAGCCCCAAATTGCACTATTTCACTTAAAAATGAAAATTAGAGCTCAAGAAAGCTTGAAACTCATTAATGGTCGTTCTAGAGGTTAAAGAAGAAGAGTAGATAGTGGTGTTTTTAATGAAGAGGCTTGAGTGGTGTTTTATAGGCTGAATTTGACTTAAGAGTCCAATGGCACATTTTGAATGGAGAGGAGAGGAGAGGAGAGGGCAAACGAAGGTTTGTGATTGGCTCAGGCACATCAAGGGGTTGTACTGAGGATCTAGACAAAATTTCGTTGAATTTGGTTGAGAATTGTACGATTTTGAGCGGAAGATTTGAGGCTCTTTTTTTTTGGCGGAAATTGTGATCTTCAGATCTGGAGCGAAGATGGTATTGTTCTCTCCAGTTGCGTGTTGCACTAGAGAATCTAGTGTAGGTTATGAGAGTTTTTCATAGTTGGGGAGGTAGAAATGGTGGCTTCGGTCGGGTACACTGCAAGGATTTGTCAAGCTTTGAAACAAACTGCTTAGTTCGTTCTGAGACTGCTCGTGGTCCCCTGTATGATACGCTGAAGTGAAATGAGTTATAGATTCATGTTGTGAGTCACGTAGCTTTGGTTAGGCGCTGAACAGTTCGAATTTGTTGTGAGATTATTTGTTGCAAAACGGATTAGAGGCAATCGAGTAGTGAGTGTGTTTTGGTTTTGGCGCTCAGGTTTCTTTCCTTACATATTCCTCATTTCACGCTCTTTCCAAAACTCAATATTTCATCTATTTTTTTATTCACGATTCAATTCCCATTATTGTCCAAAGTTATTCTACTCGCTTTCATGAATCCATGGAACTTTGAATCGCGCGATTTCGTTGAGTAAATCTCCAGATATTCTAGTTTGAACTGGTACAGCTCAGTATTTTTCCAGCACCGAGCAACACTGACATTTCGAGCTCAAACTCAATTTCTGATCAACAATTCTCAAAAAGGCCAATTGTAAATTCTTCGTCACTTTCTTACAAAACTACATCAACTTTAATGGATGAAAATGATCAAGCATAGCTCAAATTATTGCTCAAACACTGAGCTGCTGTCCAGCTTCAACTCGGTTTAATTGCAGCTGCTGACATGTTCCACGTTTTGAGCTTAAACTCGAAATTCACTCAACTATATTTCGAATTATCTGCTAGGCACTGTTATTAACTCCCTTAAGATGATCTCTGATGACTTTTATCTCTTAATTCATTTTATAACCTATCGAATTCATTCCATTTTCTACTCAGCTCTTGCAACTCGAAAGATTAACCAAAAATTGATGAACTTACGACTCAAACCCTCATCCAAAGTAGTTTTTCGATCAAATTGAAACCTTAAAAATCTTCCTACCACCTCATATAAACTCATTGAATCGAGAAAATATCACCTTGTTTGAGAAATTCGAGCCAATTCGATTTGGGCAAAATTTGACCGTTAGAACTAGAATTTCGTCGAATAGTTTACTCGCAAATTCAAACAGGAACTGCTCACTCAATTCTCCATTATTCTTAGGGTTCTTGGTATCCATGGAAAGAGGGGACATAGAAGAAGATAATGGAATTATTTTTGATAAAAAATAATGTCTGTGGAATGAGTTTTGGACTTGAGAAGTTTCAGCTCGAATTGTCCAATTTCAGCAAAAACGATATTCAATTTCATCGAACACCTTTTTCAAACACACATTCCTTACGAAATTCTTCATCATTTTCTGATAAGGAGAAGAGAATGACTTTAGAATTACGACAAACCGAGTTCTGTGCAGTAAATGGTGAGCTCGAGAAAACTACAGCTCGAAATTTGTTATTTTTGGGCTGACAGGAGGTTTTTCGCGTTTTGTGGCTAACTCTGGACGTTCCAGCGATGGTGAATCATACCGTTGTGCTTGTCTTGTCGAGACGAGTCGAATGGTATCGAGTTTGTTCAATTTCGAGCACTTCGAAAAAAAATTGCATTTTTGAGAGAGAAAGAGTTGACTTCACTGCGATGGTTGACTTTTCAGATTTGACTAGAATTTTTGCGTCGTAATTTCTCTATTCATGCGCTGCTAGGTTTATTTTGAGGTGTAGAACGATGGTTAGGATCCTCTTAGTTCGAACGACATGTTCCGATTCCAAACGTCATGAAAAACATGGACGTTTCTTCTCTGTTTTGACGTTTGCTCTTTTTCACCGACGTTTCTCATCTTTTAGGGTTAGAGAAGTATGTGTATGGAGAGTGTAAGCATTTTTAAGGAGAATTTGGCTATTATTGGCCCATTATTTGCGTTTTTGTCTAATTCTTCATTTTATGGTCTTTTTGCCTGTAAAATCACACAAAAATATATTACGAGATTTCAAATCATGTTTTATGAATTATGAGCAGTTTTGATACATTTATTGTGAATTATGATTAAATTTGAGATGATAAAAATCATAAAAATGTGTAGTAAAATACACATTACACATAAAAAATGAACTAAACAGTAAACAACACTAGAATCCAATGATCTAGACATACTGCTTCCTCAAACTTGATAAACTCCCACATCTTGTTCACATCTTGTTTGGAAAACTATTGCGTCATCCGTACTATCCTGAAATTATTAAAACATGTCTGAGTTTATAAGATGCAATAAAAAAAAAAATATAAACTAATGCTTACATTATCAATTCGCGTTCGTATATCACTAACTGCACAAAGCCACAAGTTAGCGCTCAAATTTTCATAAAGTCGCAAGTTAGCGTCCAATCAAGCAACTGTACCTCCTTCAAATTTCAATATCATCTAAAATGATGAATTGATACCTCTCAGTTCAAATCATCAGTTTTTTCATTTATCCCCTTCAATTAACTACATAGAAATCAATCAATAATTCTCATTTTTCTTAAATTAGGCTCAAGCGAGCCTCAATTTAACCCTAATGCTGGAATTAAGAGCTTAGATATGCAATAGAGTTCGATTTAACAATAAATCCACATATGCCTGTAATTTTTTCTTCAATTAAGCTTAAAATTAAATTGTTGCAATTAATCATTAATTCAGTGAAGCCGCAATTCAAAATTATACCGAAATTCAACCAGTCAAACCCCAATTACACCCAAATTATTGCAAACTTACTATTGAAAACTCAAATGGAAAAAAAATGGGATGAAGGTTTGTTTATCAGTTGACTGGTTTCTGGAGAGCACCAATGAGAAGTGGTGGAGAGCAGAAGGGCAATTCATCGAGAAGAAGAGGAGAGCGTCGCTTCTTCCCCATGCGAGAGCTAGGGCTTAGGGTGAGAGTGGATCGGGAGGGAGCAAGAGTGAAAAGTTGAACAGGTGAGAGCGAGTGGGGATAATTGCTAAAGCTACGTCTTTATTCTCTTCCGTTTAACTTCTGTGTGTCTGACGTGGGAGCTGGAGTCGCCACGTATGAGATTGGTATATGGTCGGGCAAAATGGTCGGTTATTGTAGCTTTATTGATAATATAATGATATTTTAATCTAATTTGAAAGTTAAGTGATCTCTATGAGATAATTGAAATTTGAGTGACATGACATATTTGATAATTTTTTTAAGTTGAGTAATTTCTAGAAAAAATTAAAAATTAAATGACTTATTTAATTATTTTTAAAATTTGAGTGATCTACGATTAAATTTACCCAAAAATAAAAAATAAAAAAAAATTATTGAGTTCAAACTGGGTACTCATATCAAATAAAAACATATGATGGTCAGAACATGACATATTTTTTAATTTTCCTTGAAAATATCTTAATTATGTTAAAAAATATTGTTCCGCCAATAAAAAATACTGTTCCGCCAAACTCTTTGGCGAAACAGATTAAAATTTTAATTTTCAGTGTTAACTAATACTTAGTAAGAAAATTTAGAAAAAAAATTGTTTTGCCAAATAGTGTGGCAGAACAGTGATTTTTTTCCCTTAAATTTTCATTGCTGTTTAGGGGGAAAAAAATTAGGCTATTAGGACAAAAGACTTGGTGGAACACGTAAATTTGTTTATTTTTTGGTTAATTTCCTTGCTAAATTTGCAGTTAATGCTGAAAATTAAAATTTTAAATGTTTCACCAAAGAGCTTGGCGAAACAATATTTTTTACCTAATTAAAATTGTTTAAAGTTGCTAAATAGCCCGGGCGAACCCAAAAGACAAGTATAACCTAAAAAAAGGCACAGCAAAATTAATCAAATAAGCTATGAAAAGGAAGAAAACTGAGTTGAAGGGGATATTTTACCTTCAAATACAACAATATCAAATTTGCCCACTTGTTATAACAATGTTATCATGTAATGCTTAGCCATTAGCTAAAAATGTATAATTATACATGTATAATATTAAGATGATATGTCGTTATTATTATTTGTCTTAAATTCTTTAATTACATATGCTCTTTTGATTTTTTTTTATAATATATTATTGAATATAGGTTTTTTTACTTTTTTTTCTTTATGAATAAATTCAATTATTGTTATAAAAAAGGGCTTAGGTGGGTCAAAATGTTGAAGCAAAACTGCTTAGAATTATACCTATCAAAAATTATAAATTTCCGAAGAAGAAATACCGCCAACTCAAATTTCGCGTTTCATTTTAGGCGCCCCGTAGTATTACAGATTTACAGTCCCATCCCTTTTGTGCGTTTCTATTCCGTCTTTCCCATTTCCATTCCATGGCGTCTGCCCGTTCAAGAAGAGGCCGGCCCAGCCAGCTTCCGCCTCCTCCTCCTCCTCCTCCAGAAGAAGAAACCAATTCGGTCTCAGACGAGTCTGAATCGGCCACTGATTCGGACTCCGACTCCGACTCGACGGGCTCTGAAGAAGAGGGAGAATCAACAGATAACGATGAAGGCGAAGAGGAAGAAGGAGAAGAAGAGAGAGGAGGGGGAGAAGAGGGAGGAGGTAATGATGGGGAGAGAGAGAAGACTGAAGAAGTTGAGTCGGGGGAGAATTCGGCGGTGCCTAATTGCCCGGTTTGCATGGAGATGTGGACCTCAGAGGGACCTCACCGTGTCAGGTAAGAAATATTGGAGCTTTTGTTTTCTGTTTTCTAGTTGTGAGTAAGCTTTGGAATGAATGCTAGGGTTTTGTAAAGAACTCAATGTCAGATAGAACGACAAAGACACTATCAATCGATTGTGAGAAAAGAATCACAAATCTGTCCTAATTGCAATAATGTATAAAATTGAACCACTTCTTACATTTATGTGGTTATTTGCTGTTTTTGACCAATTGAACATGATTTAACTATTGCACAATTGGCCATGATTTAACTAAAATGTTCTGAGCAAAAATCTTTTATTTGATTGAATATTTTAAAAGTTAAAACCCTGTTTTGCATCAGTATGCTTTGCGATTTTACTATTGGATTGCTATGCTTCATGTGAGAACTTAATCTTTTTTTGTTTGCTCTGAATATTCCTTAATTCTTCAGATCTGTAACTTGTTGCATAGCAATGTGCCATACATTTGAGGCTAATTATAAAAACCTTAACAACCTTTGAATATTTGTTTTCTTTAAACATTCCAGGTTAGGTTATTAGATCTTGTGCTTAATTAACATTATTGGATGCACACACTCAAGCATTTCATAATTTAATAAGTTGTCAACATATGCATTTACTATGTCATTTTCATAAAAGTGAAATGGCCATATAAGTTGCATCATTTGCTACTTTAACATAATGCCAAGTAAAGACAAGCTCCTCACTTTTTTCATTTTAGTTGTTCGACTAATTTGTTCTATATACTTTACTCATTAAACATACAACATACATAATATTTATATGCTAACCAAGTTACTTGTGATGCAGCTGTATTCCTTGCGGACATGTATATGGCAGATTATGTCTAGAAAAATGGTTAAAAAAGTGTGGAAACAAAGTAGGAAAAGTAAGGCTTCAAACTCAAATCTCGTACATATAATTATGTCATTCATTCTAATTTTCTAAGGTTTTTCACATTATTTAGCTTATTTATTTATCTCTTGTTTTTTGCAGTGCCCTCAGTGCAATAGGAAATTTAAACCGACAGAGATTATTAATTTGTATGCACCAAAAATAGTGGTGCCAAATGATGATTTGCAAAAGGTAATAATTTATCCTTTCATTCAGTTTTGTTCTTTATTTTTTACTTCTAAATTTCTGAACTTAGGGTTTTTGCAGGAAGTGGAATCTTTGCGGGAGAAAAATAACTCTCTAAATGTGGAGGTTAGTTATCTATATATAACATTACACATTTCAAACATAAGAATATATATTTGTTCTGTATTTATGTACTTGTGTCTATGTTAGAACCACACATGTATATTAGGAAAGTAAAAATTTAATTTTGAATATTACGGTGATTTGTTTGTGGCAAAAAAATAGGGTTTTAGAGAAAGATATGTGATAATAAGGTTTAGTAGAGAGAAGATAGAGAATGAAAATAAGGTTCGAGGGTTGTTTCCCCCAAAGGAGAAACTTACAAAATTAATTCATTTCACTTTAAAAATTACATTACATAAAGAGTTGGACCCACTAAATCGAAAAGTTAACTTGGTTGATTACTGATTCTTTTTGAACTTGTCGTAGTTGTGATTATGTTTTCTTAAAAAGATCTCGTTGACTATTTAACTAATATCATTCTGATTTCTTCATTTCATGCAGATAACACGCCTTTTTGGGGAAATACAAAGACAAAGGGTACTACTCAAGCCTGTCTCTTTACATTATATTAGAAACTCAATGTATTAATTTTTTATGACTCATTAAAGCTACACATGCAACTCTTAACATATATTGAGTTTATCACTCAACAGTTGATTAGGCTTAACTTGTTAATGAAGCTCTGATATAAATGTTTTATAATTTGTTTCGCAGGATAAATTGCAAGGCGAAGTAAGATTAAAGAGACAGGTACTAAATAATCTAAATTAATTATCTTTCTCTAACCGTAGCTAAAAATAAAAGTTGAAACAGAGGTATAGCTTAAAAAAATTTCAATTTTTTTCCTCATGAAGAAAATGGCAGCATTTGAATATCCATCAGGTAGAGAGAGACAAATGAGTATTTTGGATTATTCAAATCAAAGGCAGAATCTTCTAAGTAGGGTTTTTTCAGGTTGGTCTTTTGATTTTGTCAGTTTCATATAGTTTATTTTTGGATTTAGGAAGAGAGAGAGAGAGAGAGAGAGAGAGAGAGAGAGAGAGAGAGAGTTTGTGTTTTGTTTTAATTAGATTGGTTTTGTATCTTGCAGAAAATACAGCAACTTCTTCTGGCAGATTCGTTTTACAGGTGATGCCTTATTCTTGTTTGTTTAATCACACTGCTTTATGTTAAGTTCAAATCCTAATTGGTTTTAGATTAAGTTGAATTGATTATTTTCTGTCGAATTTTGTCTTTGACTGACACCCAAATCCTTTACTTTTGTTTTATCTTCTCAGCTTTATTTTGCATTTAATCATGTTGGGTATACTTATTACTGATAGATCCACATTTGATATCGCTTGTGATTCATAGCTTAATATAACAAGTCTTGTTTTTTCATGTTTTTAAGCTCTACTTTTAAATTTCACGCACATGATTATACTTCCTTCATGTGAAAAGGACTCAATTTTATTTTTATTTTTATGTTCTTTTAATAGAATGAGGTGCCTCTAAATGGAGCTCGTGTGATGTGTATAGATGCATCAAGTGAAATGCTACTAGTTTGTTCAAAGGTGCCTGGAGTATTATCTCACTATCTACTTAATAAGGTTGGTCTCACATCTGTATATCAAAACATCATTTGTCACTATATTTTTATTTATTGTTATTATTTTTGTTTTATTTATTGTATGTGTTGTAGATAAGTTTGCTGGCTCCGCGAGAAAAAGAGGAGATCCAGCTGCCTCACAATATGAAGGCAGTTAAAGATATGTGTTTTCTTAATGATGGACTTATAGCCCTTACTTCATTAGGACGGAAACTAGCACTTTTCAGGTTCTTCAAACATTTTATTTAATAATTTGTTCAATATTTCTGTTCATCTTTTTGTGTATTGTTTTGATCAATTCCTCAAGACAATTGTTTAATCATTTGTGTAAGTATTTATTTAATCATTCGAGTCAGGTCTAGTATGTATAATGTTTACCAGCTGATTGAATTTTTTTTTCTTTGATTTCAATTTTATATTGCGTTTCCTTAATGACTGTTTGAAAACACTTGTTTTTTTCCAGCACGAGAAGCAATAACATTGTCCTTCAATATGACTTGCCGGTGATTCTCTTATCTTATTAATTTCAGATATGTGTCAAATAAGATATAGTAACAAGTTCAAAGTGGTCTTTAAAATTGTCACTGATGTGTAAAACTGAAAGGACCACATTTGTTTTATGACTCATCATATTACAAGGAATAAGACCGCTTTATGACATTATTTCCATTATGATAATCAGTTTGGGTCCTAGAATTCGGAACACATAAGTTTGTCTAAAGCAATGTTCTGCAAAAAAGAAAAAAGAAAAAGAAAAACTTAGCAATTATAAAATTCTTCTTGTAGGCTCCTGGCTGGTCTTGTTCAGGAGATGATATTAACCCTCATCACATCTATGCTGGTTTACAGGTTTCACTTCTGAACTCCAAATCTCTCTTACACTCTTCTAATTTTCTCTCTCCTCCTTTCCTTGTCTTACATATCATTATTTTGTCTTCTTATAGAATGGGAAGTTATTGGTCTTTGATGTTCGTCAGACGGCCCAACCGTTACAGTCTCTCGAGGGTTTGTCGACACAGCCTGTTCATACTGTGCATACTCTGAATAATAATAATAATACTGGGATAAGGAAGGTTTTGACGGCTTCTTCTGTGGGCCCTTGTGTGTGGGATGTTGACAACCCTAATTCAGAAAGGTCAGTTTTTCTCGCACTTTTGTTGACAATTGATACTTTTTGAATGGGGATAAATGCACCGTTAGTCCATGTACTTTAATAGAATTGCAGTTTAGCTATTGATTTGATATGTTTGGTCCCTGTGCTTTAAAAAATTGTGCATGGTTAGTCCCTAACTCAGGGACAAATCATTCATGTTTTGATTGTACAGGAACTAAGCATGTTAAGTTAATAGTAGGACTAAATTGCAATCCAACTAAAGTACAGGGACTAATGATGCATTTATCCCTTCTAAATATGCTTTCTATTTATGACTAATCCTCCAAAACCTTAAAAAAATATAATTTGAGCATATCTCACTTGGCTTTTTTGCAGGCCAACTTTAATACCCGGTTTAAACAACCAAGGCATATGCATTTCACTCGCATGCTCTAGTGACAACATAGTAGCCTCATTTCGGCCCAAAGTTGACCTTGGTCAAAGTCAAACCGACCCATCTTTATCCCAAACAATCTCTCCTTCTCCCACCCTTTCCAATTCCGGAAAGCTCGGTTCTCACGTCTCTCTCAAATCCAACAATGAAAGCACTTCCTTTTATATAGACCAAGTTTGTCACGGTAATGTGAGCGAGCTTCGCATGTCTAGATCCGTGATTGTACAATTAGGAGGTAATAATAACTCAAGTTTGTTTGCGTATGGTGATGAGTCGTTACGTGGAATTAGGGTTTGGGGCTTGCCGTCTTTTGTTAGGTATGCGGATTTGAATCCGCATAGGGATCCGATTCTTGATTTGAGGTATGCGAGGGGATCTAGTGGGCCCGGTTTTCTTGGGTGTTTGAGTGAGGAAATGGTGCAGATATTTTGTTACTGATGGTTTTGTGTCACTATGAATCGTTTGTGTTAAATTTTTAGTTTGGTGACGTTGAAGTTCATATGGTTGTAAGGTGGTTTCTGTAAGATTTTCTGCTTAAGGTTATGTTGTAAAAGCCTAATTTGTGTTGTAATTATTATTCTTTTCAACCAATTGTTTACATGGTGGTTGACTGAGCTCTGAGCATTTATTTAATGTAGCAAAACAGATGGACACGTTTGAAATGTTAACAATAACATTTACTATGTTATGTTACTAGGTCCTACACAAACCGAATTGATTATTTGTCTTAATGAGATCCTAAACAAACCAAATTGGTTATTTTTATTAATCTTAATGAGATTTATTTATAAATTTACCACAGAACAAAAAATCACAAGATCATGCCCAAATCATTGAATGAAGTAAAGTGCTAACAAGTTGCCACATATCTATATTGGATACCACCACGCTCATTGTAGATGAAATGTTAAATTATTAGAGCAATTATATATCCTTCCGCAATTCACCTAGGATCTATACACCTCAACGCAATACAGATCAAATAAAATACATAATTAAAAATTTAGAACGTGAATGCGACGGTCAAACTATAACCAGCCTTTGGAATTTGTGCATCAACACTATGAGAACCAGCCTTTAGTGGTTTTGGTGGATTTGAGCTTCATGACAAGCTCCTCACGCTCTGCTTCCACCTCAGCGTATTGAAGGCTCATGTTGGAATAGCGTTCCTTCATGTCTTTCAGTTCCGCTTCTAGTGCAGATATCCTGTCAGATTGAGATCTGTGTAAAAGAAAAACCATATGCATGTTTGAGTAGTTCTATTGAATTAGTTTCCTTCCAACAGGAAAATATATGAGACAAAACATACTAGTGTTTTGTTTTATAAATACGTGCCTGACCTAGCTTCTTTTACGAGAAAACCATGCGAGAAAAATGATGCTAATGTTTTATTTTATGAATATAGGCCTCCCAAGAATTTCAATCAATCTTGTAAAGGTCCAATAAAGCATGCAAGTACGCATTCCAAAAAGTCAGCAAATTATTATTATTATTATTATTATTATTATTATTATTATTATTATTATTATTATTATTATTATTATTTATTTATTTATTTTTCCAACTAGGAATCCTGCCTAATTTTATATTTCATTTAACTAATGGAGCTTCCAAATAAAGAAATATTCATCTGGAGGGATGTTAATAAAGATTTTTGAGAAATTTTATTTCAATTATTCTAATTCAAATGAATTATTAGTATCATAGAAATAAAATAATCTCACCTTTCAAGTTGCACAGCTCCTGATTCTTGAGTCCGCTTGTTGTTACCCTACAAATAAAGAAAGAAAAAACTACTCAAAACCCCTCAAAAGAAATTTAAATTGAACCGTGAAGCAAAAACACAACTCAGTAAGATACTAGTAAAGCACACACAATATTTAAATTTAAATCGAGGCTTAAAACTTAAGTTGCAGCAAAAGGAACTGCACAAGAACTATTTGGTACTAGCATATAATGTCTATGAAAGATATACTTATGAACGGAAAAATTAATGGGCCCGAATCAATACCTCTTCTTGTTTCTTTAAAAGCTCGATTTTCTCCTGCTCCAAGCACTGAATCCTTCTCTGATACTCGCTGTTAGCTCTCTTAATCCTGCTAATCTCATTCTTAAGCTCTGTTTCAACTGCACCAGCCGCTTCCTTAAGAGACAAATCGCTCTGTAATCTTACCAATTTCGCCTCTAAAACCACTTTATTTCTCCTTTCATCCTCTCCATTGTTCAATCGACTCTCCATGCTTGAAACCCTCTCCTCCAAACCTTTCTTTTCTCCCTCTAGTTCTTCATTTTCCTTAGAAATTGACTTGAATTTCTCCTCTAGTTTGGCCTTTTCAAACTTGGTCTCGTCTAGAGAACCTTTGAGCCCCAAAATCTCCTCTTGGAGTTGGGACATCTTTTGAACTTGGCTTTTTAATTCGGATATTTCTTCCATTATTTGTTGTTTTTCGTACTCTGATGATTTGAGTTTTACTTCTAGTTCGTTTGACTTTTTGTTTATCTTTTCTTCATTTGATTTCTTTGCATCCATTTGCTCTCTCATATGTTCAACATCGGCAACTAACATTTCTTCGCTTCGTTTCGATGCATTGAGCAAATCAATTAATCCTTGGACCGTGTTCTTTGATTCCTTTTTTAGGGTTTCAAGCTCCGATTCATAAACCCTAATTTGTGAGTTCGCATCATTTAGGCTCGATTCGAGTTTTGCCATGTCAGAACGAACGCTATTCACCTCACGAATGTTGTCTAAATCCATATTTTCATGGTTATTTTCATCATTTGAAGAATCCCGTGCAGTTAAACCCTCAATTTCTCTCTTTAAATTTTCAATTTCATCCGATTTCTCATTTTCTAATTTCTTTAGGGTTTGTTGCGTGCGGTTTAATCTCTCCTCTTGCTCTTTATGCTCCTCAAATAACTTCTCGAGTTCAGAAAGCATCGATTGTTCCTTCATTGAAGCATCCTTTTGTAATGAAGAGAGTTTCATCTCTAAATTGCCAACTCTTTCAGAAAATTCCGTACATTTCTTCTGTGATTCTTCAAGCTGCAACTCTAAGCGTGTAACACTTTCATGTAACTCCACTTTTTGCCTCCTTAGATTAGAATTCATATTCTGTAAGGAACTACACTCTTCTATTAAACCCTCGACCGTAGATTGAATCTTTGAATTTGACCTGCGTAAAACCTCAGCTTCTTCTTGTACTAACAACATTTTCTCTTGAGCTTCTTGTATTTTTTCTCTCTGATCCAGTTTCGCCTTTTCCACTTCTACCTGTTGTTTCACCACCTTTTCCTTAAGTTCTTGAATAAGAGATCTAGAATCTTCCAATTCCACCCGGTTCGACTCTTGCTCGTTTGTCAAATACCGTAATTGAGCTTCCAAGCCTGAAATTCGCTCAGATAAATGTATATTCTCATGTTCCAGCTCATTTATCTGCATCTCAAAATCCGAGTTGTTAAGCTCAAGCTCTTTTTCTAGCTCGGCCTTTGACTGGGTCAAACTATCGATCTTTGTTTTGCTTTCCTCCAATTTCTCATTACCAAATTCGAGCTTTTCTCTTAGTTCAGACAATTCTGAATTCATTTCTTCTATCGCAATTTCACAATTCCCCAATTTCTTCACCAACGTTTCATTTTCCTCCATAAAACCTTGCAATTTGATCTCCAATTCAGCGCATTTAATCTCAAATTCATTCATTTCATCCGGTACGTTTCCATCTCTCAACAGAATCTCTGTACTGTCTCCTTTACCACTTGCCTTCATTTTATACAGCAAATCCAAATTTTCCTCTGTTAATTCAGCGCAATCCTTCTCTAACTCCTGTATTTTAGCCCTCAACGCTTCAATTTCATCAGAATCCCCTATGTTATTATTGTATGTATCAAACTTTGCACCACTCAAATCTAAACCATTAACAGACTTAGATAATGACTCTTTCAAACTAGCTATCTCTTCATCTTTCTTAGCCAGTTTTCTCTTCCATTCTGCCTCTTTATTTCCAATCCTATTCATCTCCATTTTTTGTGCCTCAATGGCCGTCTCCATTTCCTTCACTATATCAAGCAGTTCCTCATTCGCATCCTGAGTCTTCCTCAACTGCAAACTCAAATTCCCATTAGACTCCTTCTGAAACCGAATTTCGTCCTCTAGCTCCTTCCGCAAACCCGCCACATCATCATCATATTTGCTGACATCATCAAACTTAGGAGCATTATTATTCGCCCTCAACTCCTCTAAAGAGCTCTTCAACTCCTCAACCTCCTTCCTCAACAAATCCCTCTCAGAGCTCACACTGGAGATCTCCAGTTGAATTCCCTCTAACAACTTTGACTTTTCAACATTCTCCTTCTTCAAGCCCTCCATTTCGACCTTCACTTTACGAGAATGTCTCTCCCACATCTTGGCCTCGTCTCTCAACTCCTCTATCGTCTCCTCGGCAGCTTCTAGAAGCTCCTTGGCTGAATCGCCGCCACCTAATGAAGATGTCAGCGATGACGTCAGCACCGGAGGTGTGGGAGGAACGGAGGAGGTGTTGCTGGCGAATGAGCTGGTTGAGTCTTGCCGGCCCATGTGGGAACCGTTGGAATTAGGGTTAGGGTTTCGGGGGGAGAGGGAGAGGGAGATGTCGCCGGAGTTGGAGCTGCAGTGGGATTCGGATGCTGAGAAACTCGTTTCCTGAAAAAAAAATAGAAATAATAGGTGTATGTTTTTAGGTCTTTTTTTTGGGTGGTTTAGGTCTTAATCGCTATTTGAGCCCTCAATTACCCTTAAGAGTAAGATTACGTAAAGTAGGAGAGGCGAGAAAAATAAACCAAAAAGCAAATTAAATTAAAAAAAAAAGTAAATTGTGGTCAAACTGCACAAAACGAATAGATGCAGTATCTGAAAATGTCATCAACCATTATAATAAGTAAGAATGTATTATTTTGTTCATGATTTTCTGATTTATTGCACAGTTAGCATTCTGATTGCTCAAACCTAATGTATTATAATGGATAGAATAAGATCCAAAATTGCAGTAAAGACCATTAAATTATCAAATTTACTATTAAACCTGAAACTATATCAAAATCGTGCTTGCTTTTATTTGAGAGTAGATGGAAGATACCAACAAATTACTAATCATTTTTTCTACTTTTTTCTCTATTTTGTTTTTAATAAAATCTTTACCCTAATTTCAGGTTCATCAGGAGTATTGGATCCGTCGGACTTGTTATCATTATTGGTCGTTGCCTCATGATGAGATGAACCTTCCTTTGAAGATTTCGCATCTCTGTAAAATATAAAATATTCATCATGAGAAAATAATTATGTAAAGATTAAATGAGGTGTGAAAAAGGAGTAAAGAGAGTGTGTTACTTCATTTTGTGCTTTGTAGAAAGACACTGAATATTGAACTGCATTGTTGGAACAAATTAAATTAGTGTTATGAAAAATAAAAACTGAAAAATGACAAAAAAAGAATCCAAGTGTAAAGATAGTATTAAAGATGCCTGTAAAGTTGTGGTGAAATTACACTTCTTCAATGGAGAAGAAATGACACTTGGCTCAGTTGAGTTTAAATACTCAGTCAAATTAAATGAAACCTCTCCAAGAATAGCCGTTCTTGTTGATCCCTACAAAACAAGACAGAAAATCAGATTAACAGACAGCCAATTTAGTGAGAGTTAACCAACTATAATTCACAAATCTTTTATTAAAAAAAGGGATAAATAAACGGTTAGTCCCTGTACTTTTATTAGATTGCAATTTGGACCCTGTACTTCTAATTATTCACGGTTAGTCCCTGCAGTTTACATAATTTTGCATGGTAGCCCCTGACTCAAGCACTAATAGTGCACAATTTCATAAAGTACAGGGACTAAATATTCACAATTAGTAGTGAAAGAACTAAATTGCAATCCAACTAAAGTACTGGGATTAATGGTGCATTTATCCCCAAAAAAAAATATGAATTGAAACAACAAAAACTAACCATTAAAACAACGATTTTGTATTG
The DNA here is from genome assembly GCA_024447665.1 of Juncus inflexus. Taxonomy (NCBI): domain Eukaryota; kingdom Viridiplantae; phylum Streptophyta; class Magnoliopsida; order Poales; family Juncaceae; genus Juncus; species Juncus inflexus. Next base: position 2,800,515 of record JAJHPC010000003.1, read on the forward strand.
ACACTCTTCAAATTCCTTGGAATTTGAGTCTTGATAAAACAAAACGGACTCTGAAATCGGCTCGGTCCATTGGCAAGTACCGTTTCGTACGTGAGCTTTGTTTGATTTTGCGATTGTCTTGCCAGAATCGACCGATACGAGCGAGAGAAATATCTTGTCCCATCCTTTTGGAACCTGCAAAAAAATAAATAATAAATGAGACTGAAAATGTCAGAAATTATGTTTGAAACACTTTAGTTTGTTTTTAATGGTGCAGAAATGAACTGTCTCAACTGGTACAAGCAACAATTAGATAATCACTGAATAAAAAAACTTTGATATGTACACTCTAGATTCCAAAATTCCATATGGGAAGTTCTAAATGTAGCACAGACACACACAAAAATTCAGTTCATTTTCTCAACAACAACAAAAATTAAAAAGTTTCAGTTCAAGTACAGAAACAGTAATGAATAATTGCAATCTACTCCCAACCCAACATCCCACCAACCTCCAATCAATTTTTATCACGGCCGTTGACTAACGTGCTAACATGCTCTCACCATTGATTATGCTAAACTAAACATGATAAACAGAACAAAAAAATTCAACCCCAATCGTGGAAAAATCAAAGCAATAAATCACAAAAATTAAGAAAATAGGGCTGAAAATCAGACTAAACTATTAAAAATGAAAACCCAAAAGACAGAAAAGAGTTAAATCACCTGAGCCGCTCGAAAATTGGAGAATTTGAACTCGATCCTCTCCCCTGACTTGTCAGACCTGTGCCTATGCAACTTAAACATCTCCCCTTCTTCCTAAATACCCAAAACGATGCTAAAACACTCTCATTACGAGCAGAAGTCAAGCAAAAATCCGATCGAAGCAAAAGGGTTGGTTCCTTCGGTCGGTTCAATACAAGGAGTTGCGAGCACGAGAAGGAATAGAGAAGAAGAAGAAGAAGAAGAAGAAGAATCGGCCTTCGTCTCGTGGGTTTTGTTTTACAGTGTTGATTAAAAAACGGGGAGGAATTAAAATAAACTAGTAACAGTTTTTGCTGCTTTGATTGAGACTTTTTAAGGGGCTTTTGGCCTAGGCGTTATGTTTTTGTCGAGTGGGAAGGAAGTAGGAAACAGTAGGACTTAGCTTAGGAGCTAGGTCTGTTATAGTTATTATTATAGGAGAACTATACAAAGGTTATTTGTTTAACAAAATGATACAACAAATTAGGTATTGGTTTATTTCATGTTTTACATTTTATTTTTTGTTATTTGTAAATAAAAGGATATAACTTCCTTCAAAAAAAAAAAAAAAAAGAGGATATAACGTGATTACAACTTTGATAAGGTTTTGATAAGGCCAGTTGGGAGTTAGGGGTCTGTTATAGGATAACTCTCTTCTTAACGCCGGGGTCAAATCCATACAAATGTTATTTGTTTACAATATAAGCCAACAAATTAGATGGTATCGTTGTCATTTTCTGTTTTCTGTTTTTTTCTTCAGGAAAAAAAACAAATTGTGTTTGGCAAATTGGCTCTGTTTCCATTTTTTTCTATCCAAATGGTAAACAATAAACAGTATTTTGAAAACAAGAAAAAATTGTTTCTTCTTTTTTGTTTTTTATTGTCAAACCTATAAATGTCTGAAACCACACGAAAATAATATATATGGTATCACTAAAATAGAATATTGACCTTAAAATATTGTATTGCGTTAAAAAAGTTAAGTTAGCGTAAATAATATATTCACATTAAAAATGAATTTTGACCGTAAAACTTTATATCCACTAAAAATGTAAGTTAACACTAATTAAAAATATTGACTCGAAAACTTTATATTGCAGTAAAAACAGCAAGTTAACGCTGAAAATAATATAATGATATTGAAAAAAAGGTTTATTAATACTAAAATCTGTATATTCATACTGAAATGGTATATTGACACTAGAAATGATATATGTCGATATTAAAAATGATATATTAATATTTTTTAATACTAAAAATGATATATTGATATTGAAAATATTTTATTGATACTAAAAACTGGTATTTTGATACCCTAAAAGCAATATATTTTCACTAAAAATAGTATATTGACACGGAAAATGATATATCGATATTGTAAATAGTAGAGTAACACTGAATACTCAATATATTAACATCGAAAATAATATATTAACCCTAAAAATGATTACTGAAAATAAGATATTAATACGCAATAATGATAAATCAACATTATAAACAGTACATTAACACTAGAAATGATATATTGATACTTAAAACGGTATACTAACGCTAAAAATATTATGTTGATACTATAAATGATATATTGACACTGAAAATGTTATAAATGTACAATTGATAAAATAATAACTAGAAAAAATTATTATCGGTTTTAAAAACAAAAAACATATTTTTTGAAAACAAAAACAGAAAACGGATTTTTGTTTTTAAAAAATGAAAAACAGAAAAACGAAAATGATGCCAAACAAACCCTTAGTCATTATTTATATTTTATTTTATGTTATTTGTGAAGGAATGGATATAACCCGATTACAGGATTGATAAGGTTTCGGGCCAATTGGAAATTAGGTGTGTTATAAGATGGACAACTATTCTTAACGCCCGGGCCAAATCCATACAAAGGTTATTTGTTTACAACATGATACGACAAATTAGGTATTGTTTATAGTTTCATGTTTTACATTTTTATTTATAGTTATTTGGGAAGAAAGAAAGATATAACGTGTTTGGCAGCCCAGTTTTTTTGTCTATTTGCTGGTACAAATGACAAATACAAAAATAAGATTTAGGAAGTTAGTATATTTTTTGTATGAACTGAAAAATTAAGTTATTTGTTCTTTTTTTATTTGGTGAAAAATATTATAGAAAAGTTTTAGTTTTGATATAAAATGATAGTTGAAATAAATGATTTAAAAGAAAGAAACAATTATTTCTAGATAATGTGAATAATTATATCCAGGGGCCAATTTGCAAAAATAAATGCAATTATTACTTCTCTAGGTTCTCTTTAATCATTTTGAAATTGTTGAAGTGCTGACACGGATTTTCCGTGTCATACACCATATTGAAATTGTTGAAGTGCTGACACATGTAACATGCATGGATTTTCTGTGACCTATTTTCTTAAGTCAAAATTGAAGCGAGTTATATTTTACGTGACCTAATATATCACGATTCATGACGCACTGTTACACGCTCAAATCGCGACGACAATATATATAGATAATAAATAATGTATAAAATTGAAAAAATAGTATATACAATTTATTTTTTGTAACAGTATATACGTAAACAGTGGAAACAATATATATAAAATAAAATAGTATATTAAAAAGCGGTAAAACAGTATATACAAATTCCAAAACTAAATGATACACAAGATATAAAAATATGTCTAAAACAATGGAAAAAAATATATAAAAAAAATTAAAAAATTAAAAACAGATTATATACAGTCCGTCATGATTTACCCGTGCTACAGTGGGTCATGATATCACATTTTTCTGTTGTCCTCAGTTTGGTGATATTTGAAACTATTTCGAGCTACTAATATATTTGTGTGAGAATGTCTTGAGCTAGATAGTCGCACGATCAAGTTCTCGGAAAAGTCTCGGTCACTTTCTGCTTATCTCAGAAGAACAAGAAGTCATCAACCATGCAAAGAATTTCAAGAGAGCATTTCAAGGCGTGCGAGCAAGTTTCTTAGCTCTTAGTGTGAGTTTAATTTGGTGAGAAGTTTAATTATTATTGAAAAGAGAGTATAATTTGCAAATTTTCTATTTCTGGCTAGTTCCGTTACCAATGGACCACTGAGTTGACAACGGAACTGGCTCGTTGATGATTTATTCCCCTGACATCGGCTGTCAATTTGTGTTGTATATTCCGTTGGCAACGGACAATTAGATTTTTAGCCGTTGGGAGAATATCTTGCTTTAATTTTCTTCCGTTTTTACAGTATGTTGACAACAGAATAGTTCCGTTGGCAACGGAACTGTGCAGGATTCCTTTTCTGAAGGCTGTTCTTTCCTCCTTTAAAAAGAGGTGGCCGCCTTCTTAGAAATAAATACGATTTCATTGATAAAAATTAGAAATTCTCTCTTCTTAATACTGGTTAAATTCTCTAAATCTTAAAGTGAGATTAGTGGAGTTTTGAGTGTGTTGCTCGTGTTTGTTCGTTGAGTTTATTGAGATCGGATTGTAAGTTATTGCTCCATCGATTCGTCAAGGTTGTTGTAAGACGAGCAGTGGTTCGAGGTCCTGTAATCGATCTTGTTTGTTAGTGATTATCGGAGACACAAGGCAAGTCCCTGAGAGTAGGCAACTCGTGAACGCGGTAAGGACCACTAGTGAGTAAATGGATGGTTAAGACTAAAACAACCACCTCGCCGAACTTTGTCAACAAGTTCGTGTGTTTGATATCTCTTTACTTTTTATATTTACTTTAATTTCTTATTTATTTATTTCTTTGTTAACTAGTATTCAAACAACCATCAACAAAAGTCTAAAAGCAATAAAAATATAAAATCCTAAAAATTCAAATATTCACGTTTCCGCATATTAGGCCTTTTAAACTCTACCTATGGACCTCAATCAAACAACACTTTCATATTTTATTAAGATTATGATCAGCCCCAACACTTTTCGCCAAATTAAGATCTTCCGTGAGAACTCTTTTATGCATTTTTATAGCGATTTTTCATTTATTATATTCTTTTCATTCAAGACACAAAAGAACATCAAATTCTATCAAAATTGTCTCATTAAAGAAGTTCAGTAGTGGCTCTTTCAGCTTTTTCATTGTGTGACAATTACACGTTGACTCCTTTACTTTATTAATATTTTGTATATATTTTTTAAATTGGTTCTAATTTTTTGTTTCTTGCTACATCCTTGAATTATAATTTTACTGCTGTCATATTAGCATAATTTTTTACTTTTATTCATTACTCTTCAAATGTATTTTATATGAAATAATTTCACATCACTGAAAATAGATATTAGGATTTTTATGTAACAATATAAAGCCAATCAATAGATGGTAAACTATTTGCTTAAAAAATCTACTTCAAGAAATTTAGTACAACTTCAAAATTGTACATCTCAATATGACCTTTTGAAATTCATACAAACACAAAATATGTAAAATTTACATTTGTCATTTAGAAATTTAGATTATGAAATTTATCATCATAATTGCGAATTGTAAAATTAATTATCCGGGCAAAATAGCAGCCACTCCAATCACCAGAATTCACTATCCGGACTCGCACAATCCGCACACCCCCTGCCTTAGCAGCTCCATGTAGAAGGAGTGCTCGAAAGGTGCAGAGAACGAATTTCGCTGGCCAATCCAACAACAGGGTTGCTGAACCACAACCCAACGTGGATTCTCTTACAGCCGAGGCAAAAAATGCCCTAATCGAGAGTATTAACTGGGATGTATTAGATCGACTAAACCTCGACGAAAAAACTGCATAACTGCTTGCTGCGTTATATGATACGAGGTTAGAGGAGAACCCTCTGCCGGAAGAGCGTAAAGAGGGCGAGATAGGAGGCGAAGAAGGTAAGGTCGACCAGCAACTTGTGTTCATTAAAGAAGGAGATAAAGACGGATCCTTGTTGCAAAATATTCAAGGGCAGATTTACCAAGGCCTGTTGGGAGCAATGAATGTCGATCTGTTAGAGGAGGAGGAGGTTGACGGAGGGATTCTGCAGAAGATCGAGGGGAAAGAAGGAGAAGGAGAAGGAGAAGGAGAGAAAGTTCTGGAAGAAGGGGGCTGACAGGTGGGTCCCAAGGCCAGGGACAGATGGGGGTTGAAGAAGGACATGTGGAGGACAAGCCCAATGGGCCGAAATCCGGCGGGCTGAGCCAGGCCCAGGAAGAATTTTAGGCAGAAGCCCATATTTTTTATGCATCTATTTTGTTGTCTTTTTTTATTTTTTATTTTTTTTTATTTTTATTTATTTATTTTTTTTTAGCATGTTTTGAGTTAATTTAAGCACATATTTTGTAATGAATCAAGGCATTAATATTAAGCAAATTTCTATTATTTCTTGAAATGTTAGACGATTAGGCGCAAACGAAAAATATAATGTGGTAAAAAATACATTAAGAACACATTAGGCAAATATAATTTGCCTTCAAGAAAACTAAATGGAACAACATCACTTCTTTTACACACACACTAATATGCCCCCCTCACGTTACAAATGCAATCGGAAAATCAGCACAAAATACCGCAGGAGGTATACTAACGGCTTGGTCAAATGACTATGCCTGTGTAGCTTCCCAAATAGATTCCTATTCAATTACTACCATTCTACAGTACTGCAACAACTTCACCTTTATGTTGACCAATGTGTACGGCCCGGTGGCACAAGATCTTAAAACAAGTTTTGCAAACGAGCTCTCATCAATAAGACAGCTCAATGAGCTGCATTGGTTAATAGTGAGCGACTTCAATATGGTTAGGAACTTTGAATAAACAATAGGCTCAAACCACCCACTTGAGTCAATTCTCCTGTTTAATGATACGATAAGTCAGTTGGCTTTCACACCACTGGCATACACTTAACGACCTATTCAAGGTTGAGGCAAAAATATCAACGACATACCACATTTCTATTCAACTCACCTTTAGCAAACCATCAAATAACCCAAAACCAAGGTTTAGTTTAGAACTATTTTAGCTAAATTATAACGAAGCTAACGGCATAATTAGGCAAACTTGGGGACAACACAAAATGCTGCAAAAAATTTTGCAATCAAATTACATAAAGTAAGCCTCGCACTCCGAGCCTGGGCAAAAAAGAAATTTGCAAATAAGGACTCACATACATCTAGAGCCACCTTCATTTTAGATAAATTAGACAAAATAGAAGAGAACAGAATTCTAACACACATAGAAAATAAACTCAGGATTGCACTGCGCAAAGTCATTTTTTAGGATGCAAATAATAAAGAAATTAAGTGGAAGCAAAGAGTAAGGTGTAAATGGCTCCAGGATGGAGACCAAAACACCAAATATTTTCACGCTATTGCATCCTCCAATAGACTAAATAACAACATTGACACCATAGAGGTAGATGGCAGGAGGATTACTAATGAGCTAGAAATAGCAAGTCAATTTCAGCACTTTTTTACGCAATCTCTCGGGTCAAGACCTTTAGTAAGCAAAGTATCACAGCAATTCCTTCAATCCATGCCCTCAGCTACTGACCTAGATTATTTGGGCAAGGAAATTTCAGCACAGGAAGTCAAGGAAGCAGTTTTTGATTTAGCAAAAGGGAAAGTAGCGGGGCCGGATGACTTTCCGACGGAATTCTACCAGCAACACTGGAACACAATAAGCAATGACCTACTATGGTTATGCAAAGAATTTGAGCTTAATAGACTTGAATTATGGCAGATCAACAAAGCACAGATTACTCTCGTACCAAAAATAAAAGAAGCAACACTAATCACTGACTACCGACCCATCAGTGTGATTGATGGACCCATTAAAATATTGTACAAAATCTTGGCAAAAGGATTGCAACTCAAAATGCCAGAACTTATCTCAGAAAATCAAACGTCTTTCATTAAAAACAGGCAAATAATATAATCCTTTTTAGCAACACGAAAGAACCTGAATTTCCTGAACAAAGCAAACACTCCATCAGTCTTATATAAAGTGGACTTCACAAAAGTATTCGACACAGTCAACTGGTATTTTCTAGAAGCGATTATGATACGAAGAGGATTCCCGAAAAATTGGATCTCATGGATTACATCGTTGCTAAGCACATCTAGCTCAACAATCAAAATTAATGGAAGATTGTAATCTTTCTTTTCGCATCTAAGAGGCCTATGTCAGGAAGACCCACTCTTCCCAATGCTCTTCAACTTAATAGCGGAATCACTTCAATATATGATCCACTATCTAAACACGCTTGCCCCTACACCGCAAAAAATACAAATGAAGACAATTCAATACGCATATGACACTGTAATTATCACTGAAGCGTACCGCACTAACTTGCAACTTATCAATTTAGCACTCCAGAACTTTGGCAAAATAACAGGACTGCAAATTAATCACGCTAAATCTACATTCACTACTATCCAAGTGCCACGGGAGAATGAAAGATCAATTAGTAATGTTTTACATTACAACAAGCAGGATTTTCCGATCAAGTATCTGGGTCTACCACTCTCGATAGAAAAACCTCCAGAGGAATTTTTTTATACCTATGATAGAAAAAATTAGGAAAATGATTGCAGAATGGTCCACAAAATTCTTCTCAATTGCAGGTAGAGAATTGCAATCTTAATAAACTCAGTACCCTCAGCAACCCCGCTATACTTTATGCAAGCCTTCCTATTACCCCAAGGAATAATAGCGGAAATTGATAAAATGCGAAGGAATTTCCTATGGGGAGGAACTAACGAATATAAAAAAGGCAAACATTTAGCAAAATAAGAAATGGCATGCACATCAAAAAAGAATGGAGGCCTGGGAATCAAGAATCTTAGAATACACAATAAAACACTACTAATGAAATGGATATGAAAAATTAACACCCAAGGAAAAGGAGCATGAGCTACATCTATCAACACATGCTGTGGCGCACACATGCTTCCATGGAATAATAAAGCACAAAGCTTCTTCATGAGAGATTTGCAAAAGATACTACCGCTCTTCAACAACAGGGCAAAAATTAAGGTAGGAAACAGACGCACAACTAAATTTTGGCATGATAAATGGCAAGAGCAAACATATGCAAATCTATATAAGGGACTATATAGGAGAACTACCAGGAAAGACATTACAGTCCACAAAACAGTTACAAACCCTGATTCCCTACAATGGGATAGGGCATTAAACACGTATCAAGAGAACAAACTCGCAGAGTTGAACGAGCAACTGAGAAAGATAATGCTAAACATTGAAGCAGACACGTTAACAACTTATAGCTTTTACACGGACCGAGGTCAAAATGACCAACACGGTCGTTCCATCTGGAAAATAAGAGCACCACCAAGAATAAAATTCTTCTTGTGCCTGCTAAACACAAACAAACTTAACACAAGAGAGAGACTCCTACGTAAACAATGCATACACACGGATGCATGCGTCTTATGCAACCCTAGAGCAACTGAGTCAAGAGAGCACCTTTTTGCAAATTGTAACTATGCAAAATTAGTATGGCATAAAACATGCGCCCAAGTAGGCCTACAGGCCCCAGCAAGGATCAAAGCTTCCTTCAACTTGCTTAATTGGGCAAAAAAGAGATTACAATAGCCGCTCCACAAGGAATGGGAAGGAATATGGGCAGTATGCTGCTGGGAGATTTTAAAGGAAAGGAATAATCGGATCTTCCAAGGAAAAAGAAAAACTGCTACCAAACTTTCCAATACATACTTGCCACATCTTGAGAATGGGCAACCGTGGCAACTCAACATATAAGACCAAATCCTTAGTTTGGATGGAGGGTCATGATAGATTTAGGAAAATGAGAGGACTAATCGGCTAGATTAGTAGGCCGATTCATGTCTATTCATGTAAATACAAATAGGCTATTCGCCTGCATTTCAATATATATATATATATATATATATATATATATATATATATATATATATATATATATATATGCAACCGTGGCAACTCAACATATAAGACCAAATCCTTAGTTTGGATGGAGGGTCATGATAGATTTAGGAAAATGAGAGGACTAATCGGCTAGATCAGTAGGCCGATTCATGTCTATTCATGTAAATACAAATAGGCTATTCGCCTGCATTTCAATATATATATATATATATATATATATATATATATATATATATATATATATATATATATATATATATATAAATTTTGTATTCTGAAATGAAGTGAGGATACCATCTAGTAATGGTGCCGATTTAGATGTAACTGTAAGCATATTATGTCGTTATGGTCAGGCACATCAAGATTAAGAAAATTTATGGATCGAATGTTTGAAAGTCCATCTGTTATCAAAAGTTACAAATTCGGATACAAGTATAGATATTATCTGTGTCTATATTAATATTTTCTTCATTTATCCTTCAGCCTTAAATTTGATCAACCGAGTTGTTTGACTACGCTGATCATGATATGGATAACAGTAATTAACTTATTTGATGTTAATATTTCGAGCTTTATAATATTAAACGATATGATAGTATACTAAGTCTAAGTGTTAATTAGCTGTTTAACATGATTCTTATATGTACTTTTTTAATTTGTAGCTATCATTATTATTTGTCAACTACCACAAAAAACTAATATTATATTTGTTTAATTTTGACCAGATCACAGATAGCAAACGAGTAAGCTACACCATTCATTAATTTAAGTATAACAATATACCAAATAGAAGTGGATCAAAACTTCATTTATTTCTCCAGCCTTGGGCTCATTTACAAAATTTGAACCGTCCTTGCAGGGTCAGACTAACCAGGCCTGTATATGACATGTTTTAAATTTCATTTATTTCTCCCTTTATTGCGTTTTATGGGTGACGCTAATGACCATTTTTGTTGCTGTTGCAAAAAACGTCCATTGGTACTGCCAAAGCCCACAGGTAAAAAAAAATTAAAATCTAATGATGCAATAATAACATAATATAATAAATTGAACTCAAATGCAAATGCAAGCATACAAATGTGGAAGTCATTCCATTACTCTTTTTAAATTATTGCATATCTTTAACATCCCCAAAAAAAGGCGCATTGTATAGTTCAGAAAATATGCAGAGAAGGGGAGGTGTGAACTATCAAAGTAGTTATTGTTAGGGTAATGGAAAGAATATTGATGTAGAGAAAGATAACTCATGAGAAAAATAACTAGAGAAGAAGAGAGAAATCGTTTATTCAATTGGAGACTACATTGTAAGAATTGTGATACAATTACAATAGTTATATGCCTCTTTATATAGGAGATAGCCACACTAATTACCAAAATATATTGCCTAAATTAAAGATATAATTATCTAAACTACAATACAAGGATAAAAACAATCCAACTCCTTCTATTGTCTAAATATTTCCTAAATATTTATTTTTATAGCGTAATCATTCCCTAAATAATATTACCAAATAGGAAATAGATTATTGAGAGATTTAGAGTCATACATAACAGTTATTATACTAAGTATATAAAAGCTGGTAATGAAAATGAGAAAGATTAAGAAGGAATTTATTTATCTTTTTTTTTTAATTACAGGAGAGGTTTGCATAGCTATTTATAGTGATGAAACTAATCATTAAGAACTCAATTGGGATTTGAGTTCTTTGCCCTACAATCTCTACAATTGTAAGTTGGTGCAATTCTATCTTTTTATACAAATACTTTTTACCTAAACTATCCTATTATCCTATCCCCCCCCCCAAGTCTAACTGGTGCAAGAAACACCATTAGCTTGTCAGGAAGAAATTTGAACCGCGGAGAAGGAAGCCCTTTGATGAGTCCGTTTCCGATCTAATCCTTTGTATGAAGATAATGTACAAGGAGTCATTTTGCAGCCACAAGATCTCGAACGAAATGAAAATCTATTTCAATGTGTTTGGTTCTGGCATGAAAAATAGGGTTGTGCATGAGATAGGTGGCGCCTATGTTGTTGCACCAGAGAGTGGGAGGATGAGGGAGAGGTATGTGAAGTTCTCATAGAAGGTATGAGAGCCAGATGATTTTGCGGTGGTCATGACAAGACTGCGATACCCGGCTTCAGTACTAGCACAAGCAATCGTTGGTTGCTTTTTGGAGGACCAAGACACGAGATTAGGTCCTAGAAAGATGCAGTATCCTGTCGTAGATTTCCGATCGTGTGGCAACCAGCCCAGTCAGAATCAGAAAAGGTTTAGAGAGTGAGTTGAGAAGAGGGGCGAAGAAGAAGGCCATGGGTGAGAGTGCCTTTTAAGTAATGAAGAATCCATTTAACGGCAGCCCAATGAATGTCAGTTGGGTCATGCATGAATTGTAAAACCTTATTGACCACAAAGCTAATCTCAAGTCGAGTCATAGTTGCATATTGTAGGCCTCCTACCATACTACGATAGAGGGTAGGGTTATCCATGTGAGTATCCGAGTGTTTTGAGAGTTGTTTGCCTGCAATAATAGGAGAAAAGTAGGATTTTGCGTCGTCCATTTTGGTAGTTTGAAGAAGATTGATGAGGTACTAGGATTGAGAGAGATGAATGCCTTGGGAGGTGGAGTGTAACTCAATGCCAAGAAAGAAACGAAGGGGTCCAATGTCTTTTAAGGAGAATTATGAGTTGAGATCGTTGACGAGTTTATCAATGAGGCGGGAATGAGTCCCGGCAATAACGATATCATCGACATAGACTAGGATGAGAGTGGGCTCCTGTCCCGAGAAGAGAATAAAGAGGAAGGTGTTGGTTTTAGAGCTCGTGAAGCCAAGGGATAAGAGGGCGGATCGAAATTTGTTAAACCATATGTGAGAGGCTTGCTTGAAGCCGTAGAGGGCTTTCTTGAGGTGACATACATAGTAGGGCGAGACGGGTCAACGAACCCGGGAGGTTGTTACGTGAAGACAGTTTCATTAAGATCACCATTGAGAAATGCATTGTTGACGTCTAGTTGTTGTACATGCCATCCTTGTGAGAGGGCGAGAGTAAAGATGACACGGATGACTGTTGGTTTGATGATAGGACTAAAAGTTTATGTGTAGTCGATGTCTTCTTCCTGATGATAGCTTTTGCGACATGACGAACCTTGTACCGTTGAATGGTATCATCGGAGTTGCGTTTGATTTTAAACACCCATTTGTAGCCAACGAGATTTTGATGAGGAGAAGATGAAACTAGAGTGCATGTGTTATTCTGAAAAGTGCATTAATTTCCTCTTACATGGCGGTACGCCTGTGAGTTTTTTAGTTAGCCTGAGTAAAGCAGGTGAGCTAAATTTTATCTAGAGGGAGAGAGAGAGAAAGCGGTTGTTTGGTGGAAAAAAAAATGTGGATCGCATGTTTATAACGCAAAAAAAAAAAAATGATATATTCATGAATTAAAAAAACATAAAATATGAGCTAATGGGTAATATAGAAGCGAGGTGAAAAAAATAAAGGAGTCAAATTGCACAATATAGCTCTTCCCTCAGTCTAATTAGGACACGTTTACTTTGATATACATGGATGCTTTTGAGACCTGTTATCATTAGTGCTTAAATTTAACATAAAGTTCATCATTTATGGCTAATGATCAACTTTTGTTTGCTTTATATTTTATTATTTTATCTTTTAGAAAATAAAAGAAAAACAAATTCTTCAATTGTTTTTATTAGAAGTTATTGAATTTAACTTTTTACTGAATTAATTTGTCCAACTAAAATCATCTCATGGCCATGAGTTCAAAAATCTATTTTGTATCAAAAGATGCTGGTACTTTTTTTTATTAGTAGAGACGGTGGTATTACGAGAAAATAATTAATTAAAGCTAAGCCACTCTTTGTTCATTAGGGTACCTAGTTACCTACCAATAAGAATATGTGTCTGAAGGGCTATTTAACATCTCTCCACCGTTGGATGATGTACCAGACATGCTTTTGGTGTTCGGAATGTACATTGTGTTTCTTTTAAATGAAGAAAAAATTAGCTCGAGAATATTCTTGATTTTTCTAACAATGATTCTTTCATCTGTCTCAATACTAGCCGTTAATCCCAAACTTATTAAATGCTAACCCCATCAAGAAGTACACTTTGTTTCTCCAAGCCACTGGAAGAAAAAGATAAAATAAGTGCACTCGTGAGGCTGTGGTGTGCCAGACACCCAGTGCTTTTTCCCTGCATATTATTTTACAAGCATAGTACAATTTTTATTTTATTTTGAGTATGCACCTTCTCTCCACTTCGGAATTGTAAAACGTAACTTTAAAATGATAGATTATGTTATAACATTATAATTTAATTTCAACAAATGATTCATAACCTAATTGATCGGATATATATATATTTTTGGCCATCGAGCATGCCCGTAGGCTTTTAATAAAACATCGAAAAAGTTTGATCAAAATACATATGAAGGCAACCTAATATCATCACATCTCTCTCTAGACTTGCTTAGGTCCCTGATAACAATTGAACTTCTAGATCAACAAATAAAATTCTCTCAACTCTCAAAATAAAAAACAAGATAAATTGAGCAAGAGAGAAAACACAAGAAGACGAGAGTATGTCTGCCAATCCCTTGTGGTACCGAGTGGAACGGAAGTAGGTACATTGTGCCGGATACCTCCTCTTTCGCCGTGACACATATGCAAGAGAGCTTCCTTGGAAAGAGCATATATAGTCTTCCAACACAACCAAATCTCTTTGGTGGCCTTCCAATCGTATGGTAGCGGTAGTTCCTTGTCACGCATGTTGTTAATAAGATTGTAACAATAGGATGCAAATAAGCATCGCAAGTTGAGAGTTCGCACCATTTGTATCGCTTTTAGCATTGCCATCACCTCCATTTGAGCCGGTGATTCCCCTTTGGCATAGGCGGCATAGTATTGAATTAACTCATCGCCTTTTTTTATGAGGACTCCAATTCTGCCCTCTTCTTGTTGGACCCAAGATCCGTCCACATAGCATACACACTCCATTTTACCTATCTCGATTTGACTTATATCGGTTTTTCGTTGTGGTTCATAGGATTGGAGGTTTATGAGATTAGTCACGTAATTGATTATGGCGGTTGGCGAAATTTGCTTGTTCTCGAACTGCATTTTGTTTCTCGCTTCCCAAATAGCGAAAATAAGGTTCACACCAAGTTGGAAATCATCAAGATTAAGGTTATTGTATAAGATGCTTATCACTTTGGCCGGGTCATTGGGTAGGCGGTCCACCTTGAGTTGTAGTGTTGATTGGTACCATGAAGCTCGGCTAGCTAGACAATGTAAGATGGCATGTATTGTTGACTAATTACGGCCTAGGGGAGGTAAATAGGCTTAATACGTGCGGAAGTGTAATTTAAAAATTCCTTTACAATTTTAATTGATTTACTTTTAATATGATGGATGTGATAATTCAAAGCAATAAAAATAATTAAAAGTAAATAGAGTAAAAGATAAAGATTATCAACACCAAATACCTGAACTTATTGACGAAGTTAAACCGAGAAGTTGCGTAAGGCTTAACTTCTCTTTTACTCGCTATCGGGCCTTACCGAATTCACGAGTGGACTAATCTCCGGGACTTGCCTTGCGGCTCCGATTTCACTAATCCAAATAGTGTTTGATTACAAGACTCGAATCACCGTTCGATTTACAACTCGTAGCGAATCGGAGAAACAAACATTTACAACGATTTCTTTCAATCAATAACAACACATAAGATTTGCAAACTTACTCACAACTAATTCCTCTCTTGGCTCACAAGATTTTGAGTAAATTAATCAAACACAAAGAGAGAGATAGAATATTACTTTTTAACTTATCAAAGTGAGAGAGAATCAATGCTCAAAGTGAATCTATTGGTTTCCTTTTAAAGGATGACAGATTCACACCATTCCATTCAAAACAGGGTTATTCCATTCAGAACTGAATGATTTTAAGTTCAAACGGCTAAAAAATATCTTATTCCGTTCCGAACGGAAATATTCCGTTTGGAACGAAATGAATTTGTTTTGCCAACAAATGTTACAGTGGGATTCCGTTCTAAACGGGTTATTCTGTTCAGAATGGAATGAATCCGTTCAAAATGGAATGAGTATGTTTTGAATGTTTAACAATATTATTTCTCTCAATTTAGTATTTAAATAATATCACTTAAAAAGGAATTTAACCTAATTAAATTAAAGATTTTAAGATGAGCTCCAACACTTGATTAGCTTGAGAGGAGAGTCACCTTCTTGTCTTTTCGGGAGCTAAGACGTCATGTTCGATTTCTTGACATGAATTCTTTTTGCTTTGAAACTCAATCTCAAGAATATATTAGTTGCTCGGAATAGGTTTAAATATCATCAAATTAAGAACAACATGTGTCGCGTCCTCAAAATTGCACTCACATGAGGCGCAACTTGGGTCCATATGAGGTATGAGTGCCCCGAGTTTCCCGGCCATTGGCAAAGCACCCGTGCAAAATCGCCACAAGAGTATTCTAACTTTCGGGAGTAGGTTGCCGTGCTTCCAAATTATAGCACACGTATTCGCATCTAGCGTCGATGGATCGGGTGGCTCGCCTTGTAGGTGACGGTACATGGACTGAACCCTATATAGTCCATTTGTTGCCGGCTTCCATACTAATTTGTCGGGTACATCATCAAAATTTTCTTGAAGCCGATTCTCGCTCGAGATTTATATGGCCGCCGGCAATCCTAGTAAAGTGATTATTTCTTGCATATTCCACATGCCCATTGTTCAGTTAAATAGTTCCGGAACAACTCCTGTCGGCCGGCCCTGGTGATAGGAGGTGGAAGATGGGTCCGCCCAAGACATGAACCAAGACTCTCCCTCAATAGGACAAACCGCCCTGTTCCCAATTATCCATCGAATGCCGGTTTGTAAGAGGTCCCGATTGTCAGCAATCGCTCTCCAAAAGGGTGAGCAATTTGTGCGTCTCGAGTTTGTCCAAAGCAAATTGTTAGGGAAATATTTAGTGCGGATAATCTCAACCCATAGGTTTGGTTTTTTTCAACAATAGAGCTTTATTAAAGAGAGATAGATTTTTAAGACCTAGGCCACCCTCCATTTTGGGCCGCGCAATCGTAGACCACGAGTCATGTGGTATGAACTTGCCTTGCGGTTTCCCCCACCAAAAACCATCTCGTCATCGCCGTAAGTGCTTTTTATTTTTTTCCATCCTAATCATTTGCCCGGAGAATGAACAAAATTTATCTAGAATGCGTAGAATTTCGGTGGCCTCTTGTGTGCACGCTCACCCCATAATGAGAAGATCATCAGCATAAAGGCAATGTGTAATTGGCGGTGCGGAGAAGGCCCCCTTCAAGCCATGGATGGCACCGGTGTGTTGGGCATATGGGTGTAAGGAAACTGTCACTTTTCCCATTTAGCACAATAGAGAATCTAGAAGATGTAACGCACTCTATTATCTAATCAGAGTAGCTTGTCGAAAAGTCGTAGGCCTCCAAAACCTTGCGCAAATAACCCCAATCGACTCGATCGAAAGCTTTAGAAAGGTCGGCTTTGACACAAATGGCGGGTCGCTGGAAAGTTGTGGATGTGAAAGAATGCATTATTTCTCTAAGAAGAATGATATTGTCGGATATCTCTCAGCCGGAATTAAAGGCTGATTGGTTTAGGCTAACTAGATCGGAGATGATTGGTTGCATTCGTTTCGCGAGGATTTTGGACATTATTTTGTAGATGAGGTTACACACACTTATTGGCCTAAAGTGTGAAACATTGGATGACTTATTATTTTTTGGTATGAGGATTAAATTCGTGTGCCCCGCATCAGAGGGAAGTATTCTCGAGGAGAAGAATTAGAGGACAGAGGTGGATATAGGCGGGCTGAAAATACTCCTTGTCTTGGATTAGTTTTGTGGTGATGCCATCTGCTTCTGGAGCCTTGGTCGGTCCTATATTAAAAACCGCTCTTCTTATCTCATCGGGTATCGGTTGAGCCGCTAGAAGTTCTTTTTGGTACGGTCGGATTTTTGGTACGGGACCGTTGATGCCAATATATTTCTTTCATTTAAATCATGTTCTCGTTTTAGTGCCACCTGTGTAGTATGAGAGGTTTTTCTCAAACTGTGCTAGTCTTAGTATGTTCTCGATATCATATCTTGAGGAAATCTTTCTTCCTTTCCTCCTTTCGGGGCGCACGGACCGTACTCGAGCTTTGGATCAATGTCCTCAGAAGCAAGGAGTATGCCTGCGTGTTTCGACCCCTCACCTCCTCCATGAGGATGATCCACTGGATTCATTGCAACACCACGAACAATGGGGTGTCTGCTGATCATAGCGAAGAAATCGAGACCTAACTTGACAAATCAATTGATCAGGAACGTTTTTTGAGCCCGATTGGCTATTTTCGTAGATCAAATGTCGGCATCGTGGTAATTTTGAAGGTTCAACATTTCATCCTCAATTGTTTTTAGCGCCTTATCGAGTGATGGCAGTTTCCTCGACCGAGCGAGAGCCCCCTTCTTGAATTTTTTGTAACATGCATCCCAAGAGCCCAACCTGTATCTTGTCCATTCCCGGCAAAGCGATGCGAATTCATATTTTTGAAGCGACCAATGCTCGACTCGGAATTATTTTTGTGCACGGCATCTTGGAGAGGGTTGAAGGAGTAGTAGAATAGGATGGTGATCGCTATGGAATTTTGGCATGTGACAAACTAGTGCCTCGGAAAAGGTAGTGCACCAAGAGGAGGATATTATAGCCCGGTCTAAACGTTCGGCGATATACGACAATTATGGTTGCTTGTTCGACCATGTATAGGCAGGGCCTTTGAATCCTAGGTCTAGTAGACTCGTGTGACGGACAAATGTGGAAATTTTATTATTATTGGCATTTAGTTTTTTTTGCCCCGCTTTGCTTATCCTTTGATGAGCAAATTGCATTAAAATCGCCAATCACACAAACCGGATCGAATTGGTTGGTGTAGTGGGAGATTCTATCCCAAATGTTAGAGTTGTCACGTGATGGTGTTATGCCCTAGGCCAAAGTGTTTGTGATCTAGATGATGGATTGTAATAATAAACATAATATTTATTCTAAAATATTTCATATAATATATGCATATAGGTTATTTTAATAAAATAGACCATGAATATGCAATTCAGCTTTATGTCATCAAAGTGCGTGACTTTGATAGTAAAACTATAAAGTGTTATGAATGCTATTCTAAATCGTCGCTGGTCATTTATAGGATATTTGTGGAGACAAATATACTTGCGGAAACAAATAAATATATATTTATATACAAGCTATAAATGCACACCAGTATATTAGTTGACTAATGATCATGTTTTACTGATCATGGATAAATAGTTATCAAGTCATTAACGTAGGTAAATGTTAGAGACTATATACAAGACTGACCCGCCATAAGAATGCTACATGTTTTACGTCATTAGCAATTCTTGTAATATAAAGTATTTATAGTCCTTTGACCTGAGATTGTCTCGGTTCCCAACATGAGTAATTTTATACTTTAATATAATCTAACACTGCCTTTAACCGGGTAGTCATAACGGTTATGATTAGGTATATAATGAATCATGTAGAGGGATGAGTGCAATCAAGACAGGATTTGTTCCTCTCATAAATGAGAGAGTTATCTTTAGGCCTCTTGATGAATTGAACTGAAGAAATGTATGGCCATACTCAAATGAATTAATAAGAGTTATTAATGTAATTTGTTCTTGTTCAGTTTAATTTGGGATCAAGAAATATTATTCGATTAATATAAGGATGACGTATTACATGCCTTATGATCGATATAAATATCGTGTGACAAAGGGACTAAATACGTGATTGTTGTTTAGGTAAATCGGATCACCGATATTCACTTAGATTGGGTAGTCATGACGGCTTACCAGAGTCCGCTCATGATTTATAGACTGTTAAGTCTATTGCCAACATTAAGTGAACCTACAGGGTCACACACATAGAACAAACTGAAACGGGCACAGAAAATCCTAGCGACTTATATGATGAGTTGCATTAGAATGTCACAAAATATATTGTCATCTTATGTGATAAGATGTGATATATATGTATATAAAGACTATGAGCACAAAAGATCATGTAATCTAGAAGAGTCTAGATGATGACATATGGATAATGATGAGTGATGTCATACACATCTTTTAGTGTGCAGAGACATGACTCTTCACCTCTATATAAGGACATAGAGGGCTGCAAATTCACAACACAACACATCATTCTCTCTCATTATTTCTCATTCTCTTTTGTGAGACAAAAGTGAGAAAATATTACCCTTTCTAATTTGTGTGAAAATATTATGAAAGGGTGCTTTTCTTTTGTATGACAAAATAAAAGGGTGCGATACTATATGAGAGAATATATATAGTTGGTTTATACATTTTTTATGAGATAAAGATAAGAAGAGAAAATTGAGTTTTTCTTATGCAAGAGGAGAACAAGTTACTAGCATTTATATTGTTCTTCTTCCCATTTTAAGAAGTTTGTTCGTGTGGATACCGGTAGAGGCGTTCGTACTTTCGGCGATTGTGATCTATTCGGCCTAAGAAGATGAGAACGAGTTGTTGAGAGTTTCGGTGTAGACCGATTGTGTGTGCGGTTGAGGGCTTCCGCACGATCCGGCCTAGACGGACAGAAAATCGGTTAGGACGGTAACCTGTTTAGAGGCGCCTGGACAACACGCATGGTTTGAGCATCATGGATTAAGCGTAATCCAAAAGGTACATTTTAAGTATGCGCACGGATCCTCGGAATGGGTTTTGGACTAATATTTTTGTTTTCCGCTGCGTTATGCACGTCCGAAACCCAACGTCATGATGGTGTGGATCTGTAGGATTAGTGCCCTAGGGCAAATGTATTTGTGCTAGGAAATGAATTATGTATTAAAATATTATTATTTATTCAATAAAGGTTTTTTTTATATATATGTGTGTATGGATTGTGAATGTAAATCTTATATCAACCAAGAATTACACTTCGGGTTCACGTCATCAGAATACGTGATTATGATAGTAGAACTGTGAATCAACGAATGACTTTCTAAACTGTTCCTAGTGATATGTTGGATGTTTATAGAGATAGACATACTTCATGTAAGAAGCTATATATCCACACTAGTATATTCGCAGGCTGAATGATCATGTTCTGCTGATCATGGACATAAAGATGTCAAGTCTTTTATAAATATGGTACATTACATGCACCTTTTCATGAATTAATGCATCACATGCATCTCTTCACGAATACCCAAACATTCACATCCTTTCAATTAAGAAGATTCAACACTTGAATACTCTATATGCAAGCCTTATAATTATAAATCGAAATTATAAATAGTATCTAAATAGTATATATCACAGATATACCGACTCAATTTAACCGAAATACGCACGTCGCTCTGATACCACTGTTGGGTTTCAGACGTGCATAACGCAGCGGAAAATAAAAATTTCGTCCAAAACCAATCCGAGGATCCGTGCGTATCGGTTAAATCAAAGAAGTAAATCTTAAAGATACCTTTCGGATTACGCTTAACCCGTGACGCTCAAACCATGCGTGATGTCCATGTGTCTCTAAACTGGTTACCGTCCTAACCGATTTTACGTCCGTCTAGGCCGTCTAGGTCGGATCGTGTGGAAGTCATCTACCGCACACACAACCGGTCTCCGCCAAAACTCTCAACAAACCGTTCTCATCTTCTTAGGCCGAATAGATCACAAGCGCCGAAAGTACGAACGCCTCTACCGGTGTCCACACGAACAAACTTCTTAAAACAGGAAGAAGAACAATATATATGCTAGTAGCTTGTTCTCCTCTTGCATAAGAAAACTCTTCTTATTTTATCTCACAAAAGATGTATATAATTCCTCTCATATAATCGCACTCTTTCATTTTTGTCATACAAAAAGAAAGCACCCTTTCATAATTTTGGTCATACAAATTAGAAAGTATATTTTCTCTCTTTTGTCTCACAAAAGAGAATGAGAAATAATGAGAGAGAGAATGATGTGTTGTATATGTGAATTTGGAGTCTTCTATGTCCTTATATTGAGGTGAAAAGTCATGTCTCTTCACACTAAAAGATGTGTATGGCATCACTCATCATTATCCATATGCCATCATCTAGAGTCTTCTAGATTACATGATCTTTTGTGCTCATAGTCTTTATATACACATATATCATATCTTATCAAATAAGATGACAATATATTTTGTGACATTCTTATGCAACTCATCATATAAGTCGCAAGGATTTTCTGCGCCCGTTTCAGTTTGTTCTTTGTGTGTCACCCTGTAGGTTCACTTAATGTTGGCACTAGACTTAACAATCTATAAATCATGAGCGGACTCTAGCAAGCCATCATGACTACCCAATTTAAGTGAATATCAGTGATCCGATTTACCTAATCAACAATCACGTATTTAGTCCCTTTGTCACACGATATCTATATCGATCATAAGGCATGTAATACGTCATCCTTATATTAATCGAATAATATTTCTTGATCCCAAATTAAACTGAACAAGAACAAATGACATTAATAACTCTTATTAATTCATTTGAGTATGGCCATACATTTCTTCAGTTTAATTCATCAAGAGTCCTAAAGATATCTCTCTCATTAATGAGAGAAACAAATCCCGTCTTGATTGTACTCATCCCTCTACATGATTTATTGTATAACTAATCATAACCATTATGACCACCCGGTTAAAGGCAGTGTTAGATTATATTAAAGTATAAAATTACTCATGTTGGGAACCGAGACAATCTCAGGTCAAAGGACTATAAATACTTTATGTTACAAGAATCGCTAATGACGTAAAACATGTAGCATTCTTATGGCGGGTCAGTCCAGTATATGGTCTCTAACATATACCTATGTTAATGACTTGATAACTATTTATCCATGATCAGTAAAACATAATCATCAGTCAAATAATATACTGATTTACATTTATAGCTTGTATATAAATATATATATATATATTTATATGTATCTGCAAGTATATTTGTCTCCACAAATATCCTATAAATGACCAGGGACGATTTAGAATAACATTCATAACACTTTATAGTTTTACTATCAAAGTCACGCACTTTGATGACATAAAGCTGAATTGCATATTCATGGTCTATTTTAATTATATTAAAATAACCTATACGCACATATTATATGAAATATCTTAGAATAAATATTATGTTTGTTATTACAATCCATCATCTAGGTCACAAACACTTTGGCCTAGGGCATAACACCATCACTGAGGTCATCATGGATTCCTGTATGTGGAACTGTATACTTTAATATGATCCTACGTCGTCCGTAATGGGATGATCATTAGGGTCATCATTCGATATGCACTGAATCATGACGAGAAATGTTAGTAACCAAGATAATCTGATACACCTACCAGTCCATATCGCATATGGAGTCTTTTACAACTGCTTTAGATGGAATTATATTCCGTATGAATGCAACAAGAGCGTAACCCCAAAAGAAATAGAAGATATATTTGACTCATCATAGTCGAACTATATCTAATAAAGTTCGATATCATTATCATGATCATCAAACACTTGGTTCTCGACTTCTCGATCTCATAGAAGAAATTTGATTTTTCAAAGCCATGTTTATTGTCTACTTTATTATTTGAAAGTTTTGAACTTTTCAAAATATTCAAATTTATTGGTTCAATAAAGTGATGAAGTAGTTTTCTCTAGCACCTTCAATCAATGATGAACATACATTACTATGTATGAGAGCCAATAAGTAACTTGCTTTCACCTTACTTTGTGAAAGACGTTTATGTCATCTTGTCTAATAAATAAGTTACACATGTCTCAAATGATTCAAAATCAAATGAATTTGAAAATCCATCTTAATGGATTTAATAAATGTTCATGTTATTTAAGTAGACCAAGCGACAATGCTACATTTAAATTCCTAATATTAATGTTATAGATAGACTTATAATTATCTTGTTCGATATAACACAAAAGGTAATTTTTCTATTGGAATATTTCCAAAGAAAATTGACATTTGTGAATGGTGAAATTATTATTCTCAATAATAAATTAATAACCATTCATAGATAAACTCGAACTATAGATAATACAAAATTTATTGTCGACATTAAATAACAATTATTTATGTCGGCGATAAGTCCAAAAAGACAATGTAAATAAATGAGTTACTTGAGAAAATACAACAACTTTTGCTACATTTGTCACTCAAATGTTAACTTCATATTTACTCAATAGTCTACAACTTTGTCAGCACATTTTCACAAATGTGTGATTCACATCGTGTATCTAATACACATGATGTGAAATAGACAAGTTAATTTCTATAACAAAAATACTTGAAGCGGTAGTCACACTATCCTTTCATTCACTTTTTCATATCTTCTTGAGAAATTATGGTTTCTTTCAATAAACCGATTCACCGCAAAAGATACTAATTTCTTACCTAAGGCCGAAGCCTCGGACAACACCTTACCCTTATCTTTGGGATTACTCTTTACGGTTTTTTTAAGCACGAGAACATTATTGACAATACTTGTCCATGTTCATTTTAACGATTATATGTATCTTATGCTATATGTTCTTCTCAAGGACCTATTGTGAGACATAAATAGATATATTATTCGAATTAAATAATATGTAAAGAGTATTATTCTTTAAATATTTCATATAATGACTCCCACTATTTTTTAATCAAATCAATAACCCTCAATCGCATTGATTCGGAAACTTTCAATCCATGAAGTTTCATAGTGAGACAAGATCCATATTTCAATTAAGTCCTAAGTGAGCTTTGGCTAATCGCCCAGAACTTAACTTATTTAGGTAGAAATAATTCGAATTGTATCTCATACAACTCTTGAACAACATAGGATAAGCATCATATGCCCGACGTATATATCCTATCGTATTCCCCGAGCCCAAGTCCGGCTTGATAGCCCAGTTAAATCAAACCATGTCTAATCATCGGCAAAATAGTACCCAACACACTCAGCTTTGGCATGACCTACGTTGGCTCCCATTTCCCGCATTCTCTCCTCCTAAGATTGTCCCTACATATCCAGCTTTGGCATGACCTATGCAGGGCCGATCAGAGTATCGAGAGATTTATACTTATGGAAGACACTTCATGACTTAACATTGTTTTGAGGGATTTTATTTAATATTATATGTTATTATGCAATATTCAAAGAACATCACATGTACCAATAGAATAAAAATAATAATGATGATATATCATTGCCTTGATCTTTATGAACTAACATAAAGATTTCCTAATATATATTTCATCTCCATGAAATTTTTCTTAGATTGTATATGAAAATCTTATCTCCATGAATAGAAATCGATGAACTCTTTCATCGTCATGATGTGTGGTTAAAAATGAACTTGTCATCTTAATGATGTATTCATGATAGATGATGAACTCCTTCATCTCCATGATGGATGTGTTATGCCTAATGAACTCTTTCATTATATCAACACGTATCAACAAATATATCAAATATAAACATAATCATATTATGTTTCGATTATTTAACCATTTATAGAATATATATATATAAGGCTTATGAATGCGAATTTGGGGCACGGTCGTCATTGTCAACATTTGACAAGTCAAAAAATAATATTTGATTTGGTCAACATTTGACTCGGTCAACGATCAACATTTGACAAGGTCAACAGTCAATGGTCAATATTTTGACCAGGTCATGATCAACTTTTGACCAATTTAATGGTCAACAATCAAGAGGTAAATTAGTGTAGTCAACTGTCAACAATTAACAGTCAATACAGTCAACAGTCAACATAGTCCACAGTCAACATAGTGGGTTAGCGGTCAATTGTCAACATGATCAACATGGTCAACACCTGGTCAACTTTGTCAACACACATTTTTCTACACATTAATACATCATAGGCATCTTTTCATGAATTCAATACATCACATGCAACTTTTCATGAAATAATGCATCACATGCACCATTTCAAAAAGGCAATTCATGGTATGCACCCTTTCATGAAGACACAACTATTCAAGAGGTTGCAACTCTTGCGATTGCACCTTTTCAGTCGTACCTCTTAGTTGCGCATGTCGATTACACCCGTTGGTCGCACCTCTTGGTCGTAACCGTTAGTCGCAACCTATTGGACGTGATATTTGGATCATATCCATTTGTCACACCCTTTAGTCACACCCTTTGGTCGCACTCATTAGTCGCAACCTTACGGACGTGACATTTGGATCGCATCCGTTGGTCACATCCTTTAGTCGCACCCTTTGGTCGCACCCATTCGTCGCAACCTTATGGACGTGACATTTGGATCGTATCCGTTGGTCACATCCTTTTGTCGCAACCTTTCGTCGCGTCTTTTGGATGTGACATTTGAATCGTATCTCTTGGTCACACCCGTTAGTCGCACCTTTTGGTCGCACCCTTTGGTCGCATCCGTTGGTCGCAACATTTCGTCGCGTCTTTTGGATGTGACATTTGAATCACATCCCTTGATCACACTCGTTAGTCGCACCTTTTGGTCGCACCCTTTGGTCGCATCCGTTGGTCGCAATCTTTGGATTGTATCCCTTTGGTTATAACCTTTTGATCATATCCATTGGTCCCACATTTCTGAGACAACTCTTGACTCATGAATGGATAGACATAGATGCAACCTTTTGATCTGAACGCAACTCTTTACATGCATCTTTTGGACCAACACGATTTGCGATTTCTACTGATTAATTTGGACTATGTTCGGAGTATAGAGTAGTGTCTAATGAGTCACTGACTTGAACATGATTCATGACCATATACAAACACGTGTGCCTTTCATATCTCATATGATATGGGCCACGAACTCACAGCCATGCATCAATCAAATATACAGTCAAATGTATAAAAAAATTATCAAACATAATCTTTGAATGCATACTTGTGGCACCATTTGATGTAACGCATTTAATTTGGTTCGGATCACATCCATTTACTGGTGCCACCATTTGATTTGGATGCAACCGACTTAATTTAATTAGGAGGTTCGAAAGTGTACGCATGATTAGAAAGATGATAACAAGTCTATCACGTCTTTAATAACAAATATCCTAATTAGAACATTTCTAATATTAAGTGTTCCCAAACACAAATATTTGTAGCATGTACACACTTGTTAGAAATATTTTAATATTCAGTATATAAACCGAATATACACATAACATGTACACTTAATAGCATCATATGTTTTTATCAAATATTTTTAGTCACACCTCTTTATCATAAATTTATCATCATGTGAACTTTTTTATAAATATGGTACATTACATGCACATTTTCATGAAATTTTCATGAATTAATGTATCACATGCATCTCTTCATGAATACCCAAACATTCACATCCTTTCAATTAAGAAGATTCAACACTTGAATACACTATATGCAAACCTTATAATTATAAATCAAAATTATAAATAGTATCTAAATAGTATATATCACATATATACCGACTCAATTTAACCGAAATACGCACGTCGCTCTGATACCACTGTTGGGTTTCAGACGTGCATAACGCAACGGAAAACAAAAATTTCGTCCAAAACCAATCCGAGGATCCGTGCGTATCGGTTAAATCAAAGAAGTAAATCTTAAAGATACCTTTCGGATTACGCTTAATCCGTGACGCTCAAACCATGCGTGATGTCCATGTGTATCTAAACCGGTTACCGTCCTAACCGATTTTACGTCCGTCTAGGCCGTCTAGGTCGGATCGTGCGGAAGTCATCTACCGCACACACAATTGGTCTCTGCCAAAACTCTCAACAAACCGTTCTCATCTTCTTAGGCCGAATAGATCACAAGCGCCGAAAGTACGAACGCCTCTACCGGTGTCCACACGAACAAACTTCTTAAAACGGGAAGAAGAACAATATATATGCTAGTAGCTTGTTCTCCTCTTGCATAAGAAAACTCTTCTTATTTTATCTCACAAAAGATGTATATAATTCCTCTCATATAATCGCACTCTTTCATTTTTGTCATACAAAAAGAAAGCACCCTTTCATAATTTTATCATACAAATTAGAAAGTATATTTTCTCTCTTTTGTCTCACAAAAGAGAATGAGAAATAATGAGAGAGAGAATGATGTGTTGTATATGTGAATTTGGAGTCCTCTATGTCCTTATATAGAGGTGAAGAGTCATGTCTCTTCACACTAAAAGATGTGTATGACATCACTCATCATTATCCATATGCCATCATCTAGACTCTTCTAGATTACATGATCTTTTGTGCTCATAGTCTTTATATACATATATATCATATCTTATCACATAAGATGACAATATATTTTGTGACATTCTTATGCAACTCATCATATAAGTCGCTAGGATTTTCTGCGCCCGTTTCAGTTTGTTCTTTGTGTTTGACCCTGTAGGTTCACTTAATGTTGGCAATAGACTTAACAATCTATAAATCATGAGCGGACTCTAGCAAGCCATCATGACTACCCAATTTAAGTGAATATCAGTGATCCGATTTACCTAATCAACAATCACGTATTTAGTCCCTTTGTCACACGATATCTATATCGATCATAAGGCATGTAATACGTCATCCTTATATTAATCGAATAATATTTCTTGATCCCAAATTAAACTGAACAAGAACAAATGACATTAATAACTCTTATTAATTCATTTGAGTATGGCCATACATTTCTTCAGTTTAATTCATCAAGAGGCCTTAAGATATCTCTCTCATTAATGAGAGAAACAAATCCCGTCTTGATTGTACTCATCCCTCTACATGATTTATTGTATAACTAATCATAACCGTTATGAGCACCCGGTTAAAGGCAGTGTTAGATTATATTAAAGTATAAAATTACTCATGTTGGGAACCGAGACAATCTCAGGTGAAAGGACTATAAATACTTTATGTTACAAGAATCGCTAATGACGTAAAACATGTAGCATTCTTATGGCGGGTCGATCCAAAGATATGGTCTCTAACATATACCTATGTTAATGACTTGATAACTATTTATCCATGATCAGTAAAACATAATCATCAGTCAAATAATATACTGATGTACATTATAGCTTGTATATAAATATATATATATTTATATGTATATGCAAGTATATTTGTCTCCACAAATATCCTATAAATGACCAGGGGACGATTTAGAATAACATTCATAACACTTTATAGTTTTACTATCAAAGTCACGCACTTGGATGACATAAAGCTGAATTGCATATTCATGGTCTATTTTAATTATATTAAAATAACCTATACGCACATATTATATGAAATATCTTAGAATAAATATTATGTTTGTTATTACTATCCATCATCTAGGTCACAAACACTTTGGCCTAGGGCATAACACCATCACTGAGGTCATCATGGATTCCTGTATGTGGAACTGTATACTTTAATATGATCCTACGTCGTCTGTAATGGGATGATCATTAGGGTCATCATTCGATATGCACTGAATCATGACGAGGAATGTTAGTAACCAAGATGGGATTTGTTCCTCTCGTCATGAGGGAGATATCTCTGGGTCCCATGATGAACTAGGACTGAAGGAAATGCATGACCATGCTCAAAATGGATTAACATGTGTTGTTAATATCATTTTATATTTACTCAGTCTAATTCTCGATCAAGAAAGAGACTTTGATCAAACTCAAGTATGACATACTTCCATGCCTTGTGATCAAGACATATATCGTAGAACAAAAGGAATAAGCAAACGTCTATTTAGATAGGTTTATGATTGCTGATCATTTCATTTAACATGGGTAGTCATGACATTGGTCTAGAGGTTACTCATGACTTACGATCTTTAGAAGATCGTTGCCAGCGTTAAATGGAACCTACACGGTCACACAATGAACTCCATTCGTACGGGATGAATATGCCTCAAAACAGTTATACATATGATGTATAAATTGGTGAACGAAATAATCAATTATTGGATAATTGATTGAACAAAACAGTACCATTCCGTTTGCAATGGAACAATTCCATTCCCAACGGAATAGATATGGAAACTGTAATAACCTTAGCTGTCAAGTATTATGTTATGGAAATACCTATTTCGTTGGCAACGGAATAGTTCTGTTGGCAACGGAAAAGGCACATATTAGGATTATTAGATATGGTAACTGAGCAATTGTTCGCCTCTCTCTCTAGTAAAAATAGAAGGGCAGAGTCTCTCTATTCTACACACAATTCAGAAGCCTTAGAGGCCGTCTAATACACAGAAATAGAGAGAGAGAGAGAGAGAGAGAGAGAGAGAGAGAAAGAGAGTTTTGAGTTAATTTCAGAAAGTATTTCTGGACTCGTCTAGCCGAGTCTGGTTATTTCGTGCGTCTGAAGATCAATATGGATACGAGTAGAGGTCTTCTGCTTTGAAGACTAGCAAGCGATCATTTTCTTTACCCTGGGAGAAGCAAGGAGTTCGTTCGAGTCGAGCTTCAGGAAGGAGAAGGTTGCATGTCAGAAAAGTTCAGACCTACATCCGTTCTTCATCTCGCGGATCAGGAAGATCCGAAGTATAAATTTTAATAGTTAATCTCGTACTTTTATTCCCTTAACGATGATCCTAGGGCGGGTTAAATCCATAGGTTCCACTGCGCATGTAATGTACATGGCTATGGATTTCCCAATAGGACCGCCATATATACAAATGAGGGTCCAAGGTGGGTGGTTGTTAGTATGATTTATGGATGCGATAATTAGGTTTTTGTCTTTTTCTATGATGGTTAGCGGCACGTCCTCGGCCCAAAGAAGCCAAAGATCCCCTCCCCCCCCCCCCGGCCGCGACCGGCCAATTGGAGGGACCGTATCAAAATTAGGAAGGTTTAATTGAGCGATATGGTTGCGTGCTTGTGAGTTTGAGGAGCAGGTTTCAGAGATGAATGCGATGTTAGCACCCGACCCGTGGTGGTATTGCCGAAGTTGAGAAATTCTCGCGCGTCCCCCACTACCACGACAATTCCATGAGAGAAGACTCATTGGAGGATGACTCGAAGTCATTTGTGACATTGTCATCCGATGAGAGGATAGATAGAGTGCTACCCGAGTTGTTTGTTTGGGAATCGCCTTCGTTAAGTTGGAGTTTGAGCCCGGAACGAGTCGGTGGGATGGCGGGTTGGGGGTGGATTGTGGGCGTCAGACTGATTGATGATTGCGGTTGGGAGTAGGGTGTTGGGACGGTTAGTCTTGGGAGGTGGGCCGCAGAGAAGATCCACATGCCTAATTGGTGGGAAAGAATTGGTTTTATTTGAGTGGCCTTAGGAGGGCGAGCAGTTGGGAGAGAGCGATGTAGATGCAAGTGTTCGGGGCATCGTTCGATCTTGTGCCCAATGAGACTACAAAAGAGGCAACATCAGGATAATTTTTCGTACGAGAGGAGGGGAGTGATCAAGGTTCCATTGTGGGGAGTGAATTTAATTATATCTTTGAGTGTAGAGTTGAGAGGGATAGAGATTTTGACTTAGAAAAATTTCCTACCGTTGATGAAGTGTTCAACCAGGTAGGAAACGGGTTGGCCGATAGATTGTTCCACGAGTTGCTTCCCCTCGCGCGTGAGTGAGTCCGGATGGACGTGGTGGAATTGGGTCCAAAGATCGATTATTGTGAAGGTTGAGTTGTTGAGATAGTCAGGTGCGTTGAGTGGCTTCATAGCTATGAGGTCGTGTCTGTACGTCCATGGTGAGTTGATGAGCACCTTTTTAAGGTCTTCCGAGTTGTTAAATTTGACTATATACACACCTTTTTGGATAGGAGATATGAGAGTATCAGGGTGAGCATCCCAAGACGAAATGAGTGTTTGTGAGAGCATAGAATCCAAGATGATTTTATTGGTGAGGATTTTGATAAGTAGGCATAACACCCAATTTTTGGATGTTAAAGCCGATGGGGCTAGTGCGGGGGCTTCGTTGTAAGCGAAGATGAAGTTCATGAATCTTGAGATCAAGATTTCGGTTGTATTATCCATGGATAAGTTGGTAGGAGTAGGAGAGAGGAAGGAGAGATGAGATGTATGTATTGGGAAATAGGGATGAGATGCAACATAGAGAAGATCTCTGTTTTGGCATATGTGTAGATTGGAATGAATGGAAGGGGACAGAAGGAATTAGTTATATGAGAATGTGGGAGATGGGCCATTTGATGTTGGGCAGCACGGGTGTGAGAATGATCTAATCGGGTTGTGGATTTAAGATTTTGGTGTGAGGGTTGTGTCTGGCGAGTCGGGTTTAGATGTAGGTGGGTTTGGGTAGTTAGTTTGGGGTTTAATATTAATTAATTTGGGTAGCGGGTCTGGATCGGGTCAGATGGGGCTAAGGGTAAGGTACTAGTTTGAGTGTTGTTATTAGTGAGGGGAAAAAGTGAGCTTGGGCGGTGCGATTGGTGTTGTATAAAGGTGGCCCCCCTCTGATTTTGTGGGCTGGTGAAGTAATTTCTAAAGGGGAAATTTTTGCTGGTGTGTATGGCTGTTTGTGACAAGAGAGGAGAGGTATCCAAAGTGTGTGTGATCCAACTTCTATTTTTTGTACAGTTGGTAGGAAGGTACCGTTGGATGGACCATATAAAGAGGTGTAAAGTAGGCGTGAGAATCATGGAATTGTCTTTTTGTGCCACGTGGCGGGTTTGGTGTAGGTGAGTTTTCTATGGACCATGTGATTTTTGGGTGTAGCTATGAACTCGGTGTAGGGTTAGGATCTGTGGACCGTTTATGAAATGATGATGGTGGTGGTGAGTCGTGTTGGGTCTCGGACGTGCATAACGCAGCGAAAAACAAAAGAGTCGTCCAAAACCAATCCGAGGATCCGTGTGTATCGGTTAAATCAAAGAAATAAATCTTAAAGATACCTTTCGGATTACGCTTAATCCGTGACGCTCAAACCATGCGTGTTGTCCATGCGTCTCTAAACCGGTTACCGTCCTAACCGATTTTCCGTCCGTCTAGGCCGTCTAGGTCGGATCGTGCGGAAGTCATCTACCGCACACACAATCGGTCTCCACCAAAACTCTCAACAAACCATTCTCATCTTCTTAGGCCGAATAGATCACAAGTGCCGAAAGTACGAACGCCTCTAGCGGTGTCCACACGAATAAACTTCTTAAAACGGAAAGAAGAACAATATATATGCTAGTAGCTTGTTCTCCTCTTGCATAAGAAAACTCTTCTTATTTTATCTCACAAAAGATATATATAATTCCTCTCATATAATCGCACTCTTTCATTTTTGTCATACAAAAAGAAAGCACCATTTCATAATTTTGTCGTACAAATTAGAAAGTATATTTTCTCTCTTTTGTCTCACAAAAGAGCATGAAAAATAATGAGAGAATGAATGATGTGGTCTATTGAATTTGGAGCCCTCTATGTCCTTATATAGAGGTGAAGAGTCATGTCTCTTCACACTAAAAGATGTGTATGACATCACTCATCATTATCCATATGCCATCATCTAGACTCTTCTAGATTACATGATCTTTTGTGCTCATAGTCTTTATATACATATATATCACATCTTATCACATAAGATGACAATATATTTTGTGACATTCTTATGCAACTCATCATATAAGTCACTAGGATTTTCTGCGCCCATTTCAGTTTGTTCTTTGTGTGTGACCCTGTAGGTTAACTTAATGTTGGCAAAAGACTTAACAGTCTATAAATCATGAGCGGACTCTAGCAAGCCATCATGACTACCCAATTTAAGTGAATATCGGTGATCCGATTTACCTAATCAACAATCACGTATTTAGTCCCTTTGTCACGCGATATCTATATCGATCATAAGGCATGTAATACATCTTCCTTATATAAATCGATTAATATTTCTTGATCCCAAATTAAACTGAACAAGAACAAATGACATTAATAACTCTTATTAATTCATTTGAGTATGGCCATACATTTCTTCAGTTCAATTCATCAAGAGGCCCAAAGATATCTCTCTCATTTATGAGAGGAACAAATCTCATCTTGATTGCACTCATCCCTTTACATGATTCATTTTATACCGAATCATAACCGTTATGACCACCCGGTTAAAGGCAGTGTTAGATTATATTAAAGTATAAAATTACTCATGTTGGGAACCGAGACAATCTCAGGTCAAAGGACTATAAATACTTTATGTTACAAGAATCGCTAATGACGTAAAACATGTAGCATTCTTATGGCGGGTCAGTCCAGTATATGGTCTCTAAAATATACCTATGTTAATGACTTGATAACTATTTATCCATGATCAGTAAAACATAATCATCAGTCAACTAATATACTGGTGTACATTTATAGCTTGTATATAAATTTATATATTTATATGTATCTGCAAGTATATTTGTCTCCACAAATATCCTATAAATGACCAGGAACGATTTAAAATAGCATTCATAACACTTTATAGTTTTACTATCAAAGTCACGCACTTTGATGACATAAAGCTGAATTGCATATTCATGGTCTATTTTAATTATATTAAAATAACCTATACGCACATATTATATGAAATATCTTAGAATAAATATTATGTTTGTTATTACAATCCATCGTCTAGGTCACAAATACTTTGGCCTAGGGCATAACACCATCAATCTCCCACTTGCACTAGGCCAAATCAACCAAGTATCTCATACTCATTGATGTATATGGCATCACATACCAGTTGACCTAACATGATCACCATCATTTAAGGGATTGGGTTCTTAAATGGATTATCAAACATTGTCATATGCAAATACTTTGTATATTTTTATGTCCACCATAATCTAGGAAGAATACTTTATCCTTCTCAAGTATATAATCATACTCTTGATTATTATTTAGTAACTTTCACTAAGATTAAACTTATGTGTGCTTGTTACACTTAATTCACATCATATGTATTATGCTCCCACTGAATTTCTTGTCAACATAAGATTTATCTTTAATTTTTTTTTTGATAAAACCAAACTGTTTGGTTATTTCATCAAATAATAAATATTCACCTAGAGATGTTTGCTTTAATTCATAAATGAATTTATGCAACTTGCAAACTCTTTTCAAAAAAATTTTAGGATAGACAAAACTCTCAAGTTGTTTCATATACATACTTTCATATGTTTCTATTAAGAAACAACGTCTTAACATCCACTTGGCATCTTTTATAGTCATACTATGAACATATGCCCAAGAAAATTCTGAAATACATAAGCATGATGACTTGGAAAAATATTATCATAGTCTATACTATGAGTTTAACTTAATCACAAATCATGCATTATATGTTTGCACATTACCCATGTCGGTCTTTCTTTTAAAACTGTTATTTTCATCTGATGGATCAATCAAAATTCAAAACTTGATTGTCTGACATGGTTTACATCTCAACTTTCAAAGTCTCTAACCATTAGAGTCTTGACTCATTATAGTCTATTAGTAGAATGTGGAATCATTATAGTCTATGAGTACGAAATTTTTATCATTAGACATGAAAAATCTATATTTTTCGGGCCTGCGATAAATTCTAATAGATCTACATGAATACACTTATGTTATATACTCAGACTCTTCAACATCTTGAGAGTCTAGTTGATTAATTGCATACCCAATCACTAGTTTAAATTTGAATTAATTTCCATCCGAGCATTACTGTCAGTATGTGGAATTTGAACTTTTCAAATTTACTCCCACTAATTCTTTTGGAAACACTTCTTCCAAAGAGATATAATTTTCGAGTAACAAACACTTTGTTCTCATATTAATTATAGAAGTAATATCCTTTACTTTTCTTAGGAGATTCCACAATAAGCACTAATCCGATTAGATGCATGATGCTTCAATTAAGTATCATATCCTCAAATCTTGATAAAAGATAATCTGATACACCTTCCAGTCCATATCGCATATGGAGTCTTTTACAACTCCTCTGGATGAAATTATATTCAGTATGAACGCAATAAGAGCGTAACCCCAAAAGAAATAGAAGATATATTTGACTCATCATAATCGAACTATATCTAATAAAGTTTGATATCATTATCATGATCATCAAACACTTGGTTCTCGACTTCTCGATCTCATCAAAGAAATTTGATTTTTCAAAGCCAAGTTTATTGTCTACTTCATTATTTGAAAATTTTGAACTTTTCAAAATATTCAAATTTATTGGTTCAATAAAGTGATGAAGTAGTTTTCTCTAGCACCTTCACTCAATGATGAACATACATTACTATGTATGAGAGCCAATAAGTAACTTGCTTTCATCTTACTTTGTGAAAGACGTTTATGTCATCTTGTCTAATAAATAAGTTACACATGTCTCAAATGATTCAAAATCAAATGAATTTGAAAATCCATCTTAATGGATTTAATAAATGTTCATGTTATTTAAGTAGATCAAGCGACAATGCTAGATTAAAATTTTTAATATTAATGTTATAGATAGACTTATAACTATCTTGTTCGATATAACACATAAGATAATTTTTCTATTGGAACATTTCCAAAGAAAATTGACATTTGTGAATGGTGAAATTATTATTCTCAATAATAAATTAATAAACATTCATAGATAAACTCGAACAATAGATAATACAAAATTTATTGTCGACATTAAATAACAATTATTTATGTCGGCGATAAGTCCAAAAAGACTATAAATAAATGAGTTACTTGAGAAAATGCAACAACTTTTGCAACATTTGTCACTCATATGTCAACATCATATTTACTCAATAGTCTACAATTTTATCAGCACATTTTCACAAATGTGTGATTCACATCGTATCTAATACACATGATGTGAAATAGACAAGTTAATTTCTATAACAAAAATACTTGAAGTGATAGTCACACTATCATTTCATTCCCTTTTTCATATCTTCTTGAGAAATTATAATTTCTTGCAATGAACCGATTCACTGCAAAAGATACTAATTTCTTATCTAAGGCCGAAGCCTCGGCAACATCTTGCTCTTATCTTTGGGAGTACTTTTTACGTTCCTTTTAAGCACGAGAACATTATTGACAACACTTGTCCATGTTCATGTTAATGATTATTAGCATCTTATGTTATCTATCCTTCTCAAGGACCTATTGTGAGACATAAATAGATATACTATTCGATTTGAATAATATGCAAAGACTATTATTTTATAAATATTTCATATAATGGCTCCCACTATTTTTTAATCAAATCAATAACCCTCAATCGCATTGATTCGGAAACTTTCAATCCATGAAGTTTCATAGTGAGACAAGATCCATATTTCAATTAAGTCCTAAGTGAGCTTTGGCTCATCGCCTAGAAGTTAACTTATTTAGGTAGGAATAATTCCAATTGTTTCTCATACAACTCTTGAACAACATAGGATAAGCATCACATGCCCGACGTATATATCCTATCGTTTGCCCCGAGCCCAAGTCCAACTTGATAGCCCAGTTAAGTCAAACCATGTCTAATCATCGGCAAAATAGTACCCAACACACTCAGCTTTGGCATGACCTATGTTAGCTCTCATTTCCCGCATTCTCTCCTCCTAAGATTGTCCCTACATACCCAGCTTTGGCATGACCAATGCAGGGTCGATCAGAGTATCGAGAGATTTAGACTTATGGAAGGCACTTCATGACTTAACATTGTTTTGAGGGATTTTATTTAATATTATATGTTATTATGGAATATTCAAAGAACATCACATGTGCTAATAGAATAAAGATAATAACAATGATATATCATGGCATTGATCTTTATGAACTAACATAAAGATTTCCTAATATATGTTTCATCTCCATGAAATTTTTCTTAGATTGTATTTGGAAATCTTATCTCCATGTATAGAAATCGATGAACTCTTTCATTGCCATGATGTGTGGTTTAAAATAAACTTGTCATCTTAATGATGTATTCATGATGGACGATGAACTCCTTCATCTCAATGATGTATGTGTTATGCCTAATGAACTCTCTCATTATATCAACACATATCAACAAATATATCAAATATAAACATAATCAGATTATGTTTCGATTATTTACCCATTTATAAAATATATATATAAGGCTTACGAATGCGAATTCGGGGCGCGATCATCATTGTCAATATTTGACAGGTCAAAACTCAATGTTTGATTTGGTCAACATTTGACTCGGTCAACGATCAACATTTGACAAGGTCAACAATCAATGGTCAATATTTTGACCAGGTTATGATCAACTTTTGACCAATTTAATGGTCAACAATCAAGGGGTAAATTAGTGTAATCAACTGTCAACAATTAACAGTCAATACAGTCAACAATCAACATAGTCCACAATCAACACAAGGGTCAACAAATCAATTGTCAACATGATCAACATGGTCAACACCTGGTCAACTTTGTCAACACACATTTTTCTACACATTAATACATCATAGGCATCTTTTCATGAATTCAATACATCACATGAAACTTTTCATGAAATAATGCATCACATGCACCATTTCAAAAAGGCAATTCATGGTATGCACCCTTTCATGAAGACACAACTATTCAAGAGGTCGCAACTCTTGCGATTGCACCTTTTCGGTCATACCTCTTAGTTGCGCATGTCGATTACACCCGTTGGTCGCACCTCATGGTCGCAACCGTTAGTCACAACCTATTGGACGTGATATTTGGATCATATCCATTGGTCACATCCTTTAGTCGCACCCTTTGGTCGCACCCATTCGTTGCAACCTTATGGACGTGACATTTGGATCGCATCTGTTGGTCACACCCTTTAGTCGCACTTTTTGGTCGCACCCATTTGTCGCAACCTTATGGACGTGACATTTGGATCGCATCCGTTGGTCACACCCTTTAGTCGCACCCTTTGGTCGCAATCTTTAGTCGTGTCTTTTGGATGTGACATTTGAATCGCATCCCTTGGTCACACTCGTTAGTCGCACCTTTTGGTCGCACCCATTCGTCGCAACCTTATGGACGTGACATTTGGATCGTATTCGTTGGTCACACCCTTTGGTCGCACCCTTTGGTCGCAACCTTTCGTCGCGTCTTTTGGATGTGACATTTGAATCGCATCCCTTGGTCACACTCGTTAGTCGCACCTTTTGGTAGCACCCTCTGGTCGCACCCTTTGGTCGCATCCGTTGGTCGCAACCTTTCGTTGCGTCTTTTGGATGTGACATTTGAATCGCATCCCTTGGTCACACCCGTTAGTCGCACCTTTTGATCGCACCCTTTGGTTGCATCCGTTGGTCGCAACCTTTCGTCGCGTCTTTTAGATGTGACATTTGAATCGCATCCCTTGGTCACACCCGTTAGTCGCACCTTTTGGTCGCACCCTTTGGTCGCATCCATTGGTCGCAACCTTTCATTGCGTCTTTTGGATGTGACATTTGAATCGCATCCCTTGGTCACACCCGTTAGTCGCACCTTTTGGTCGCATCCGTTGGTCGCAACCTTTCGTCACGTCTTTTGGATGTGACATTTGAATCACATCCCTTGGTCACACCCGTTAGTCGCATCTTTTGGTCGCACCCATTCATCGCAACCTTATGGATGTGACATTTGGATCGTATCCGTTGGTCAAACCCTTTAGTCACACCCTTTGGTCGCAACTCTTGGACTCAACTTTTGGATCGCATTCCTTGGTCGCACCTTTTAGACGCAATCCTTGGTCGTGACCTTTGGCTCATATTTCTTGGTCGCAACTATTGGATGCAACACTTGGACACAACCTTTGGATCGTATCCCTTGGCGGCAACTTTTGGACACAACTTCTGGATCACATCTATTCATCGCATCTTTTGATCGCATCTCTTGAACATAACTTTTGGATCACATCCTTTGGTCATATCCATTGGTCGCATTCTTTGGATGCAACTCTTGGATCATATCCATTAATCTCATCTTTTCTATTAAGAATATTCAACACTTGAATACTATATATGCAAGCCTTATAATTACAAATAGTATCTAAATAGTATATATCATATATATACCGACTCAATTTAACCGAAACACGCACGTCGCTCTGATACCACTGTTGGGTCTCGGACGTGCATAACGCAGCGAAAAACAAAAGAGTCGTCCAAAACCAATCCGAGGATCCGTGCGTATCGGTTAAATCAAAGAAATAAATCTTTAAGATACCTTTCGGAT
Organism: Juncus inflexus; assembly: GCA_024447665.1. Lineage (NCBI taxonomy): Eukaryota > Viridiplantae > Streptophyta > Magnoliopsida > Poales > Juncaceae > Juncus > Juncus inflexus. The sequence continues at coordinate 2,840,350 of JAJHPC010000003.1, forward strand.
TACGCTTAATCCGTGACGCTCAAACCATGCGTGTTGTCCATGCGTCTCTAAACCGGTTACCGTCCTAACCGATTTTCCGTCCGTCTAGGCCGTCTAGGTCGGATCGTGCGGAAGTCATCTACCGCACACACAATCGGTCTCCACTAAAACTCTCAACAAACCGTTCTCATCTTCTTAGGCCGAATAGATCACAAGCGCCGAAAGTACGAACGCCTCTACCGGTGTCCACACGAACAAACTTCTTAAAACGGGAAGAAGAACAATATATATGCTAGTAGCTTGTTCTCCTCTTGCATAAGAAAACTCTTCTTATTTTATCTCACAAAAGATGTATATAATTCCTCTCATATAATCGCACTCTTTCATTTTTGTCATACAAAAAGAAAGCACCCTTTCATAATTTTGTCATACAAATTAGAAAGTATATTTTCTCTCTTTTGTCTCACAAAAGAGAATGAGAAATAATGAGAGAGAGAATGATGTGTTGTATATGTGAATTTGGAGTCCTATATGTCCTTATATAGAGGTGAAAAGTCATGTCTCATCACACTAAAAGATGTGTATGGCATCACTCATCATTATCCATATGCCATCATCTAGACTCTTCTAGATTACATGATCTTGTGTGCTCATAGTCTTTATATACATATATATCACATCTTATCACATAAGATGACAATATATTTTGTGACATTCTATGCAACTCATCATATAAGTCGCTAGGATTTTCTGCGCCCGTTTCAGTTTGTTCTTTGTGTGTGACCCTGTAGGTTAACTTAATGTTGGCAATAGACTTAACAGTCTATAAATCATGAGCGGACTCTAGCAAGCCATCATGACTACCCAATTTAAGTGAATATCGGTGATCCGATTTACCTAATCAACAATCACGTATTTAGTCCCTTTGTCACGCGATATCTATATCGATCATAAGGCATGTGATACGTCATCCTTATATAAATCGATTAATATTTCTTGATCCCAAATTAAACTGAACAAGAACAAATGACATTAATAACTCTTATTAATTCATTTGAGTATGGCCATATATTTCTTCAGTTCTATTCATCAAGAGGCCTAAAGATATCTCTCTCATTTATGAGAGGAACAAATCTCATCTTGATTGCACTCATCCCTTTACATGATTCATTTTATACCGAATCATAACCGTTATGACCACCCGGTTAAAGGCAGTGTTAGATTATATTAAAGTATAAAATTACTCATGTTGGGAACCGAGACAATCTCAGGTCAAAGGACTATAAATACTTTATGTTACAAGAATCGCTAATGACGTAAAACATGTAGCATTCTTATGGCGGGTCAGTCCAGTATATGGTCTCTAAAATATACCTATGTTAATGACTTGATAACTATTTATCCATGATCAGTAAAACATAATCATCAGTCAACTAATATACTGGTGTACATTTATAGCTTGTATATAAATTTATATATTTATATGTATCTGCAAGTATATTTGTCTCCACAAATATCCTATAAATGACCAGGAACGATTTAAAATAGCATTCATAACACTTTATAGTTTTACTATCAAAGTCACGCACTTTGATGACATAAAGCTGAATTGCATATTCATGGTCTATTTTAATTATATTAAAATAACCTATACGCACATATTATATGAAATATCTTAGAATAAATATTATGTTTGTTATTACAATCCATCGTCTAGGTCACAAATACTTTGGCGTAGGGCATAACACCATCAATCTCCCACTTGGGATTAAGGTTTTGTGCTAAGTGGTAATTATAGATTCATTATAAAAGCATAAAAAGTAATCTTGATAATTATAAAAATATATTTCGATTATATATGATTAATTTATTATTAATTAAATTATTTTATTATTGTAATATTTTGGGGAACTTTGAGATGTCACTTTTAATTTGACGGGTTGTTTCGGCGAGACTCGTTTGTGAATTGTGTTTTGTGATTACTAATTCGTGACATCTGATTTGAGGGGAAACGAGCTACTAGACGTAGTGAAAATTCCAAATTTAGTTTGGTTCAAGACGCGAGGATATATCCATGGTCGTCAAGGCTCTTGTGTGGGAATATGCGATTCCCGAGCTATGTGATTCTCCAGAAGAGTTGGATTTGCTCACCGCCCTATCTGGCACTTCAGTTGACCGCTACGCGTACCCTCACTTGGGAATTTTATATGGGTTTTATATATATATGTAAACAAGGAATGTGTGAAAGGAATAGACTTCTAAAGTTGGATAGTAGTAATGGTACATATGAGGAATAGTTTTGTGCATTTCTTTTACCTTAGAAATTCTTTGAATATTTTTAATTCTACAATTATTACTACATGTGATATTATTTTAATATTTAAAATTAGTAATATTAATTCGGCAAGAATTAGGGTTACAACTGCACTTGTGGCTGGCTTGTCTTACTAAGCTAGACTCATTTACTCAGTCGCTTATGTGACTAACCACTCTTTTGTATATGTTTTGGGTCTAGGGTTTTAGGACGGTGCAGAAGGAACTAGTGGAGCTCGTGTGTGAACGGTGAGTACAACGGTTGTTATCATCACGGAGTAAAAGATGTTGTTGTTTCTAGGTTATGTATATTCTTGTACGGTTTGTATATTAGGGTTTTGACGATGTATATATGGGCTTTCGCATCTGTTCAGGGTTTTGTGGTCTCTGTGATGTAGTTATTCCATATATATATGTATGTGATGTTTCATATTATATTTTGGCTTTTATGCACACCTATATATATGAGTGATGTTGTTTTCGATTTTATTTTTTTTGTTATCATATGATTCCTCTAGCACACATATTGTGTGTCGGCGGATTGTCGCATCTTTATTTTTACGGTGTGACAATAACCGGACGAAAAACACAAGCAAACACAACATATTTTTTGAATGAACATGTTTCATGTACTCGAAAATTAGTACAAAGTATGGTTTACATGAACCGATTAGTATTTGAGTGGATTTTAAAATTATTAATGGTTTCTTTGAATACACCATCGTGAAAAACTATGCAGCGGGTCAGAATTATTTAACATTTAGACGGCTACACGAAAATCCACAGAGAAACGGTCACAAAATTCCAGTGATAACTGAATATATAACATATAAAAATGGAGATCTCCAATTTTTGTTTTACACTCTCTCTCCTTTGTAAGAGCAATTCATTCCGTTCCTCCCTCATTCTCTTTGCAAATTTTTATATAGAATACTCGAAACATAGTAAATATCAAATAATTTTTCAAAACTTACTTTTTTTTAATTTAATCAGAATAAGTTATTACTCAATTAAATGTTTCACTCATTTTTGTTGCACATTTCTATACCAACTCTTCAAAAAACATAAAATCTCAAAATTATTTTTTAAAGTGATGATCAAATTTTCTTTTCCAAATAATATTTTAAAAAATAACAAAGTTTTGATATAAATCTATAAAATGCAACAAAGATTGTTGTATTTTTTTTTGCTTTCAATTTTGTTAAAATTATCTTATTTTAATCACTTATTATCATAATGACAACGTGATATAATACAATCCTAAGCGGAGCGAGTCGACATCTTAGTTTTTATAATTTATTGTGTAAGCTCTTTTGTTCAAGCCCTTTCACTGAACGTTTACAAGCTCTTTGCCCTTTTCTTTTTTATTAAGTTTAGAGTGACATCAGATACACACCTAATCGGCAAGGTTAAATAAACGAGACATCCAAAAAATGAAAAGAATTATGAGTTTGATTTTAACTTTATATTATCTGTTATGCTCCAATGAAAATGTGTATATGAATAAACTAAGGTGTAAGATAGGATTCAGGCATTATTTCAAATTTTCTTTAGCAAACACTGACGCGCCATCACCGAATTCTTTTTAAAATTCACTGAAGTTAAAAATAAATAAATAAATAAATATATATATATATATATATATATATATATATATAGATAGAGAACTACAAAAATTAACTTCAATTACTTGATGTGAGATAGGATTCAGGCATTATTTCAAATTTTCTTTAGCAAACACTGACGCGCCATCACTGAACTCTTTTTAAAATTCACTAAAGTTAACATAAATAAATATATAGAACTACAAAAATTAACTTCCATTATTTGATGTAAGATAGGATTCAGGCATTATTTCAAATTTTCTTTAGCAGACACTGAGGCGCCATCACCGAATTCTTTTTAAAATTCACTGAAGTTAACATAAATAAATATATAGAACTGCAAAAATTAACTTCCATTATTTGATGTAAGATAGGATTCAGACATTATTTCAAATTGTCTTTAGCAGACGCTGACGCGCCATCACCAAATTCTTTTTAAAATTCATTGAAGTTAACATAAATAAATATACAAAACTACAAAAATTAACTTCCATTATTTGATGTAAGATAGGATTCAAGCATTATTTCAAATTTTCTTTAGCAGACACTGATGCGCCATCACCGAACTCTTTTTAAAATCCACTAAAGTTAACATAAATAAATATACAGAACTACAAAAATTAACTTCCATTATTTGATGTAAGATAGGATTCAGGCATTATTTCAAATTTTCTTTAGCAGACGCTGACGCGCCATCACCGAATTCTTTTTAAAATTCACCGAAGTTAACATAAATAAATATATAGAACTACAAAAATTAACTTCCATTATTTGATGTAACATAGGATTCAGGCATTATTTCAAATTTTCTTTAGCAGACGCTGACGCGCCATCACCGAATTCTTTTTAAAATTCACTGAAGTTAACATAAATAAATATATAGAACTACAAAACTTAACTTTCATTATTTGATGTATATCATTTGAACTCATTTTGGTTGCACATTTCTATACCAACTCTTCAAAAAACATAAAATCTCAAAATTGTTTCTCTAAAGTGATGATCAAATTTTCTTTTCCAAATAATATTTAAAAAAAACAAAGATTTGATATAATTATATAAAATGCTGTTTAAAATATAAAGATGCTCTTTTGTTTAGGCCCTTTCACTGAACGTTTACAAGTTCTTTGTCCTTTTCTTTTTTTATTAAGTTTAGAGTGACACCATATACACCTAATCGGCAGGGTCAAACAAACGAGACATCCAAAAAATGAAAAGAATTATGAGTTTGATTTTATCATTATATTATCTGTTATGCTCCAATGAAAATGTGTATATGAATAAACTAAGGTGTAAGATAGGATTCATGCATTATTTCAAATTTTCTTTAGCAGACGCTGACGCGCCATCACCGATTCTTTTTAAAATTCACTGAAGTTAACATAAATAAATATATAGAACTATAAAAATTAACTTTCATTATTTTATGCATATAATTTCAACTCATGATTTATGATTTCTGACCAACTAGATTATGATCAGCCACTGAAAGTGTAACACGATCATAACGTCAAAATTATCACTAAAAAGCTAATTCTTATTAAAAATAACTAAATTATGAATGACAATGCATACCGGTACGTGTTACAAAAAAGTCTAAACCTTGTAATAAGTGGGCTTAATATATTGCCGGCCTGTAATCACTCTGAACTTTTTAATTATTTACTTCTTTTCTATTTTGAATTTAGAGATCTACAACCTTTTCAAGGACAGCACTCGCCTTGAGGATAACAACAGGAAATAACCAAAATACTACACATCTAGGAACTAAGTACTCAAATACTAATATATTCAAAAATATATTTGAATATATTTCAAGATACTTGCTAAAATAATTTTTTTTTTATTTCGTTCAATACAGTTGACTTCAAAATTATGACCGAAATGATCCAAAAAGCATACACTCTGATAATCTGGAACTTTGACTCAAAATGATCTAGAATCCTAACTCGATTGGTCGTAACTAAACCTTGAATTGAATTGAATGACCCGAGATGTTAATTTCTGGAATGACCAAAAACCCAAATAACTCAAACCTGAACGATTCTCATGGACCAATTGATCCGGCAACTCATATAGACCTCACATTAATTAATAATCATTTTCATGAGTGCAACTCTCTATACTTCTCGCGTTTACTAAATAAGGATATTATTTGTGTCTTCCACCAAAGAAGTCGAAAATGGGGCAAAATCTCTTCAATTTCGTCTCAAATGTGTCAAATCATCCCTAATAGAGTGAAAGATATTAACTCACGAACTTAAAAATTGTGAGTTCGATGCTTGACAAAATCAATTATTTTTTAATATAGATGAAAAATATATGAGCCCTCCGTGTGAAATAAAAAAAAAATTGGCCAGAAATGTTAACTTAACTAGCTTATGTCTGCGAAATGTACGAGCTCGTGTCACTTTTAGTGTTCGTCTTAGGAGGGAACCCACTGAGCTCTGGGTGCTTTTGTTGGGTATTTTTTGAACAACAAGCGAGGGATGTAGAGTGTTTCTTTGTTTATTAAGAAAGTGAATTATCAATATTTGTGGCGCAAGTCAGAACTTGATTTTCTGTTTATAACTCTTGTATATCTTCTGTAGCAGTTGGTCCGCTCATGTATCAACAATTTTCAAGAATATAGGTGATGAAAAGTAATATGTAAGTGTTGAATAATCGTATATAAATTATTAAAAAAAATAATATATATCAAATCTCATTACTTGAAATTTGAAAATAACTCAATTTCGTGTCGCCCATGTCAGTGCTATAGCTCTGAATCCATAAAATTTGTTGAAATATTAGATTTCATGATTTTGTCTTGACTTGAAAATGTAAGTCAAATGAGCCAAAGATAGAACAACTCATTAACCCAAAATGCATTCAGACCAAAATTGCTACACAATCCAACTATAGCGGATTGAATTTTTCAATCTAGGCCAACTCATAAATTTTCAAAAATCAGCGAAAATCGATGATATCTTGTTGGGCGAGTTGACTTAGTTTTGCACTTCACTTATTTTTTCACCTATGATTTTGGCATTCAATACCAACAAATACTATTTTTTAAATAATTTTGTTTATAAATCACTAAAATTGTTGCGAACATAACGTAAGTAACAGTCAAATAATCAATATATTTTTCAATTTTAATGGTGTCAATTCTACCATATCATAAATATATCATTATTTAAACCTTAATTCATAAATGTACTGAACTTTATTTATGAGATATAAAGTAATATGGATTTTTGATATGTTAAGTTCAAAATTAAAAATTGTTAATAGTAAATTATGACAATAAAAATTAAGAATATAATATAATATATAATCTTAAAGTATAATTTTTTTTAACAATTTGAACATATTGCACTTAACATGTATGTATGAAGTAGAAAATGAACAAATAATTGAACCATAATACACTTAATATATAATTTGTAAATACACGGAATTGGGCCGGGTTAACTTTGGATTACTAAATTCAGCCCGTAATCCACCCCATAATACAGGTGTAGGATTAGTACCCTAAAACAAATATATTTTGTGCTAGAAAATGGATTATGTATTAAGAAATTATTATTTATTCAATAAAGGTTGTTTCTTATATATCTGTGTGTATGGATTGTGAATGTACATAAATATCTTATATCAACCATGAATGACACTTTGGGTTCACGTCATCAGAATATGTGATTCTGATAGTAGGACTGTGAACCAACGAATTACATTCTAAACTATCCCTAGTGATATGCAGGATGTTTATAGAGATAAATATACTTCAGGTAAGAAGCTACATATCCACACTAGCATAATCGCAAGCTGAATGATCATGTTCTGCTGATCATGGACATAGGGATGTCAAGTCTAAAATATAAGTACGTGTTAGAGAACATGTATTGGACTGATCATACTATGAGAATATGTATGGTATATGTCATTAATGATTCTCATATGAATAGTGTGCTTGTTCCTACGACCTGAGGTCACCATGAATTTATATATGTGGAACTGCATACTTTAATATGATTCTACATCATCCGTAATGGGATGATCATTAGGGTCATAATTAGGTATACACTGAATCATGACGAGGGAGATATCTCTGGTACCCCTGATGAACTAGGACTGAAGAAAATGCATGGCCACGTTCAAAATGGATTAACATGTGTTGTTAATATCATATTGTATTTACTCAGTCTAATTCTCGATCAGGAAAGAGACTTTGATCAAACTCAAGGATGACATACTTCCATGTCTTGTGATCAAGACATATATCGTAGAACAAAAGGAATAAGTAAATGGCTACTCATATAGGTTTATGATCGCTGATCATTTCATTTAACATGGGTAATTATGACATCAGTCTAGAGGTCACTCATGACTTACGATCTTTAGAAAATCATTGCCAGCATTAAATGGAACCTACACGGTCACACAATGAGCTCCATTCATACGGCTTGAAAATACCTCAAAACAGTTGTACATATGATGTATAAATTGGTGAATGAAATAATCAACTATTAGATTGTTGATTATGCAAAATAGTGTTATTCCGTTCGGAATGGAATAAATATGTAAACTGTAATGACCTTAGCTGCCAAGTTTTCTATTAAGAAAATACCTATTCCGTTTGTTGTCCTTAGTTTGATGATATTTAAAACTATTCCGAGATACTAATATATTTGTGTGAGAATGTCTTGAGCTAGATAGTCACATGTTCAAGTTCTCGGAAATATCACGGTCGCATCCTACCCATCTCAGAAGAATAAGAAGTCGTCACGCATGCAAATTTTCAGGAGAGCATTTCAAGACGTGGGAGCAAGCTTCTTAGTTCTTCGTGTGTGTTTACTTGTTTGGTGAGCAATTTAATTCTTATTAAAAGGGGAGTATAATCTGCAATTTTACCAATTCTGGCCAGTTTCGTTGTCAACGGAAGTGGTCCGTTACCAACGGACCACTATGTTGGCAACGGAACCCTCCCTTGAGCAATCTTTCATTCTATCATTTGTTTGGCTGAAATTGTGTACAATCCGTTGGCAACGGAACTGTAGGAATTTAGCCGTTTGGTTTGAAATCTTCCTTGATTGCTTTCTGTTTTTGGTAGTCCATTGGCAACGAACAAGGTCCATTGTCAACGGAACTACGTAGTTTTCCTTTTCAAGGGCTGCTTCCTTCCTTCTTTAAAAAGGGGAGCCGCCTTTCTCAGCAAACTAACGAATTCTAGACACAAAAAGCAGAAATACTCCTTTCTTAATACTGTTGAATTGCTCTAAAACTAAAAACTGAGATTAGTGGAGTTTTTTAGCGTGTTGCTCGTTGGTTTGTTGAAGTTCAAGAGATCGAGTTTGTAAGTTATTGTTCCACCGGCCATCAAGAGGTTATTGTAAGACAATGGTAGTTCGAGGTCTTGTACGATCTTACTTGTTAGTGATAAACGGAGCCGCTAGGCAAGCCCCGGAGAGTAGGCAACTCGTGAACGCGGTAAGGGCCGCTAGCGAGTAAACGGGTGGTTAAGGCTAACGCAACCACCTCGCCGAACTTCGTCAACAAGTTTGTGTGTTCGGTATATCTGTACTTTTACCTTTTTACTCTATTTTCTTATCTATTTATTTTTCTTTGTTAATTAGTATTCAAACAACCATCAACTAAAGTCTAAAAACAATAAAAATACAAAACCTTAAAAATACATATATTCACGTTTCCGCACTTTAGGCCTTTTAAACCCCCCCCCATATGCCTCAATCGTTCAACAATTGGTACCAGAGCAGGAATACAGACCGCTTCAAATTCTAATTTGAAATAACGTGTATTCGATTTATGGCGACCCCTCTGATCAATCGTCTTCAAATTGCGTACACCGACAAACTCGACGGCAAGAACTGGAACGTCTGAAAAAAGATGCATGATGAACGCGTTTGATCTTCACGGTCTTCGAAAGTTAGTGGAAAATGATTTTACCGTAGACTTTGTAACAAATAGTACCACAACCTATACCGAAGACACTAAAACTAATAAGACACTTGACATATTGGCACAGAATCTCATTCTCACAAATATGTTAAACACTTTTTCTGTAATAATAGATGGTTGTGAGAATTCTAATGAAATGTGAAAATGTCTCCTAAATAGATTTGAGGGAAATAATCAAATGAAAATAACCAAATTAATGGGACTTGAACAACAATTTGATAATTTATAGATGATTGAAGGTGAACCCATCGAGGATATGTAAATTCGTATGTCGTATATCCGAAATGGATTTACCGCTTTAGGAAAGAAACTAGCCGATGATCGAGTTGTAGAAAAATTAATTAGGGCGATGCCATCGAGTTGTGAAGTACTTCGAGTCTCATTGGAAACCATGCTAGCAACAAAACATATCGGGCCGGAAGAACTCGTCAACTACTTCCGTAACTTCGAAACCCGAGTGAGTCAAATGGGAACCGACTCCCAACCCAAAACGGTGGCTATGCCAGCAACGAGCTCGATTGATGAGGATGATGAAATAGCGTGCTCGGTGCGACAATTTCGAGCCAAGGAAATGCAGTTTAACGACAACCGACGTCGCAACAACCAAAATACATACTGCTTCGAGTGCAACAAGAAGGGACACACCATCGACAATTGCTTCACCTTACATCCTGAGCTCGCTCCGTGGAACAAGAAGGATGATGAAAAACATGATGGACATTCACATGATCAACGCGAGCGACGCGAAAGGCGATCCGACGATCAACACGACAAAAGACGAGAAAAGAGACACGATGACAGAGGAAAGGACAAGAAATGAAAATCGAAAAGTCATTCCGCCAAGGTGGCAGTGTGGGAAGACGAGTCAAGCAATTCATTGGATGGTTCCGGTTCGGACTCCGACTCTGAATCGGACATGGCGAATGTCGCGTTCATGGCGTATGATGATGTGGACGAAGTTTACGAAAGGGCGATACAAGAGATGATTCGACTCGGACAACTACCAGCACAACCCCATCCTCCTACGGCGACATCTTACATTGACACTACTTCCTCCGGTTAAGGTTCGCGAGGTATATCTAGATCCTACTGTTAATCATATTTTAGAAGAGGTTGGTTCCCAGTTCAAATCAAATTGTTGAAATTGTAGAACCCGAAACCCACGATGAACTAGAACACGAATTAAAAGGGCTTGGGAGTCTCTTATCAGTACCAAAGAACTTCTCATTGTTTCCGAAGCTTCGATAAGGTCGTACAAGGCACGAATAAAAGAACTTAAAAAATCAAATTTAAATAATTATAACTTAATTGACGACAACTTAAACAATAATTTAATTAATTATATTTGTGAAAAATTAAAAACTGAAATTAGTCATCTAAAAGTCGAAGTTGTAAGTTTAAAATGTGAAAATAAATCTCTCAAGTCTGCTTGCGCCAGAAATATCTCGAGCAAACTTGATTTAGACAACTTATTTATAGGACAAAAACCAAATGATAAAACCGGTTTAGGGTTCAAGAAAGAAATCGGAACTAAACCCCGCTCCTTCAAGACCTAAAAACCATACAGTAAAAAGGGAGTTCAATCAACCGAAGAGTAGAGGAAGTGCATTTTTGTATCGAGACTACTCTAAGGGTCAAAGTCCTAAAAGTCAAACTTTTAAAAGTTTTAGTAAAAACAATAGGTTTCACTATCTTCATGATTTTCGGCATATTCATGACAATAACCGTGGTGTCACAACTGAAAGACTTTATATAAAGGGTCCAAATGGTTATTTCTATGAAATCGTCGACACACATGTTCCGAGGAAGATTCAACCTAATGAATCAAACCATCGAGCTCCCAAACATTACATTAATGCATATCAAAAACAAAGTTTTCCAAATACAAACAATCTTGCGAAATCAAACAAGTTTTCAAAATCAAACAATTTTGTGAAATCAACTGTTTTTAGTGCTAAGTCGACCGTACCAAATCTTAGGATAGCCGAGTTTTCAAACCACTATAAAAATCATTTTGTGAAAGGTACTGAAGAGACTTCGAATCTGACTTGTTCATTTTGCAACTATTGTTGCAAAATAGGCCATATCTCACTAGAGTGTCTAATGCGCAAACCTGCCAATTCCTCAAAATTTGTTTGGATGCGTAAAGATAGAAACACTAGTAGCCCTACCTCCGACTTGGAGGTACCGAAGTCTACCTAGACTCTTCGGTAAGCTCCCCCCATTTTACCTAAGCCATACTTTCAGGGGGAGCTATGGGCAGGAAATCATATTAGTTAAATACCCATTCATTTTAACTAATATGCTTTCTTGTAGATATGTCTAAGTTTATCGTGTAAAACTGATCAGTGGTGCTTGGATAGTGGTTGTTCCCGCCATATGACCTGGGACAAGAGTATGTTCAAGACTTTGCGACCTTTTGACGGTGGAGATGTCACTTTTGGTGGAAATCAGAAAGGAAAAATAGTTGGTGTTGGCTCGATCGGCACAGGTAATTGGACATTGAATAATGTCTATTTTGTGGTAGGACTTAAACATAACCTAATTAGCATAAATCAATTGTGGGATGCAGGATATAATGTGAAATTCGATAACATGAACTGTCATGTGATTCAAAATTTAGATCATATTACAATTTGCATGTGAAAAAGAAAGGGTAACCTTTATTTCTTTGACTTTCATTCCATTGTGCCAGGCACTCATTGTCTGACCGCTTCGGAATTGAGTTCGTATTTGTGGCACAGGCGACTGGGGCATGTATGCATGGGCACGATTTTGAAATTATCCCGCAAAGAACTAATTTTAGGTTTGCCATCACACAAACTTAAGCTAAATGGATTATGTGATGCTTGTGAGCATGGTAAGCACTCCAAGTCATCAGTTTTTAAGTCTAAGTCCGTGATCTCGATGAAGCGCCCCCTCGAGCTACTCCACCTCGACTTGTGCGGCCCTATGAGCGTCTCCAGTCTCGCCGATAAAAGGTATTGTTTTGTAATTATTGATGATTTTTCTCACTTTACTTGGGTTTATTTCTTGATTCAAAAGAATGAAACTAGTGATGTGTTCATCAAATTTTGTTCCCTTGTGGAAAATGAACGAGGCCCACTATCATTACGGTTCGTAGTGATAATGGTGGCGAGTTCAAAAATGCAAAATTTGATGACTTTTGCTCCAAAAGGGGATATAAATGTGAGTTTTCCGCTCCACACACTCCACAACAAAATGGGGGTAGTAAAGCATAAAAATCACACTTTTATCGAACTTGCCCATACCATGTTAAACGAACATCCCACTCCTAAATTTCTTTAGGCTGAGGCAGTTAACACTGCTTGTCATGTCGCAAATCGCGTCAGCCTAAGGTCTATTTTGAAAAAGACACCTTATGAATTATGGTACGGTCGCAAGACAAATATCTCGTATAGGAAAGTTCTTGGTTGTAAATATTTTATTCTTGATGAATCTAATAAACTTGATAAATTTGATTCGAAATCTAACGAAGGAATTTTTGTTGGATATTCTGATACAAGTAAAGCGTATAGAGTTTATATTAAATCTTCACGGATTATTGTTGAATCCGTACATTTGCATTTTGATGAAACTAAAAATGGGGCCAAGAAGGGTGTTTCTTTGACAGATACAGGTATAAATGGCAGGCTAACGGAAACAAATCAACCAAACATTATTGAGTTCAACCTTAGTGATCCAACTTTAAACGAACCCGACAATTCCGCCACACAAGAAAATCAACCGAATGGCGACAACTCGACTCAACAAGATCTACTCCCGAACCTAAGTCGACCCTTAACCAATTATTCAACCCGAGTCAGAAGAACCTTCTTATCAAATTCCGGAAGTATTACGAAAAGTATCCGCACATCCGTTTAACCAATGTGGTAACCCACGAGAAGGAGTTCGAACCCGATCCAGAACAAGAAATCTCGTCGCTTTTTGCGTCTTTCTATCTTAAACCGAACCAAAATCCTTCAAGGAAGCAAATGGTGACACTAACTAGATTCTCGCCATGCAAGACGAACTCGCTCAATTCGAGCGCGAAACCGGGTTTGGACCCTAGTTCCTCGACCCGACAACCGATCCATCATCGGCACTAGATGGGTTTTCCGAAATAAACTCGACGAGCACGGTACGGTAGTGCGAAACAAGTCAAGACTTGTTGCTCAAGGTTTCAAGCAACAAGAAGGAGTGGATTTTGAAGAGACGTTTGCACCGGTTGCTCGGTTGGAATCTATTAGGCTTCTCCTAGCATAAGCATCAATTAAAGGGTCCGCGCTCTTTCAAATGGATGTTAAGAGTGCGTTCCTAAATGGATTTCCCGAAGAAGAGGTCTACGTTGAGCAACCTCCCGGCTTCAAGGATCCGACCAAGCCCGACCACGTGTACAAGTTGACGAAGGCGTTATATGGGTTGAAGCAAGCACCTCGGGCTTGGTATGGACGGCTTTCCTCATTCCTTACTTCTCACGGATTCGAACGAGGGAAGAGCAACTTGACACTCTTCACAATGAAAAGGAAAGAGTCAATTTTATTAATCCAAATTTATGTCGATGACATTATTTTTGGATCTAGTGATGCGACACTTGCCTAGGAATTCTCTGTTTTGATGCGTAGTGAGTTCGAGATGAGCATGATGGGTGAACTCAACTTCTTCCATGGATTGCAAATCAAACAAACCGGTGACAGAATTTTTATCAACCAAGCTAAGTACACACGTGAACTGCTCACAAGATTCTGCATGGACCAAGGAAAGACGAGCGATACGCCAATGGTGAAAGACGTAAAACTCGACGCCGATGAATCAGGTGAATATGTAGACATTTCCGGTTATCGAGGTATGATCGGTAGTTTACTTTATTTAACGGCTAGTAGACCTGATATTATGTTTGCTATATGTTTATGTGCCCAATTTCAAGCAAACCCCAAAGTTTCACACCTAAATGCGGTTAAAAGGATTTTTAAATACCTAAAAGGGACAATAAACTTAGGGTTATGGTATGGCCGTGACAGTAGTCTGTCACTTTTGGGATATACGGATGCTGACTTTGCAGGATCTAAAGTGGATCGAAAGAGCACAAGTGGGAAATGTCAATTTTTTGGAGGAAATTTGATCTTGTGGTCGAGTCGAAAACAGAACTCGGTCGCTCTTTCATCGGCCGAAGCAACATATGTCGCTATCAGAAGCCGATGTGCTCCACTCTTATGGCTGAATCAGATGTTAGGCGACTACGGACTCAACTTTCGAAAAGTTCCAATCCTGTGCGATAATATGAGTGCAATCTGCATCGCCAAAATTCCCGTGCAACACTCAAAGATGAAACATATCGAGATTCGCCGTCATTTTATTCGCAATCACGTTGACAAGGAGGATGTCGAAATATTTCACATTGGAACGGATGATCAAGTCGCGGATATCTTCACAAAACCGTTAGCTTATGCTCAATTCTCCAATCTTCGATTAAAGCTCGGTATGCTTGAATTAAAAGATTAATTTCCCATTTTTCTATTTTCTTTTATGAGTTTTGGTCATTTTAAATGAATTCTCCTCAAAAAAAAATTGCAACTTTTTTGTCTCCTCCGTTTCGGTTTTTGAAAAGTCATTTACTTTAATTTCAGTCCTTTTATATATTTTAATAAAATAATTTTCAATTGTAATAAAAAAATTTTGAGCAAAACCACTAGTGAAACAACCTTTACCCTAATACCCAGTCTTTGTCTGTTCTCAATGGACCAGGTCCGTTCCTAACGGACAATGTTCGTTCCTAATGGAATCCACCCAACTTTTAGCCAACTCCAGGAGCTATTTTTGCCGAACGGACTACTCCGTTCTCAACGGAGACTCAACAGACATTCCGTTGGCAACGGAAGTGGTCCGTTGCCAATGGACTGTGCGAATTTCGGTTTTCGGATCTAGTTTTCCAAGAATCCAAATCCAAAATTCCTTTCATAACTGGTGCCTCCTTCCTCTTCACTCCCAAATCTCATAACCCCTCCATTAAAATACCCCTACAACCTTTCTCTTTCAAAACTCCAAACCCTAACCACAAATTTCACCCAACTCCCCACCTTCTCCAAGGCTTTTGGCCTCCAAACCTCCGCAATTCCACTCTATAGGCCAAATCTCCACCAAATCCGTACTCAAAATCTTCGTACCTTCTCTCAATGTGGTGAACTCGGGATTTCTCTATTCAACCGTGCTACTCGCCTTTCGTATCGATTCTCTCGCACATTCGACCTATCGGCAACTCCCTCTTCAAGGATTCACAACGGACTTGGTATTACTTCATTTCTCTTGATCAACCTCTCAATTCTTCAATCTCACAAATGGCACCAAAACCGAAAACGGGAATCAATACGACGGCGTCTAAACAAAAAGCTCCCTCAAACCCCGAATTGGATTTTAATAATAAGAAAAATACCTTTCTTTTCAAAACACCGGGCACGTACGAGAAATTCCACGACAAATTGAGCGCGAAAAATGCATGCGAGATTTTTCATGCTCTCCGACACGAGAAATCGCGCAAGATCTACGATTTTGTGATTCAATTTCCGGATTTTCGAAAATTTACCAGACTTTTGAACATATCCGACCCGGGTTACGAAACCGTAATTCGCCTCTTCTACGCAAATGCAACCTTTGATGACCAAACATATCAAGTTACATCGTGACTATTCGGACATCCTGTAATAATAAACCCGTCCAACCTTTACGAGTGGTTCGGTCTTAAGGTCAATCAAGACCAAGAGTGCTTCTGTATCCGACGCGCAAACGAATGGCTCGGTGGTGAATCGTATGAAAAAATAAAGGAATACATGCATGGCGAGCCCCCCAACCACAATTTGACGAATTACGAACCGCGACAACGGATTTTTTTTCACTTTGTCAATAACATCCTCGCTCCGGTCGCGGCTCTTAAAACCAATATCGAACGGCGAAATATTTATCTTCTTCGACACCTATGGTATAAATCCAAATCTATTAACATTCCTTTCTTAATTTACCATCATATGCAATATTTCTTACAAATTGGAAACCTTCCGTACGGGAATCTTCTTACTTGGATTTGCAATAAATTAAACATCGTGATTCCCCGTGCAATACTAATAAATCTTTTGGAAAAGTTTCCTAACCATGATCTCCTAGATCTTGACCGTTACGCAAATCAATACAATCTTAAACCCTACTTGTGTGATTTTGACCCATATGGCTATTTCACTCTTAAAACGAGTAAGATCTATCATTACTTTCCACCTTTGAACGAACATGGACAACCATTGTGGCCATCCGAAATGGAATCCAAGACACCTGCCAGTCTCGCGCGCACTTTACTCGCATTAAATCCTCAAGCCAATCCGGTCCCGGAAAACCCTAACCCCAACCCTCCGGTTGAACCCGCTATCAACCAAGACCCGTCATTGGCAACCGAGGTCGAGCACCCTGATCTCGACGATGATGACGCCGTTGACTTCGACTACACAACTGGTACTACAGACCAAGTGTTACGCGCTATGGCCCATCGCCAAACAAGGGATCTCGCGGTTCTTCATGATGGCCAACAAGAGTTACATATATGCCAAGATGAGAGTGATACACGTTTTGCGGAGTTCGTTCGTCAAAATAACCGTATGTATCAAGAACTTCAGCGGATTCAACAAGAGAACTTTCAAACCCTACTCTCGGCTTTCACTAGCCGATACGCTCCCGGTTCCTCTTCCTCCAATCCTAACCCCTCCGACTTTGGTGGACCAGCCGAGTAACCCGTGATCTTTCTCTACTTTTAACCTCAACCCTAGTTGCATTTTTCTCTCTGTTTTTTTTTCTTTTTTCGTTCATGACTTTATTTTACTATTATGTTATATTCTCATGAATTTGTGGTTTGTATTTTGCATATTTGTAGTTCCTATTTTCTTTCTTTTGAACTTGTAATGTAATGTAGTAGTCGTTTGAACTTCTTTAAAACTCAAATTTCAACTCATGCGTGCATGTGGTTCTAATTATTTTCTTTTAACAAAATTAAATAACCAATTAAAAAAAGGCAATAAAATTAAATTTCATGGGTTTTTCACTTAAGGGGGAGCACATATGGAGGGGAAGTTCTTGCCTCTCGATCGTGTTCCCATTTGCGTGTTTTTCAAAAAGGGGGAGAATAAATTTAATCTTACTCAATTATCATCGGAATATTTTTGAAAATCATCAAAAGAGTGGAGTTTGTTTTCCTTAGTTTGATGATATTTAAAACTATTCCGAGCTACTAATATATTTGTGTCAGAATGTCTTGAGCTAGATAGTCGCATGTTAAAGTTCTCGGAAATATCACGGTCGCATCCTACCTTTCTCAGAAGAATAAGAAGTCGTCACGCATGCAAAGTTTTCAAGAGAGCATTTCAAGGCGTGGGAGCAAGTTTCTTAGTTCTTCGTGTGTGTTTATTTTTTTGGTGAGCAATTTAATTCTTAGCAATTTTACCAATTCTTGGCCAATTCCGTTGTCAACGGAAGTGGTCCGTTTCCAACGGAACTATTCCGTTGGCAACGGAACTGTAGGAATTTAGCCGTTTGGTTTGAAATCTTCCTTGATTGTTTTCTGTTTTTGGCAGTCCGTTGGCAACGGACAAGATCCGTTGTCAACGGAACTACGCAGTTATCCTTTTCTAGGGCTGCTTCCTTCCTTCTTTAAAAAAGGGAGCCGCCTTTCTCAGCAAACTAACAAATTCTAGACACAAAAAGTAGAAATACTTCTTTCTTAATACTGTTGAATTGCTCTAAAACTAAAAGTGAGATTAGTGGAATTTTTTGGCGTGTTGCTCGTTGGTTTGTTGAAGTTCAAGGGATCGAGTTTGTAAGTTATTGTTCAAACAATGGGGTTATTCGAAATCCAAAACAAGATCTGACCCAACAACTCCAAAATCCACAAAAACAGATCGGGTTGGACGGTTGGGTGTGTTAAAGAATTTTTTGCAACCTTACCTGATGTGCTCCCAAAGCAACTCAATATGTGACCTGTCTGTAACCATATAATATATCCCAAATATTAGATTTCATGATTTTGTCTAACATATTTGACATGAAAATACTGGCTTGATTATGGTGAAGTGCCGACCCGAATGATCAGTCACTCAAACATGAAAAGAAATTCAAATTCGATTGATTTATATCTGATTTTGTTTGATGAAAACTAGAAATGAAGTCTGAATAAGCCGAAGCCTTAAGATTGATAATTCAACCCCAACCTGAGCAAAGTTTGAAACACGAATGATCCTTAACCTGAAGGACCCTAAGCTCGAATAACTTTGACCCGCGACCCGAAATGCAACTTATTGATCCGAACCCAAAATTACCTGAGCTGAATATGATTTCACCACGGCATTACCACCTGTATGTATAGGATAGTCATAAATGAAAGTAGTAGATAAAAGAATGCACTTATCATGATTTATATATGATTACAACTTCCGTGGGCAAATATGTACATGCTCAATTTTGTACTTTCTAAAAATTACCATGGAAATTTTAAGACGGTAATTGCCTATGACAAGGCTCCAATTACGGATCCATTTCAGAGATTACGGCAAATAAACAAGAAATTGACTGATTGAATGTCACTGGTTCACAAAAAGTATTGCATGATAATCTCATCGTGAAACAAAAAATATTTGATCACTTACCACCAATAGGAAGTTATATCACTAAGATAGCTACCTAATCCATTCAATTATTATAATAAAGGCATAAAAATTAGCATTAGTACTAACCAATTAGTTAATTTAACATACCTTTCAAAAAAGAAAAATAGTTAATGTAACATATGAATTTATTGCAAACAGATTTCATGGGGGTTAATTCCATTTTTGTTCCCCAATATTTCGAATATGGAGTATTGGCCCTTGGAATTAACTTATTTATCTAATATAAGGATCCAAAAACGAATTAGATCAAACTTGATGGACATTCATGCAATAAATCCTAAATTTAAATAATGAACTGGGCTCACTGGTTGCTCTATAAAATAGGAGCTGCGGGTGGTGGAATACTTGAACTTTTTCCCCTGCTTAGCCATTTATATTTGCCAAAGCAATTAAGGTAGGCTCTTAGTTTCTCTCTCCAAGTTCAAAATTATCTAGCCTTTTTATCCACTTTATGTACTTAATATTGTAATATACTTTAGGTTCACAAAATAACTAGGATTGAGAAGTCACATGTACGAGGTGAATTTCCATTCTTTTTTCGATTAAAATGAAATTTTGTTCTTGCAAAACATTACAAGGAGAGCAAGTCTCCTGATCAAGGTCAGTGCCTATGTTTTAGGATTTACAGTTTTATTTTTATTTATTTTATTATTATTATTATTTATTTGAACTCCTTAAATGAGGAGCTTTATTTGAAAGAAATAACTCTTACTGAATATCGAACCCACAATCTCTTGGTTGGTGAGTAATACAGTTTTATTTTTTACAAGAAAAGAAAAAAAATGGAAGGACCTTTGATTTAAAGAGTTAACACGAGCAATTTTGTCATTGTTCTCTAATCCAATAATACTGAAATATGACTTATCTAACTTGCAAACTTTCATATATCGTTCCTTGTGTGTACTAGATAATTCATTTTATATTGGTTGGTAGTTTACATGTGTTGCATGAATATAGAAACTGGTAATTGGTATTATATTTTATATGATACATATACGAAAACACAGCAAAATATATGCATCATGGATATCCAAAAGGACGCCTGATTCTATTGAATTAAATTGGTGATGTCATTATTTTACATATGAGGGCATTTATGATGCCCCTTAATTTTCTCACAAAAGTGTCATATAGGTCAGCATGACATCATAGAGTGTATAAATACAAAAATCATGACATTATAGAAGAGATAAATATAAAAATCATGACATCATATGAGGTACAAATACAACAATCATGACATCATAAATTTCATAATGATGTATATAACGTTTTTGTGGGGAAATTGAGGGGCAAGTTATACTTTTCCTTTACATTAAATTGATATCTCATTGGATGCGCATCTGAAATATTTCGGAGACATAGTTGAGACATGTATATCTATCTGATACAAAAATGGGATACCAATATGAATCTATTTTCTGTGCCTTAATTCTTAATTATGTATATTTATCTCAACTGATTTTTTTTTCTTTTGTTTGGTTCTTGCTCCCTTGTTTTCTCATGCTGCAGTTGTAAACCCTTACACAAAACCGTTTTTCTAGTCAAGCCACTCAAATAAAACCTCTTAACCTTCACCATCCTAAAAAGAAACTACAATTAAATTGGGAAAAAATGAAGCTAGCTCCTATTCCAGAGGTAGTTCTCGGTTCAATTGCCTTTGGCATATTTTGGATGCTCGCAGTATTTCCAGCCGTCCCATTTTTGCCAATCGGACGAACCGCCGGTTCCCTTCTCGGTGCAATGCTCATGGTCATATTTAAAGTCATAAGCCCTGCAAATGCCTATGTTGCAATTGACCTCCCAATTTTAGGCCTACTTTTTGGAACCATGGTTGTGAGCATCTACCTTGAAAGAGCTAACATGTTCAAGCATTTGGGCCGACTCCTTTCGTGGAAATGCCATGGTGGTAAGGACCTTCTTTGCCGAGTTTGCCTCGTCTCGGCCTTTTCTAGTGCATTATTCACAAACGATACATGTTGCATCGTCTTAACTGAGTTCGTGCTAAAACTTGCAAGGCAACATAACCTCCCTCCAAAGCCGTTTCTAATCGCCCTTGCGTCTAGTGCTAACATTGGGTCGAGTGCGACTCCGATTGGTAACCCACAAAACCTCGTGATAGCCGTTCAAAGCAAGATTCCATTCATGAAGTTCTTTCTTGGCATCATGCCTGCCATGCTCATAGGCGTCGTGATCAACATAGTGATCATACTGTGTCTGTACTGGAAAGAGCTTTCTGTGAAAAAGACGGAAGAAGAGGTAATAGAAGAAGGGGTTGTAGAAGAGGAGGATGTGAACTCACATAAATTTTCTCCGGCAAGAATGTCACACACGAGTCCACAGGAGGAGGTGCCGCCACCTATGAACAGCCGGTCGAAGAAGGGCCGAAGCGGATTGATACAGTGCTCCGACATGAAAAGTTGCCTGACAAGAAAAGAGATGATTGTGAAAAGCTTTGTGTATATTGTAACTGTGGGCATGCTGGCTGCTCTGCTCATGGGGCTTAACATGTCATGGACGGCCATTGCTGCGGCCATTGCACTTGTGGTGGTTGATTTCCGAGATGCGGGACCTTGTCTTGATAAGGTTATTTTCTTAAATTTTGTGTAAGTATTTCCCGTGTGAATTTTTCACTGATTTACTTTCTTGTTTTTTTCGTGTGGTTAGGTTTCATACTCGCTGCTGATATTTTTCTGCGGGATGTTCATAACGGTTAATGGGTTCAACAGAACTGGAATACCGAGTGCCTTTTGGAACTTAATGGAACCCTATGCAAGGATTAACCATATAAGTGGGGTAGTTGTGCTGTCCTTGGTCATACTTTTCCTTTCCAATCTGGCATCTAATGTACCGACCGGTAAGCTATTATGATACCCATCTTGATCCAAGAAGTTATATAATACAAACTTTTGGGTGTTGGCAACCTAACCGAATACAAAAGGTTAATTGCTATTTATTCAGTTCGATTATTCAATCTATTTAGTCCTGTTAGGTTTAAATTTATGCATTTTTCGTTTTCTTTTTTTGGTTTGGTTTGATTTTTGTATTTCACTCTATAGTTTAATCCTATTCCTTGTTTTGTTAAAAGAGAGCTTAAACTTAATGGATATTTTTAAATACATGTGGAATTTATAGTGCTGCTTTTGGGAGGGCAGGTGGCGAAATCTGCCACAGCAATATCTCCAGAGGCTGAGACTACGGCATGGCTCATCCTAGCTTGGGTGAGTACGGTTGCCGGCAACCTCTCATTGCTTGGCTCAGCTGCAAACTTGATTGTATGTGAGCAAGCTCGCCGATCACAACAATATGGGTATGTAAACTTAAGAAAATTTTCAGATGGGATAGTAAAATAATGGGAAAATGATTATTTCATTTTAGTCAGTTATTTTCCATAAACTAGAAGAGCTGAACATATTTCACCCTTGTCGAACAGACGTTTTCAAACTAAATGACTATTACTTTGTTATCTAATAATAGGTACAACCTATCTTTCTGGAAACACATTGTATTTGGTGTTCCATCCACGCTCATTGTGACTGCAGTTGGCTTGCCGCTGATCAAAGGACGTTAAAATATGTTGCTGATTAAGTTGTTTATGATTTATAATTTGTAATTGTGCTTATTTTCAGTGAATTTTTCTTTGTTTTCAACATCTTTGTGTTTGCAACTATTACTATCTTTTTAAGATAATTATTAAGTATTCTAATCTCTTTTGGTGTTTGTCAAAACAATCTCATTAATTTAATTTTTACGGCTTTGGTTTATAGATGTTAAAAGAGTGAGAAAAGTGGTTACACCCTATTTATCAATTTTCAATTTCATATTTCTCATGCATTGGTACTTGTCAGGAAAGAATAATTGTTGCTCCCAAAAAGGATGTGCTACATATATACTAAGAGCATTCTTATTGTGCACCTTTCAATGTATAAGAATATAATTTAAAGTATTTTATTATTTATTATATATACTATTTATCGTAAGTATATACTATTTCTTCTAAAACTGTTTATTGCATTTGTTACCCATACATATTGTTTCATAGGTGCTATAAGAACAATAGATAGCTATAGATGTAATAAAACAGTATATACAGTACAACATGTAAAAAACAACCAAATATCACGTACATACAAATGATAAAACAATATACACTAAATATTAACGCAATATATATAAACATCAAAACAATATCTTGACCTGGGAACAACCATATGGTTGGCACTGGTAAGAGGCTTCAAAACATATCCACCCGAGTGAAAAATAAACGGAAATCAGCCTGAATCATATTACCATGAAACCATTTCGCACCCCACCTTACAACCAAACCTAACTTCATTCGAACTAAACAAACCATAGCAAAGCATTCCAAAAGCCGGAGTAAATGATCAACGCACAATAGCAGACAAAAAGCTTAGCTATAATTAACACTGTACATATTATTGCCTGGGGAGCTTCTGAAGCCATTCTTGAATGGCCGAACGGAGCGGGTGATTTGGGATTAAATGAAGGTCCGGAAGTGGCAAATTGGTCATTGGGGATGTGCTGTGTCCGTCAAACCATTCTTTTATATGCTTGAGTTCATACGTGTGTCCGTCCTTTGCAATATGAGGATCTTTCATGATCTCCTGAAAATTATTAACGAAAAAAAGTATTAATGTTCAATACCATAGGCACTCTATCAGCCCTTTATCGACATAGTTTGACAGAACACTCTTTTATAGTTTCAAGGTACCAAATACTATTGAAGGGATCAAAACACCACCTTCCATTTTGTATTAGTTGTCTAATGCTTAATTAGTAGTTTTATCCTAATCAGTTTATTATGTACATGTATACTAATTATGGTAGATTCTCCAGCAATTAACAATAATAATGATGGTTCCTGTTTTAGGACCAACCAATGATGAATCCTACTACTTCTACCTACCAACCACTTCAATTCATTCATTCAAAAAAAAAAAGACATCTATTATGAATCAATTATAAATGAAGAATTAGAAAGCAGAATAGCGCCAAAATACCTGACTAATAGGACAGACAAAATAGGACGGCGGGTGATTTTCATCCGTAACCGACTGACAACACATCGACTGAGACAACAATGCGGCCTTTACCAACGGCTCAACTTTCGACCAAACCTTCAAGAGATCCGGCCGACTCTGCCGCCTAACCTCAGAGCACTCCACACCAACAGCCGCCAACTTCCCGGCGTGCACAAACGGCCAGTCTCCAGCCGACTTATCGATCATAACCCTAAACTCATCATCAGTTGCCTTTCCCACATTCTCTGAAAGTCTCAACGGATTCTTTCCCGTCACGAGACGAAGGATTATAATGCCCAACGAGTATACATCTGATTTCGTATTCAATTCTCCACTTCTCGTAAATTCCGGATCTATATACCCAGCCGTTCCTTTAGGAACCTTAGTGTGATGAAACGAAGAAGTCCTTGTCGAAAATTGCAACAAACGAGCAATACCAAAGTCACCAAGCTTGCTCACAAAGTTGGCGTCCAGTAAAATATTATCAGGTTTCAAATCGCCGTGGACGATGGGATGAGGTTTGGTAGCGTGAAGGAAGATCAGAGCGGAGCAAACTTCGCCGATTATTTTGGTCCGTTGTTGCCATGTTAAGGGCGGGGAGTTGTCTTTGCGTTGGAGACGGTCTTCGAGGCTTCCGTTGGGTAAGTACTCGTAGACTAGGGATGATGATTGGGGACATGAGCCTATGAGAGCCACGATGTTCGGGTGCCTCACTTTACTGAGGATGGCTATCTGTGAATAAGCAAAGGGTATGATTGATTTAATGCCATTTTGATGTATACCAATCATCAAATACATGTATATAAAAAATACGTGTATTTGATGATTCATGTTACATGTTTGATTTGGTGTACTGCAAATCATGTATTTGAAAAATTATGTTATTTTTTATTAAAAATAATAAATTTTGTGCTAGTGGATTGATTAATTTTTCTTTCATGTTAATAACAATCGACAACTAAAAGTTATCAAAAACACATATTTATTTTTATCTTATCTTCATTAGTTAGTCTCGTGAATTTTTTAATACATGTTTTTTTGAGTGTATTACAAAATACATGGATTTGTTTTTATAAAATCAAATAATGGATTTTGATTGATTTCATTTTCTATCCTGGTGTGGATTCTTCTACTGATTTTCCTTCCATCCCATTACACCTAGCTTCGCCCCTGATTCCCTGCCAGTCTGACTTTTTCTGGTCCTCTATCAAACTGAAGTGTCATTGAGTGACGGTTCCATAAAATGGGTCCCATGTATTTGCAATAGTCCCCACAAATACGCCAACTCAAGCATGCCCAAATAGAATTCTACATAACTAACTTGACAACAAAAAAAGAATTGATGCATGTAAACAAGCTTCAATTGAAAGAAATTATAGCTATACATACCTCTTGTTCGAACTCAGTTCGGCTTTGTAAGCTATCAGCATCCAACTTCTTTACAGCAACCGTGGTGTTCCTTAGAAAACCTTTATATACAGCTCCAAACCCACCTTGTCCAATCTTCTTCGATTCACTAAAATTACCAGTTGCTCGCTTTATCTCTTCCAAGTCAAATTCCGTAACAACTGAAGCTCTTGAAAACAAACTTCCATTATTTTTTTGGCTACGCAATTCTTCGTTCTCTCTAGCTGCGATATTCCACTCAAGCAACAATTTGTTGTAACTTTCTTCTGCTGTACTTAAACTCCTCTTCAACTCTCCCATAGTCTTTGTTGTATCATTTAGTTGCTCTCTCAAGTGCATTTTCTCTGCTTCTAATGACTCATTGTGGTCTCTTGCTGCAGCAGAAATGGATTGTATGTCCTTGACGGAGACCTCGGCTTCTGAAATGCGAGTCTCCATTTCTTCCCTTTGATCGATCAACTCTTGCTTGAGCCGGTTGATTTCTTCTTTTAGGTCAGAATTTGCTTGCTTTTCTTTCGTGAGTAATTCGCGTATGTCACCTCTACGTTGGGAATCGCTTGAGTGTAACTCACTTGTCATTTTTGCCTGGAAAAAGTAATACTATCATTTTTTTTTCTTCTTCTAAGGGTATTGCAGTTTATGAGTCTTCTGCGTTTTATTTTTGCTTTAAGTAGTGAATATGGTATTTCAAAATGCAAAATGAAAAAGCATGTATTTTCTTGGTTTATTATATAGCTTCTTTTTTTATTTTGATGAGGTACCATGCATTATCTCAGTAAGGTTTAATAAAAAGGATGGATTTCTACCGTTACAAGCATGGATTTCTGCAAGATCCAAAACATCTCCTTTTCAGCATTCTCATGTCCAATCAATATATCATAAGCCTCCTTTCTTAAGGTTTCTTGTGGATCAATGTCTAGATCCATTTCTCCCTATAAATACATTAATTAAAACACTCTTGATTTCATATTTATTTCTAATCAAAACAAAGAAAATGGAAGCCAAGAAGAACTCATACACAGATATTTACTTACAACCAACAAATGGACCTTTGGTTAATAAATAAGGATTCCAAGCACTTAAGATGCACACGAATTAGAATAGATCATATAGAAGTAGCAAATACATATATTTAGAGTAATGAGTAAATATGCTTCAATTATTGCAAATCTAGCATACACATGACAAAATAATGATGTATCAACATGTACCTCTTTGTCGTCCAAAATTCCGTTGGTTTCCCCATTTTGACCGTTCGATGAGCTTGATGCTTCACCAGTGTTACAAGAAATCCTGATAATCCATTTCAAGGATCAAAAGTTAAAAAGACATTCGACTTAAACTTAAGGAAAGATTTAAAAACAGACTAATTGAGACCATGCATGTGCAGTATAACTCGTCAAGTTCTAAAACAGATGTTCATATTTCAAATGGACAGTTCATCTTGAAATTGGGCAGTACAAACAATTAATAGGTTCAGCAATAAAGTTTTGGTATTAAAAAAAAAACCACATGTAAACCCCAATTATTTCATATTCTCATAATACCCCATCCATCTAAACACCAAATAATTAGAAAAACAAAAATTGAACAAAAAAGGATACTTAATAATGAAGATGACCATAGTGCAGTAATTTAAGTAACAGTGTAAAGAGAGCAAGTTAGTAACAAAAACAATACCTAGTGAAGATCAATTTTCCAGCAGAAACAAACCATATCTTGCATGATGGTTTGAGCTCTCTCATAAACTTCTTCGCAGCCTCTGATGGAGCTGTTCGACTGCAATTTCAGACAATTTTGAGCCCAAAAGAAAAATCACAATTGAATGAAAACAAAATTAAAATAAAATTAGGAAAATCAATATCAAAATAACACCTCGGTAATGATGTTTCTGTAACGATTTTTGAGACATCAAGAGTGCGAACAATGTTGAGAAGCCCCTCATATAAATCTTCTGCCTCCACTAGTAGCTTGAAAGCCTTAAACTATAAAAGTGAAGAAAAAAATAGTTTTTGTCATTTACACACGTCCTTTTGAAACGTCATGAACAAATATGTACAACTCATTACGGTACCAGTAAGGGCACACATGTGATCTATTTTGCAGTTCTGCATCTTTTGTCTACATCATGGCTAAATTGAAGCAATATTGAACAATTAAGGTGTTGGTATTTAGTTGCACAATGAGGGATAATTAAGCTATTATCATAAAAGAATGCATGGATATCTTGAGGGTAAATTGACCTTGAGGGTAAATTGACAAAAAAATACATAATTAGGGGTTTATTGATGCACAATTAAGTCAGTTTAGGTTTAAATTGACTTAATATACATAAGCAGCAACAAATGCGATGTGAGTATAAAATTTAAGCTATTATCATATAAGAATGCATGGTACCTTGAATGTTTGTCGGCATCTAGAGAGGTACTTGTTTAGAATCCCATTTAATCTCCCCTTCTCAATCTTTCTATATTGTTCAACAAGCTCTTCCCCTAGATTACCGGCCTCAATTTCCACACCCACTATAAATTGGAGATTATATAAACCAAATATTATTGCCTATTGGTAAGATACAAAAATGCGTTTAACTTATAATTTTTAGAAAGCAAAATGAATTGTAGGAACTTCACTACTTCAGTATGAATAATCAAAGATAAACTGAACAAAACAATGAAGCACTATGATATCCAAGACGGATTGTAACAAATCAAAAAGGAAGGACAAACATACTTAACGGGATTTTTCGAATCGGGGCGTGAACATGCACAAGACTGAACCAAATCGAATCGTTGCCTGAAAAGTACTTCAGAGCCCAGTCCAACGTAGATTTCCCCTCCTCGTACTTTTCAGGCAGAGAAACGAGCACGATGCTCTCAGCCGGCGGCCGCCCTTCTGTACTGTTCGAGCCGAACCACAGGTCTTCTTCGGTCTCTTCACTCATAACAAAATCCATTGTTCTGCTCAGGATGAACTGAGGAGGAGAACGGAAGCTGTAAAGTCAATGGATGATGGGATGGGGGAGAAGAGAAGGAGAGAAACTTCTCGGTTGATTTTGCGTCGGATTGTGAAGAAGGTTAGATTGAAGGCCGGAGTGGGATGAATAGAAATGGTGCCAAGTTTAGTTTATTGTTGGGTGGTTTTGACTTGGGAGAGGAAGCGGTCGCCGCGGTGACTGTGCCCGCGGCTGAAGAAAACGAGGAGTCAATCAGTGAATTGAACTAGTGCAAATGGACTGGGCCTATTTACTATCACTGTGTTGCAAACTTGCAACGCAAAGCTTTTAAATAAAATAAAAGAAAAGAAAAACTTGCAAAGCAAAGTAAATAAAACGGTATATAAAAGTACAAAAACAGTCTATATACTGTCCCGTCGTGATCAGGGGCGGAGTTAGGGGGGACTAAGGGGCCTTCGCCCTCCTATAAATTTTATAATTTGTTATTAATCCTTGCAAATTTACATTTTAATCCTTAACTCATAACATTTGGCCACCCTCATGTATTATATAGTTGGGTCAATTGAATAAATACTAAAATTAGAGGGTTATATTGAGTAAATGGAAAAATTAAGTAATACTCAAAAGTTGAAAAGTAGTCCCGCGGAACATGTACTCTCAAAATTAGAATTAAATATCATGGATAGTATGTAGTCTCAAACAAAAAGTCATACAAAGGGTGAACGTCTATCATGTGTAACATCTGATTTATACTAATTCAAACTACTTTTAATGTCACAAAAAATATAATATATAAATTTGGACAAATTTCATATTTTTTTTATTTGGTCATAGCATAGTCATAAATTGTATGATTCTAAATTCATGATTAAATATATACTAAAGCTAGTAGAAATTATTTGAACCTGCTATGTAATATAAATTTTGTTTTGTCAAAAGAAAATATAATATGATTTGTATCTTATTTTTAATCAATAGTTATTCAGTTTTTGTGTCTAAATTATAGGGAGCCCTCGAATCTTATAATATGGTCATTTATATGATTTATTATTTTTTATTTTTTATTTGGTTTTATTTATCATCTGATATTTCAAAAAAAATTTAGAATGACCACTTTGGCCCCCTCTAACTTTGCATCCTGGCTCCGTCCCTGGTCGTGATCTGCACGTGTTACTGTGCCGTCGTGATATCATATTTCCCATTTTAATATATTACATACATATAGTGCCAATTACAAAAAAAAACTCGGGCAAGGAATGAGCAGCCCTAGTATTTAGTTGGATTGTGCTCGAAAATTATTTAAATGATCCAAAATTCCACTCTGGTTTAATTATGCAAATTTAGAAGTACAATTGTGACTGCTAATGAGAGCATATTACTTTTTTTTTAATCAAATGTCCTTGCCTTTTATTTTGCTCCAAAAGAACGGAAAAAAAAACAGAAACCAGAGTCAAGCTAGGGCAAAAAAGGTATATATATTACAACTTTATGTAACAAAACAAAATAACAATCCAATCCAATAAAGTCCTTGCAAAAATTGGATAAAATCTCATTTCTTTCAAAATTGCAGTCTAAACACATAATACATTCCATGTACATTGGTTGACTCGAAATCAAATTTATCTTGAGTTCTAATCTAGAAAATACATGGTTATACAAAACATCCAAATAACAATCTACCGCTCGATGCTAACTCAATGCTTAAAAAAACGCGAAAAGTAATCACCATTAGCATCTGAAGGCAAAAAGAAATAGAAAAATTAGAAGAATTAGGTTGTTTTTTAAACTGGACATGGTCCGTGAATCTAAGCCATGTCAATTAAACGGAAACAAGACATGAAAAGGACAATTGAAAAGGTTACAGGATGTATAACAGAACATAAAATAAGTATTGGTTGAAAGTATTGTTACCTAAGCAAAAGCTCAAGGCTTCAGTACCAAACTTCCTCTTAATTACAAAGTAGGCAACTCAAGTTTCAAAGAAACTAATCTAGCTAATTCTTTTCTTCAACGTTACTTGATGAGCACGGAAATCAATGACTTTCAGGTAATCTGTCGAAATTATGAAAAGGAAGATGGAAAATTAATAATGCAATATAAATGTTCTATACATAAAAGAAACCAATATTATATAAAAAAACAAGAGCCTTTGATGGTTGATGAAGAAACTATAGTATATATTCTAACAAAAAAAAAGGAAAACGAAATAGTAAATATCCAAAACCAGAGTTAATAAAAATCAACATCTGAAAGAGCTATATGGTGACAGTAAATATACAAAACAAGAGAAAGAAGAGCAGAAAGTTCATTTAACAAAGACGAATTTATTTATAACTTACCGCCAAGGGAACTCGCTTGTGTCGATTCCAGATTTGTGCAATTCGTAAACGGATTGCAGAGCTTCTCTACACTCATCCCTGTCATCAAAGAATTCCTTCTTGTCACCCTCAAGCTGAAATATTTCGCTTCCTTTGCCGGTCACGACCTACAAATGCATACAAACATCAGGACTAGAAAAAGACAAGACCCAAGTAAAATACTAAAATTCATAAACAAACAGAACAACAACGAAATAAAGTTTTTTGAATAAATAAACACTTTGCAAAAACGTTTGACTGCATTGGTACCAAAGCTGGCCGGTTCTTTATTGCTAGTAGAAAATATTTCCGTTAAAAGTTAGTCCATTGTAGTTAGTAAGAGGCAAAATAATAAGTTCAGTGAGCCTCTTACAAACTATCTATCATCAAAATGTTGGTTATACTTCTAAAAATTTAACCAAATATATAATTTAACTAACACAAATAACAAACTAATTTATCAAAATAAGGCAATCTAAGTTTTAAAATTTGGATTATTTACAATAAAACAATACAACACAAAATAGGACAAGAATACCAAAAGCAAAAATTGATAAATTAGAAGACTTACGACTATATCACCCTCCTCGCCCATCGCGACAGCACAACGGACCCCAACCGTCCTAACATCATGCAAAAATATCCTATGTCCGTTTTTAAGAGGCGGGTAATAATCATTCTCGCCAAATTTTAAGTAATCTAGCATGGTCCATCCGACGCCGACCAACATGTCGTCCAAGATATCCACTGCATAAATGGAAATGTACACAGAATTAATTTAGAGTTCATCAAAATAGGGAAAGTCAGATGGATGTTTATACAAAATAGGAGTTAGGTAATAGAAGTATATTAAACTTTATTTATAGAACTAATTCAGCTCTCAGGCTCCTAGATTTTTTGTTAAGTACAGAAGTTCATGATAAAATATTTAGTAATTACCAGTCGATAGATTGGTAAAGAAAATAAAGTCTGGTATTAGATGATACTTTTCATGCTTTGTAGGGTTATACATAAATTTTCACATATTTTATTGGGATACGCGTTGTGCATGATATACTTTCAGAATTTTGAGGGGGGTAGACATGAAATTGCAACCGAAAAAAAGATAGAAAAATAACAAATGGCACAAAGTCATTCACTGAAAGCCGTAGTGCCTATCAAAGTAACTAATTAATTACATGGATCTTCGTTCTTCGGATCGTTTGACGTCAACATGACCACATCGCTTTTATCCGCCGCGATTTTGGCCATCAGCGGCCTGTTTCCTCTTTCTCCTTCACCAGGACAACCGACCACTGCACATCACCAAAAGAAAATTAAATATTTAATCATCTCACTACACAATTTCCGTTTTAAACTATTATATCCCAAGTAAAGTAACAAGTCAGGATAAAAAAACTAGTATTTTCCGAACCATCGACTCCTTGTCACATTCTACAAAATTACAAGCAAGGTTTAGTCCTTGTACTTTTGATTTTAACTTTTTGGTCCCTGTAATTTATAAATTGTACACGTTTAACGTTTAGTCCGTCATTTAACGGACGTAGCTAACACTGTTAACTTTTTATGTTATGATCATTTTACCCCTTTAAATGATATCAAAATGCAATGATTAATTCATATTCAATAATAATACAAAATATATTTGCATTTATCAGATTTATTTTCTTGGTAAAAAAAAATTATTTAAACATTAAAAAGGAAAAATAGTCATTTTTAAAAAAAGTTTTAACGGTGTTAGCTACTTCCATTAAGTGAGGAACTAAACGTGCACAATTTAACAAGTACAGGAACAAAAAAATCTAAATCAAAGTATAGGGACCAAATGTTCAACTAATTAACGTACAAGAGCAAACATTCCTTTTATCCCTAAATTAAAACCAAAAAAAGAATCCCAAAACCCAAAACAAAAACCAACAAACATACCTGTAATAATCCGTCGAGGACCGAGCTCCCTAACTGTATCCAACAACCTCGAGACAGCCTCAGGCGTCCTCGCATGATCAACCACAACTCCATACGCCTGCTCCTCATCAATCAACTCAATCCTCCCCGGCACGACATCCACCTCCTCAATCCCCCTCACGATATCCTCCAACTGCGCCCCAACCGCAATCCCAACCGCCACCGCCGCGAGAATACTATACACATTCTCCCTTCCGAGCAAGCCGGATGAGATCTCGAGTATTCCGTGAGGCGTTTGGACTAAAACCTCGGTTTCGAATAAAGACAGTCGGAATTTGATTACGTGCACGTCCGCTTTCTTGTTGTCTAGAGCGTAGGTTACTACAGGGACGTCAGGGTTTCCTTGAGATAGGAAGTATAAAACGCTCGGATCGTCTATGTTGACAACTTTCCTATGCCGACTCGGATCCACCATCTTCGTAAAAACCCTCGCCAAGTGCTTCATACACTCTTCCTTCGACCCGTTGACATCCGCATCGTCATACCTAAACTTAGTAAACACCGCAACGTCATAATCCACTTCCTCACCATTTCCGTCAATGGAGGCGTCCATTGAGACCGCTTCGGTCCCGTTATGCGCCATCTTGGCCATGATTTTCTGCACGGATACTGCGTCCGGAATTGTCGGTTCTGCGTCAGGAGACTCTAAATGATTGTCGGCGTATATGTAATGGCCTACAACGGATAGCATGCCGGTTCTCCGGCCGGAAGCCTCGTACATAGCCTTGATGAGGTGGGTTGTGGAAGTTACGCCGCTCGAGCCGGTCACGCCAATCACTTTCATGCTTTCTGAGGGACGTCTGTAAAATGCGGCGGAGAGTTTTGCTATCACTGCTTCTGTGTCCTCCACTATCACAACCGCCCTACAGATTGATTGATAGATGCACATCAGAGCTCAGAAATAAATAAAAATAATAATTAAATAAATAAATAAGTAAATAAGTAAATAAATAAGTAAATAAATAAAGAGAGAGAGAGAGAGAGAGAGAGAGAGAGAGAGAGAGAGAGAGAGAGAGAGATAAATAAATAAATAAAATAATGATAAATAAATAACATAAAATTAACCTGCAGGATAGTTTCTGGTCTATGTTGATCTCCTTATCCGCCACGACCGCCACCGCTCCTCTCTTATCAGCCTCAGTTAGCGGCGCAAGTCCATTAGACCCATTGGAATTATTGCAACAAATGAACAACTCTCCCGCCGTAACGTCCCTCTGGTCATTCTGCACACCTAGAATTCCAAAACAGAACCCAAGTTCAAAAAACAAGAAATCAAACCAACAATGATGATAAGATAAGATAGCCAACTCTACCTGTGATGGCGACTTCTAGATCGCCTTTGACCGAGACGGGCACGACCTTGCTCTCGTCGAGAAGCTCGGCCAAGGTCATGCTGAACTTGGGCTCGAGAATCCGGACTCGCTGCGTGCTGAGGCCGAACACGTCGATGTCGAAGTCGAACGAGGGCATTGAGGTTGTCGCGCCGTTTATGGTTGGGTTTTGTTGGGAATTGGTGGTGGTGTTGGATTCGGTCTTGGGGAATGGGTCGAGAGCCTGGGTCTGCGATGATGGAGAAAGAAGGGTTGTTAAATGATTGTTTAATATTGTGTGAAATATAAGATGGAAAAGGTATTGAATTTGCAAAAGCGGTCACAGTGAAAATACTAGCAAGGTAAATATTTCATTTCCCAAAAATAGTACGACCTAAATAAGCGTGGTAAGGTGTGAATTTAACATCAATTTGGCTTATCGATATTGTTATGCATCAATGGACTTAATTTAGCATATGGTTACCTTATTTGTGCAATGAAACAAGAACAACCCAATGAAAGAAAATAATACAAAAACTAATAGAGAAAATAGATCAGATCGATCCATCCTAGCATGCAAAAAATGAACGAAATCATAGAAACCAACAGGAATTATGAATAGTGTAGCGTTCTTGTGTGAAAAGACTATAAAGAAGTAAAATTTTGGCTTTCGGCGAAGTACATAAGTACTCACTGAAATTTCGAAAATTAAATGCTCATTGAAACAAAACCAGTACGGCATTATTCTGGTTTGAGCACTTTTGGAATTGTGACTACATCTCGATGTTTAAGCATCAATTGAGCTCTTAAGCAGTTCAGATACGCCTCAAGAGTGAAATCCAGAGCCCAAAGAGGAGGAAAACAAAACAAACTAATTGAGATCAACAAGTACTGAACATAAGAACATTATGCTCATACAACATTGTATACTAATGGAGTTATTAAAGGTTCAACTCACCTGTAGGTCATTAATCTCAACTAAATCCCGCTCCTCATCAGGCGAAAGCACATCCACACTCTCCTGCTCCGCTTCCGGCTCCGACTGCAACGGCGCAGCAGCTTTCACAAGCTCATCATGCTTCTGCGAAATCGCGTCATCCGCATCCAGAAACAAATCAGACGAGGGATTCAGACTTGAACTCTTGTCAAACCCAGCCGAAGAAGAAGAAGAAGAGCCCAAGCTGGGGAAAATCTCAATGGACTCGGCCGCAGCCTTGCGCCGAGCACGGTCGGCCTGGCGCTCGATGATCTGGTGCCGGGTGAAGCCGTGCGAAGTGTCTTCCGGCGCCTCAGGCGGGTCATTGTCAGCTGGGTTGTATGAGTAGTCCTGGCCGAACGCGGATAGACGGGGAGAAGGGCGGAGCGTGTTGAATTGATACAGACGGGGCGGACGGAGGAGGGGGAAGGAGAGGAGGCGGGGGAATGGGAGGGAGAGGGACATGGAGGTTTTAGGGGGGTTTGGAAATGGAGAGTGAGTGAGAGTGTTGGTTGTGGATTAGGAAGAGGAGGAGGAGAGTGTTTTTTGAGGAGATTTGCATGGAAGTACCTGAGTTGTGAGAAATTTTAAGGGGGGTTTGGCAAGCAGAATAAGTAGAGCAATACAAGATGAAGAAAAAATTGTATAATTTGTTTGGATGCTTGGAAAATGAGATGCAGCAAACCATAATTCTTTGTTTAGCTGTTTGGAAAATTCGTCGAATTGTGTTACTTATATGACACTGTACAACACAATTTGAGCAAAAATAAATGAGAGAAACTCAAGGAACAAATTAATCACTAATTCATTCAAAAAGCATTTTATCTTGAATTAAGTTCGCGGATTCACAGTTGATGTGCCCTGAGATTAAGAACACAGTAAATGATATGATAAGTATAATCATACCTTCTTTAACTAGAGGTAGGTACCTTAATAATTTAAGCTGAAAATATATTTCTGACATATGTGCTCAAAATTATGAGATATATATATTACAAACTACACTTAATTTACAAATCAGCACTTGCACTGTTTGTAACACTTTTTCAGACTTTTCATGAATAAGGATAACGGACAAATCACTATATGATCAACAGAAAAATGATAAAGAAACAAAAAACAATTTATCATTTCGAACAAAACAAAAGATTAAAACTCCAAATAAGCACACAACAAAATACAAAACAAAGTATTAACAACTTTGCTCATCAGACCCAAATTACTTTTTCCTACCCTTGCCCTTATTCTTCAATTTTTTTGGCGCATTAGAAGAACCGGCCACATCATCACGAGCCGTTGTTTCTTTGGTAGTTTCATTCTGAGCCGGTTCTCTTTCTGACGCCCCTTCGCTGATTCTTACTTTATAACTCCTCAGCTTTTTCAGTATATTTGGAAATCTTCTCTCGCCATCCTTCCAAAACATGTTCAAGTCTGCTCCATTGTGTCTGTTTTTTCCATGGAAAGAAATAATGCAAAGTTCAAAATTTCAAATCTTAATGCCATTATGAAGCTTGATTATAAGTAAAATAAAATAAAATTAATAAAATTAACCAAACAAAAAAAGAAACTTGCCTTTGAGGAAGATTTCTGAAATTTGCACAAGCAATCCCAATTTCCGAGATGAATTGCTCGTCAAAAAAATCTAAACCTTTAGAGTTCCTTTTTCATTCAACCATGAGTACAAGCTCCCAAGTAAATCAATTTTCTCTTTCAGATCTCTCTTCAAAATTTAACATAAAAAAACAAAAAACACCACTCATATTAGGCCAACTAAATATAGGCTTTTTTTAGACAAACTACATTTTTAAATATTTTAAATTCATACCTGACTATTGTTCTTCCGTTGAAATGCTTCAAACTTATTCCAAAACTTCTTCTCTTCATCACAATCTCTACCTTCATCCTTCTCTCCATTCTCCTCAATTACTGGAGAGGTCCAAGCCGTATTTCCTTCATGAAATAATACCGACATGACCTCATCTATATCCCTCATCAAATCAAACATCATGGTCTTAGCCGGATTTCCTTCATGAAATAATATCGACATGACGGCATCTCTATTCCTCATCAAATCACAGCTAATGTAATAAACATTTGAGCTATTTTTCAAAGGGTTGTCTTCTTCTGATCCAATTACAACTAACGGATCTCCAATCAGCACAAATGCATCCGCAATTGTGTTAAAAACCTGACAAAACTCTCTTAAATACAGGGATTGCCTTATCTTTTCGGAGAATTCAGGCGGTAAATCATAAAGTGCCCCAAAATCCATCAAGTACTTACTAACATCAAGCAAGTTTAAACCGGCATTCAAATTAACAATGTAAAATATGGCTGCTAGTTTCAAAACCACGAGCTTGTAAAAATTACTAGGCAGACCACACATTTTAATCCATTCACACATTTTTTGCTTATTTTGCAAAAAGTATCCAATAAAACTAAGAGAGAAGCAAAAGTATTCTTCAACCGATCTAGCTCCTTCCGGTACCACTTGGATAGGCAAATCAAAATAGCTCTTAAAACCACGCAATTTTAGCATTTCTGTTAGTGAAGATTTTGTGGTTGTCATGAATTGGTATCGATCTGCACAACACGTCGAGAGGAGAAAAATATAGCGATCGAAGAGATACAAAAAGCAATGCGGTGAAATGTAATCAGGTTTGCGTCTCCAATTTACCTCGAAAGTAGATTTGAGCATTTTCTCAAATATTAACACCATTGACTTTCTCTCAAAACCCTGATCAAAATTACTCTTTAGCATTTCGAGAAATCCAATCCATCCTGGCTTGTCAACTAAGCGACTCGTGATTTTAGTAAACCGTTCATCGTTTAATTTGCCGGTTGAGAGAACAATCATCGCAATTTTTCCGAATTGTCCATAACTCAAATTACCATGCGTTGAATCAATAGTCAAGTCGAGTAACTCATTAAGTAATTTAACAGACGGTGTGCGGTTGAATGACCGCAAAACGAATTCTGAAACTCCTTTCCGCCAATCAAGAGCGAAAATCGAATCCCAATGCAAAGATTGCGATAAATTGATGGACCGTTTTAACTCGCTCTCGTTCCGTTCAATCTTCAGTTCTTTGAGAAATTTTGCTACTTCATAAAATCGAATAAACCGAACCGACCGAATTATATATCAACTTATTAATTTACAATGATATAATCTTAAATTTTAGATTACACATTTAATATTAATAAATATAGTCATTATCTAGACTAAGAAAATATTAACTTTGACTTAA
Organism: Juncus inflexus; assembly: GCA_024447665.1. NCBI lineage: Eukaryota > Viridiplantae > Streptophyta > Magnoliopsida > Poales > Juncaceae > Juncus > Juncus inflexus. Next base: position 2,879,160 of record JAJHPC010000003.1, read on the forward strand.
TATTGTACAGATTTCTTCCTATTTCGGTTCAACCGAATAAACCGAAATAAAATTCGGTTTATTCGGTTCGGTTCAAATTTCGGTTCCATTTTTATTCGGTTCGGTTCGGTTCAAATTTAATTCGGTTCAGCCCTATTCGGTTCGGTTTGGACCGAACCGACCGAATGAACACCCCTAGTCTGAATAAAACCGAGAATTCGGAAACCGACTTATAGAAGGATGCATTCTGTATTGTATGTTTAATAGATGCTTTTCATGGCCTAGCGTGACAAGTCTCTCAAAGAGACTCAGTCCAAATCCCGCTTTCTTACAAACCTGAAAAACATTAGAAGATCATAAATTAAAATGAGATAAAAGATAAAGTGAACAAACAATATGTTTATATATGTAAATAACAATTAACAAAATCATACCGAGCTTTGGACCATAGATGGTAACTGCATTTCATCACCGACCAAAATCGCATGATTGATCCCTTTAAGCCTTAAAGGGATTACAGACTCACACTCCTTCAATTGGGCCGCCTCATCAATGACCAACACATCAAGCGGGCCCACATTTGAGTTATGCAATAAAAAAGAACTCGATGCTGTTGAAAATAGGAGCACCGCGTTTTCAAGGCAAAAGTTACGAACACCCAACCCAACCTTCATTTACTTGATTTGGTAAAGCAAGCGAGCTCAATAAACCACCTAACAACTCAAGGCACACAGATAGTGTTTCGAGTAGTGATTTTTCTACGGAAGATAGGGATTTTGGCGCATTTTCATAAAGACCCTTCAATCGTTCGTGATGTAACTCTTTGTTAGATAAGTGAGAGCCAAATATTTCGAGCGAAGTAACGAGAGAGTTCATGGTGTTATAATTGGATCGTGAAAGTAGGTTTCTAGAGAAATGGATCGACAAATCCCTAAAGCAATTTCTGATTTGTTTTTCTAAATCATGGAATTGACCTCTCACAAATTCAAGAAAGCTTAACGAATCACGATTCTCGGTTTCACTCTTTTCAAGAAACGAAACGTACTTAGAAACCGGATCCTCCAACAAGCCGATCAAACACGACATTCTATATTCACAACCGGTTTTAGGCGAAAAGCAATTGATTAGTCTAGAAACACGGTTTTCTAAGAAAACATCGAGCAGATCATCAGTTACATCCAATCTATCCTTGTCACCAATTAACACTACATCAGCCAAACAACAATTATTTTCTTTTCCATTTTCAAAACGCTTTACCAATTGGATCGTACGATTGCAAACTCCTGTAATAGCGACATTTGTTGGAGCGCAAGTCAAAGTACGGTAGTTTGACTGTTTGAGGGCCCAAAGTAAGGAACTGACTGTTTTTGTTTTACCGCCACCTGGCGGGCCCCATATGAGATTTAATGAGGTTGAATTTGGACCGTTTGATTTTACAGCTGAAATTTCGGTTTTAATCGCGTTTAATTGTGCTTGGTTTAGGTTTATTGAGAAGAAATTTCCATGAGTTCTGTTGAGCTCTTCATTGATTTGGTCCTTGTGAAAGTACGACATGTTATTTTCCTGTCGAGTGACAAAATCAAAATTTTGATTAAACAAACTAGAAATATGTGTAGTAAAAAAGAGTAATAGAATATGTGTAGTAAAAAAGAGCAATTTAATAGAAACAGATTGATTGATATGCGGTTTTCTTACGGTATTTCGTAGAGAAAGAACCCTCCTTACGAGTGAAAAATTGTTCTGAACGCTCTCCTCAAAATGAAGCGCTCTACAAATCCGAAAATTCGTCAAAATATTCGTCAGAAAAACCGCAAATGCACAACCATTCAGCCCGTCTGAATCAACCGCTTCTGAAACCCTAATTCTAAGCCACTTGCGCGATTCTTCATCTATAAAGAAATCCTTCACCATTGCAAAGCAATCCATAACGCTATATCTTAGCAAATCATTGGCCGACTCAGGAATCATGTTTGAGAGTAAGAATATATCTCCGTTTCTTGCCTTGTAAGTTTCATAGTCCCAAGTTTCTACTTCCATGTTGTAAATCGAGTCATTTTAATTCTTTTGAGACTTGAATTGATGTATTATCAAACAAGTGGATTCTGAAATATTCTCAAAGCATGAAGATAAGTCGGCCCGTGTTTCTTCTATTAAAGGAAGTTTATATGCTCTGAGAAAATCCTCAACTGATGTAAACTCATATGGAATTTTTTCAACCTAACAAAAAATGAAAAATCAGAAATAAAATATGAGGAGAGAAATATAAGACTCAGTGTTTGTTTTGAAATATTCGGAGTTTAATGTGAAAATGCTTTTCCCTCGAGTATTTGGACTTAAATGTGAAACTAAAACCCCCTTTCCTGCCCTAAAACGTAAATAAATAAACAAATACATTACATTTTAAATATTGACGTCTCAAACCTCTAATGTTTTTTTTTTTTTTTTTGCCTTAAACCAATCAATAAGTACAAGCCAAACATGAACCAAGGTCATTCTTTCTTCAATACTTGTTCCTTTCAAATTTCTACTGATAATAAAGATTAATACGAGAAAAACAATAAATTAAACCTGATCTTCGTAAAGGTTTTCATCAACAATATCTCCAATAGACCAAGAAAAAACTTTGGCAACTAAGTCCGTGCATTCTCCTTTCCGTCTCGCCTCCATTGAAGATTAACCGTGCATATATGTTTTTTTTTTGCTAAAAAAAACAAGAAAAAAATATATTAAGTCCTCTTTTTATGTTTTTTCTTAAATTGGATACCGAATGTTGTATTTCACAAATTTTAAAGCATGATCATACACTCTTTTAGTCTTTTCTCAAGATAAGTTGAGAAAAATTAAAATATACATATACAATATGCATGTATATTTCACAACATACAATGAATTAGATTTCGGAGGATGTATGCATATACAATATGCATGTATATTTCACAACATGCAATGAATTAGATTTCGGAGGATGTAACACATTTGAGTATTGGGTCAGATCAGGCACTAAATAATAAATACTCACATGACCTCTCATAATAAAAAAAATTCAGGAACGAAATTCTTGATTTGGTATTTATCTTTTTTTGCTACAGACAACTAATTTCAACTAGGAATTGCGAATTGGGGTTCATTTCTATTTAAAGTCAGATTTTCAATCCAGTTATGCTTACAATTAATTTTAACGCAGTAAATAGGACAATCAAAACATAGAGAGAGAGAAAGAGAGAGAAGAATCAGTCAGGCGATAGAGAGCGGGAAGAATAACTCAGGCGATAGAGAGAGAGAGCAAGCACATACTTGGAGACAGGGCTAGAAGAGAAGAGCAAGAGAGCGAGAGTGAGAGACGAACCCTAGGAGCGGGAGAGCTTGGCGGGAGAAGATCAATGGCGATGGTAACGTTTATTCGTATTGAACCTTGTAATGACGGATTTAACAATTAAATCCAACAAAAACATATACTTCATTCCCACAGATATTGATATTTACAAGCCCAAATAGATGGGCCATGTTTACTTTGGGCCGAGAGGAATTGGTAAGGGACGCTTTCTTCGTCTCTACACAACCGGAACGAACTGCTATTAAGTCCCACCATCATTAAATGAGCAATGTTTAAGTGCTTTATATACTACGATGTACCACCATGGTTGTCCCTTCGGGGACATCCGTTAAAATTGGAACGATACAGAGAAGATTAGCATGGCCCCTGCGCAAGGATGACACGCACAAATCGAGAAATGGTCCAAATTTTTTTGCCATTTTTCTCCTGATCTGAAGTTTCTCTTTGATACTTTGCTTATTTTTGCGTTTTGATCTGAATTTTTTCTTTGATGGCTTGTTCTTAATTTATCTGCGTGTCGATCTCTCAGTGCGATTAGGGTTATTGTCGATCTGTACGAAAGGAATCCAGATTAGGGTTCTTATTAGTCGTTTTTATTGATTAGGGTTCTTGATTTCCGTACGCAACGAATTTACCTAATTTGAATGTTTACTCGTTTTTGTTGATTTTTTGCATTCTTTTTTCTCGTTTTCCTTGCAAAATTTTCCCGTTTCTGGTTATTATTCTTATTTCGATTCATTCTTGTCTATAATTAAACTTTAGCTGTTCTTCGCGTTCAAAAAAAAAAAAAAAATTTAACTTAGCTGTTCTAACTTTAGTCACATTTTGTCTATGATTATTTCCCTGTATTTACAGAATTCCTTTTCTAATTAGAGGCTCTTAGAAAAACTCAGTTCATGCATCTGTATTCATTTCAGAAGGTTCAGTTTTTTCCAAGTTGCTGTTAAAGCTTCTTAATTAGGCTAATTTCAAGCTTAATTTTATCTGTTATTTGTAAAGAATGATTGCTGGAAAACTGGAGTTGTTGTTTAGTCAGTGTGAGATTAGGCATTTTGTCATATTAATTAATTGAAAGGCGCAAACAATTAGTTCTCATGCAATTCCATAATCAGAGTTAGAATATGTTCAAATTCAGCAGGTACATTTACATGGGTTAAAAGATTGTATTTTCTAAGACTGATATTTGTTGATGTAATTACCAAGACTGATCTAAAGTTGTTTTATTCTGAATTTTAGCATCATGAACTCCTCCTCATTGGGCTTCTTATTTCAGAGCTGTATTTAGAGATACATTACATATTTTCTTTTCATTTTTCCATTTAGTTAGGGAGCAGGTTAGCATCAGACCGAGGATGCAAAATTGAATAAAATTGGAGGAATAGGTTAGCATATTCTAATGATTTTTCAATTTCTAATTTCACATACAAATAGGCTATTACTGAGTTGGTTTGTAAACTTTGTACATGGGATCTGTTCATATGTATTTCCGTAATAAAATTTTTTCATTTCTTGTTCTTTTTTATTTACGGTTGAGTGGCCATGATAGCTCAAATTGAAAGTCCAAGTACTGATATAATGGGCTTGCTGACTCAGCCGTACCAGACATTAAGGACGGTACATATCAACTATGGGAGAGAAAAGGCTATTTAGTCTAGAAAACAATAGGAAAATATAATAGACATCAGTTCGTAATTAAGCTAGTAAATTGGGGAAGGTTTTGTTGTTTTAAATGCGAAGCATGTGGGCCGGTTGGCAAAACTCCAGGGTTCTATTGGTAGAAGAGAATTGGAAGGGAAGTAATTCCAACTTTTGAAAGGGTTTGATAGGAAAAAGAACAATTTGAACCAAGCTATCTTGCACGGATACGGATACGAGTATCGTATCCGATACGATACGGATACGGCGATACGGCAAATCTCAAAAAATCTAGGATACGAATACGGCTATATATTTATTTAATTATTTTTAAATTAAATTTATATAATATAAATATATAATAATAAAATAAATATCATTTAAATTTTTATACCACAACATAAAACCTGAACAAATACTTAATACATAATATTAATAATGTTCGTATACAAAATGGAGAACCGTTACAGATAAATTTCGTAGCGGTTATTTATAAAGAACCGTTACAGAAGAGATTTAGTATCGGTTCTTAACAAATAACCGATATAAAATACAAATAGCAACGGTTATTTATGGAGAACAGTTACAGATGATTTAATAGCGGTTATTTATAAAGAACCGTTACAGAAGAATAGTATCGGTTTTTCATAAATAACCGATATAAAATAGAAATATTGGCAACGGTTATTTATGGAGAACCGTTACAGAACCTTTTAGTATCGGAACTTAACAAATAACCGATATAAAATACAAATAGCAACGGTTATTTATGGAGAACCGTTACAGATGGTTTAGTAGCGGTTATTTAGAAAGAACCGTTACAGAAGAGTTTAGTATCGGTTTTTAATAAATAACCGATAAAAAATGAAATATTGGCAACGATTATTTATGGAGAACCGTTACAGAACCTTTTAGTATCGGTTCTTAACAAATAACCGATATAAAATACAAATAGCAACAGTTATTTATGGAGAACCGTTGCAGATGATTTAGTAGCGGTTATTTATAAAGAACCGTTACAGAAGCCGTTTAGTATCGGGTTTTAATAAATAACCGATATAAAATGGAAATATCGGCAACGGTTATTTGTGGAGAACCGTTACAGATGCGACTTTCAGTATCGGTTAATTATGAGGAACCGTTACAGAAGATTTTAGTATCGGTTATTTATAAAGAACCGTTACAGAAGCCATTTTTTTTTCTTTTTTTTTCATTTATTTTTGTAAACGGGTTGCAAACGGGGGGAGAAAAAAGAAAAAACACTATCTTGGCTTCTGTAACGGTTCTTTATAAATAACCGCTTCTAAAATTTTCTCAAAATATTTTGAGCCAAATTTTCAAGTTTATGGGGTCGTTTTTGTAACTGGATAACTAGCACTGAAAATCGTCTTTACATCGGATGGTTTGGTGCCGTATCCTTAACGTATCCCGGACTATCCTAGCGTATCCTCCCGTATCCCTCACGTATCCGGAAAAAATATATATTAAAATAATTGGATACGCCACGTGGCGTATCCGATACGTATCGGAGCCGTATCGGTGCCGTATCCGTATCGGATACCCGTATCCTCAGGATACTTCCCAGTTTTTGAAGTATCCGCGCAACACAAGAACCAAGGATATCCGATGTCTTTTTTCTTCTTGGAATTTATGAAATCACGTTAAATGGGTCTGTATTTTTTTTTTTTTCCTTTTTATTATATAATTGAGTATAATAATTTACAGTTTGAAAATGAATAATGAAATTGCTTCCCTAACTAATCTTGTACATGTTTAATGTACATTTTTAACTCTCCAATTGACATTCTGTCTTGATAGACATGTATCAAAATCATATTATGTTATATAATTTAATCCTGGCGGTCTCTCCACACCAATTGTTCCACGTCACTCTTTTAATTTTAACCTTACGATCAAAATCCAAGGGTCAGCTTTCCTCTTATTTTCTTTGGCGTCTCCACCCGTCTAATATCTCCCACTCTCTCACGTTCTTTTCTTCATTCTCGGCTGTCAATCTCTCTCTCTCCCCGATTTATCTCTCTCACCACCATCGCCGGAATTCCTCTCTTCGTCTCTCTCTCGATCGAGGTGGCGCGACAGCTCAATCCGCCTCTCTCACACTCACTGGATGGAGCATCTCTCTTCGCCTCTCTCTTACTCTCTCTCTCTCATGGCTCTCTTTCTTGATCTGGACCAGGCAGCAGAGCATGCTCGCCGGGATTTCTAATGCTGGATTTTCCTCTCTAGGTGAGAATTTAATGAATTTTGAATGAATTTTGACTATTTTACTGATTTTTCTATCAATTTAGTGAATTTTTGTTAAGGGTTTAAGCAAGGGTGATTTCGATGGGCTGAATCGACTTAAGCAGCCCTCGAATCGACTGAGTCAGTCCCGATTGACTGAAATTAGCATTCAAATCGACTGAATCGGTCCTGATTGATTGAAAACAGCCCTCAAATCGACTCAATCAGTGCTGATTAACTGAAAACAACCCTAAATCTACTGAAAATAGTGCTCATATTGACGGAATCAGTCCAAGTTGACTGAAATTTGCCCAGAATAAGGGTTAATTGAGCCGAAATTAAATTTATATAATGTAATACCTGCTCTGCATTGTGAATAGCAAATATTTCACGTAGATAAGTCTTGCTAAATTGAGGCTCTAATGCTGGTTAAATTTAGGATAACTGACACTAGATTGTCATTAAAGGATAATTGAAGCTAATTTGGGTTAACTGAGGAATTAATCAGTTAATATGGGGTTTATTCAAAAATGCCGTATTAATATATTCGATTATTTACAATTTGAAATTGTATTATTTCAGATACCTATAATTCCAACGGATTTATACATAGCAGTACGGGACTCACAACTTATCGGATTGTCAGGCTACTCAAAAGAGGTACAATTTTTGTTTATTTTTGTTTGGAAGGAAAGTTTTCCTTTTGAACTAAATAAGATTCAAGCCTTAATAATTTATATATTGAAGTTCAAAATTTTATTCTTTTTAAAGTATTTTTCATTTAATTGTTGAATATAATTTTTTCTATATACAGGGGCTTCCGGTTTTTGGACTACGTGTATGGCTTAGCTCATTTGACAAAGCATCCGTGAGTATTCAATGTTTGAAGACAATTATGCTGTAGAGCTAGCCATTGATAAGATACAATTTGATTAGTATTTGATGTATTAAACTAACTAAAACTACTCCTAAAATACTGAGATTAGAGAGGAGTAACCTAATTATTTTTGCTTTATCCTTGCCTCTTATGGAAGATGATACACAAACAAATCCAGACAAATTTTTATACACTTTTTTTATCAGCTTGTTTTATGAAAATGTTGGACGTTTCATCATTTACCTTTAACATATGGCTTGGTATATATTGTAGTACTTGTGTATTTGTTAAATTTCTTATTTCAACCATATAAATATATATATATATATATATATATATATATATATATATATATATATATATATATATATATATATATATATATATATATCTTAGTTAAAAGAACTTTTTTCCATATATAAGAGAAAAATAAAAAAGATAAAGAAGTGATATGGGCGGGAAATGATTTGATAGAAGCACGAAAAGTTGTGATAAAAAGACTTATTTATCCTTTGTTTGTATATATCAATCAATTGAGATAAAAAAGCACAAGAATATATCACTCTTTATTGTTGATTCCTTCTCTCTCCAACATAATTATCATCAAAACCTTCAAATTTATGAATATTTATTAAAACCAACTAATTCTTTATAAAATATGTTGTTAACTTATTAATATTAATTATTTTTGTTTATGAAATCTTTAGAAATTTTAATATTAATATACTTGTTCAAATAAAGGTTGATTAAGAAAAAATACTGGCTAAATACTTAAAAACATATACAAGAATAAAAAATAAATTTTCAATATTATGCAATTTCATGAATTCATAATTGCTCCATAAACACGAAATAACAAGTAAATAAAAAGGCCAAAGTGACTAACTAATATTTTGTATTTATAAAAAATCTTATAACGGACTAACTAAATTAAAATTTTATTTTTTTGTAGAAGAAAGCCGTTTCTTTTTTCAAAATTATCAATTGCATCATTTATTTTAATTCGTGTTAGAGATTAATTTAAATAGAAATATTAAATTTGATATGATCGATGTTAGAGATTAATTTTGGCAGACATCGTTCATAAATTTGTTTTTGGCAGACATCACCTTTTTTTTTTAAGGACAAATGTATAAATTTTAAAATTACATCATATATCTTGGAAAAGTATACCATTGAGATATGGATCACAGACAGAAAATATAATTTTCTATTGAGTTTCACATTTAAAATTACTCTCTTTTTTTTTTTTACGTTTTTTTTATCAAAATCAAACTGCATGTAATTATTCGGATGGAAAAAGATTATTATCAAAAAATCTAAATGGTTACTTTTTTAATTGTGACGGACATTTAAAATGTGGTTTGTGATATATTCGACATTTTTTTTTCAAAAAACAGTGCATTTTCAGAATTAAAAAATAAAATCTGTATATAAATAGAAATGTTATAAAAAAACTAATTTGAAAAAGAGGTGAAGACTGAAGAATATATGCAACACATTCCAATCAATCAGAGAAAAAAAAAAGAAATCTTTCAATTTCACTTGGGAAGATAATTCAATTTTCAAATGATTTACTTATTGTAGAAATAAAACTGTCATAAGTGATAATGACTCATAATATATTTTCCATTTGTATCCCCTCAAACAATCCCACGTGCCCAATTAGCCTAATATATATCTCACATCTCACTGTTATCTCCAGCGACATTGTAATTCGCGAACTCCATTTTGTTTAGGCGGCTTTGTTTTATATAAGAGGTGGGTACTTTTGAACTCCTTACTACTGGATTGTCTATATTTAAACTAAAACTATAACTTGTCCCCTTAATAAAAATAGTTATTGGAACCATGGATACCAGAGTTTTTTTTTCTTTTTGGAACCTAACATCTCATTAAATGGATCAATATATTTTTTTTATACTTTTTTCATTTTCATTATATAATTTACAATATTAATGTACAGTTTTGGGACAAATAGAATGAAATTGCTTCCCTAAATAATCTTTTTTAGTTTTTAGCTCTTCAAGAGATTCTCTTTGTCTCGATAATATTGTATCAAAATATGTTGTCAGTGCTTCGTCATACTTGATTAGTAAATGTGTCTAGTTTTTGAAACGTTATCTAATCAGCAATTCTGACGACTACATACTTATCAGAATGCATTGATTTTACTCAAGCAAAATTACAAAGGATATTGTTATCAAAATAAAATGCATATATTGTGGTACTGGCACATTGTAAATTCTCTTGTTTCAACCATATGTAATATCTCTTAGATAACATAATTTCTTTCCATATACAAGAGGAGAAAATTCAGAAACATAAAGAACTCAAGTTGGATATCAATTCGGCAATTAGCCTTGTGAATATCTTGAACAATATTTTATTTATATCTTGTTTTCTCATATAAGATTTACTGTGCTTGTAGTTTAGTGTTCTTCCACTATCTAAATGTTGACATAATATTTTTGAAATAATATATTTGTTTTTTGAAGGCTTGGTCACAAGTTGCGGGCCATTCATTGAATTTAATTAAAGAAAATTTAACATATACAAATTTCTTAATCCATTTACTGGTGAATTTCTGGTCTAAACTTAAGCCCTAGTCTAAGTATTGTAGATACTTCATCAGTTGTTCGTCTAGGCGATGGCTTCATCCGCCGTCTTTCGAGAAATCATTAGGGGCGGTCTTCTTTTGTCTTGGAAGATACGTTGGTTCCTATCCTTCCAGATGTTCTAACAAACCGAGGCCCACAATGTTTCCCATGTCGTCCTTCTATCCTAGGATAATCTACGTCGATATTTGAGCCAAGTTTGAATAAAATCATCATTGTGAAATATTATAATCGTCGTGTTGTTGTCTTGCCGGATCAATCGCCAGATCAAGAGCGTATATGAGCACTGCCCAAATAAGTGGTTCTTGGTCTCCATAACCGAGCTACAAAGTGAGCACCGATCATCTTGGGGCCATCCATTTTTTCTTAGATTATCCGCCGTATTAAGCCTATCATGGCCCGCTAGCCAAATGAAGAATTTTACTTTAGGTGGTACCTTAAGTTTCCAAACCGGTTTCTGCCAAGCGCATTTTATACCCGGATTGATGAGGAAATTATATGTCGATTTCGCACTATATTGACCATTCGGTTCCCATTTCCATAATGTTTGATTGCCGGGTCCGTTATTTAATGTACTTACTTGATAGGCCGGTAATAATTTTGTTAGGTCTTTCACAAAGTAAGAGACATTTTGCGAGTTCAGCTCGGCCAAATGCGTTGAGTTTGAGATGCCATATAGTAAGTGTAACAATTATGCCCATATGCCGTTTCTTTCGTTGTCTAGTTTCCATATCCACTTCATTAATAAGGCATTATTTTGAGTTTCAAGGGCCTTGATGCCTAAGCCACCATTAGTCTTTGGTAGAGAGAGTCATTTCCAATTTATTAGGCAATTCTTGGGGTTACATTTGGCTTCCCCTTTCCATAAAAATACTCTCATTAGCCTTTCGATTTGTTTGATTACCCATTTTGGTATTTTAAGAGCTTGTATTAGATATATTGAAAGCGTGTTTAGAGTTGCCTTTAAAAGTGTCAATCTACCTCCATGTGATAAGAGTTTTCCTTTCCATGTCCCAATTCTTTTCTCGACTTTTTGAACAAGGGGTAGATAGGTTATTTTCTTCGGCCTCCGAAGTGAAAGAGGAATGCCTAGGTAGGAAATGCAAGTGTTGAGGTATAGCAATCGGAAAAAAGGCGGTCTTATCCTAATTGATAGTAAAACCGGTCATTTTAGTGAATAGATCTAGAACATATATGACTATTTTAAGATTTTTCGCTTTGGCCTCAACAAATATGACGGTATCATCTGCGTATTGGATGATTTGGGCACCCACATCTGATACACTTTCTAGTAGTGATGCTATTCTCCGGAAGAGAGCTTGGAGAATATTGACGGCAAGGGTTAAATAAGAGTGGGGAGAGGGGGTCACCTTGTCTTACCCCTCTTTGATGGAAAAAGAAGGGCGAGTTGGTGTCATTTGTCCTTATGGATGAAGAGGAGGAGACAAGGAGGTTATGGATCCATAATGTCCATTTGTCGGGTATCCATAGATTTCATTAGCTTGATAAGGAAGTCCCTCGAAATATTATCAAAGGCTTTAGCAAAGTCGATCTTAATCATTACGGAGGGAATTTTTCTTTTATGGAAAAAGTGGAGAAGCTCTCGGGAAACAAGGAATGTATTTGTAATGTTTCTATTTTTAATAAACGTCGTTTGATTTTCATGACTTAGATGGTTCATGAATGGTTGTAGCCTTGAAGCTAAAATTTTCGTTATTATTTTAATGGGCGTGGCAATTACACTAATTGGTCTATAGTCCTTAATCCTTGTTGGCTCTTCGATCTTCGGAATTAGTGTAATTGTGGCTTGATTGATTCTCCACAACTCAAGCTTCTTGTCATAGAATTCATTTATCAATTTCATGAAATCATCTTTCATCGTACTCCAAAAGTTTTGGATGTATTCAGTCGGAAATCCATCGGGTCCACTAGTTTTTCTTTTTTGAATATTTTGGATATGTTTGAGTACTTCCTCTTCAAGGATTGGTCGTGCTAATGATGATAAGTCGACATTTATATTGCCAATGAGTTGGTCCAAATGACCGGTAGCCACTTTAGGATTAAAAGAGCTTATAGTCTCTTTATAAAAGTTAAAGAAGGAATTATTAATTTGGACATGATCCGAAATGGTTAGGTCATTGTAAATAATTGAGGCAATGCTATTTATTTTTTTCGTTCCGATGCAATTGCATGGAAGTACTAAGAGTTTTTATCACCTAATTTAAGCCAATTGCATGCCGATCTTTGTTGCCATTTGGATTCAATTCGTTTGGCAAGTTCATGAATGTTTTCTTTAAGATCGATTCTAAGTTTCCTTTCTTCATTAGTGAGTAATCTTTTTCCCTCAATATTATCTATTATTTGAACAAATAATTTTGATCTTGAGAGCATGGTGTCAACCTTATTAAATCTCTCTTTTGCCCAATTATTGAGTGCCCGTTTGGTGGCTTTCATTTTAATCAAAATATGTTTTGCTGCATTATTATTATTATTGGCCAATTTCCAAGTATTTCGCACTAGCTCATTAGCTTCTTCATATTGTAGCCAAAAACGCTTGAGCTTCCGAGATCGTTTTGCATTTGAACGATAGGAAATTTCAAGTTTAAGCGGCGCATGATCGGAAGTAGTTAAAGGCAAGTCAAATAATAAAGGAGAGACATTTAAAGAGAGGAAGTGCTTGGAGATGAAAACTCGGTCAAGTTTAGAGAAAGTCGGAATAGGTCTACTACTAGTCCATGTAAAAGATCTTCCTTGCAACAGAATTTCATCTAACTCCAATATGATAATGGGTGTGATTAAATTCTACAATAGAATGCAATGAGTGACCATTCCCGGTCGTCTCATTTGGGTTTCTTATTTGGTTAAAATCAACTACCACTATCTAAGGTAGGTTAAGAGTCATATTAATATTTTTTAGTTCTTGTAAGAAGTCCGATTTTATGGCCTCATTAATTGGCCCATAAACATATGTTAGAAGGAATCTGAACCTGAAGGCAAGGAAAGGATGACACTTAATGAGAAATTATTAGTGTAGGAGTCATGCAAAGTGAATAGGTCAGCCCAAGCCGTAATGTGACTTCCTTTTGAGCCTAAAGCCGACTTGAAAGTAAAATTATTCAATTTAGGGGGACATATTTTTTTCATGTCAAAATAAGTGGGAGAGTTCCATTTCGATTCTTGCATACAAATCAAGTTGCAATTGGAGTTCCTAATGGACTCTTTGACTACCTTGCACTTGTTACTATTGCCAAGTCCTCTCACATTCCGCCATACAAAAAAAAGATAATTAAAAAGTTTTACAACCATAATAAGTAGAAATAAAAAACAACAAACACAACATATCATGCTAGCTTCTAGTCTTATTAGAGATCAGTTTCATCGCCATAGTCGAACTCATCTAGGTCCTCCTCGAAATCAAATTTTCCATTGAAATCTTGGTTCTATACTGTTGATAGGAAACCACATACATTAGAGTTAATATTTTGTTGGGTTCTCTACTGTTAATATTTTGTTAATATTTTGAAATAGTATTTGAATCCAAAAGAAATGAAAAAAAAATATACTTGTCTTCAACAAATGCACATATATTTATGTCATACAAAAACACAAAGGTTGCTCAGAACAATCTCATGTAGTAACAAATTCACCGTAAGCGTGATTTTTTTTTGAGAGAAAAAATAATTGTGAAGCGACCATCATAGATTTTATTTCTATTCATATGATAATCTTGTTTCTTCATATTAGACTTGTAAATTTGTATTCATTACTGTTTTCCTATCGTGCTATTTTTATCATGGACGGAATGTGTGTGTGTGTGGTGGGGGGAGGGGGCAATTCGGGGAATTAACACATCCCCCACCTCCCATATAAATTTGAAATCTCACTACCAGTCCTTGAGAATTTAATTTTGGTCCTTCAAATTTTTTATTCTACTCCTTTTTATATGCAATGAATTGAAGTTATTGAGTAAATAATAATAAAAAATAAGGTTATAAAAGTAAAGTCAAAAAGGTTGTCATAGAAAAGGTGAAGAATAGTGTAGCCTGTCAAAAGTTAGTCTTCAAACTACAAAATAGTAAATGTTGATTCTTTATGGTAATTTTTTTTTTAATTCATCGGCTCTTGCCTACGATAGACTTTCATTCAATAATCAAAGTTATGTACATGAATATATTTACATAGGTGGGTTCCAATGAACCAAACTAGATTTCCCCCCTTACTAACTACCTAAGCTACTATTCTACTCTTCTTGAATCCGTTGTATTCCTTTGAGTCTTGTCACTCGAATCCATTCGTCAGATGAAACTAATGCGTACTCAAAAATTTGAGTTACATTTTTTCTTTTCGGTCGGAATATTATGTTATTTTCATTCCAAGTCTCCCAGCAGCATGCCGTCCAAAGACTTCCCCGTTCCTGATGGTTTGATTTCGTGAGTCTTTTCTTAACCCAATTATATACCCCTAAAGGTGTTTCTATAATTGGCGGTGGTTGCACTTTGAGGTGGGTGCATGCCTTTTGCCAAATTGTGCTAGTATACCAGCACGAGCCAAAGAGGTGTTTATGAGATTCTGTCAATCTTGCATTACACAAACTACACTCATCGTTTTACAGACATCCTTTGCGTTTTAGTTTGCCCTTCGTATTTGATTTGCCTTTGCATAGTTGCCAAATAAAAGAATCTTATTCGTGGCGGTACTTTTAATTTCCAGATGGTTTTGTATTGCATGTCCCTTATCCCCCTATCAGAGTAGAATTGATAGGCTGAGCGAATGGAAAATTGCATCATTTTGCATGCCTCCCATGCTATTTTGTCTTCCTGATGATAAAGAGTAGTATTTGCAATCATGTTACATGATAATTCCATCCACTTTTTAAGACACAAAAGAATCAAAATTATTTTATTTAAAAATTGTATAGTTGAGTTTGAATTTAAAACCTAAATGTGATATTACTTATCAATAAAAAAAATTATATATAAAATTTTCTTTTATATGATGTGTTAAAAAATGAGAAGATTTCTATTATTAGTTGCATTCAATAAATATAGCAAAATTACATAAAAGCCTCATCAATATTTTATTTTAAAAAAGTCTAAACTCTAATATTTATTGACTCTATAGTAATTATGACTCAAAATGCATTTTATCATATTAGTTTAAAAATATCAGTGATGTGTTTCTTTAGCAGATTCTTATCCAATCACCGTTATTTCTTATTTATTATAATGATCTCGTAGAAAATAGTAGTCATTATTCTATCAAAATTATTAGATTAAATTACTACAGTAACTATACTTAGAAAAAAAAATCTTGCTTTTAATCATTATTATGTAATTTGTTTTGGCAATTATGCATATGGTCCGCCCCCCTTTATATTAATTCCTGGTTCCGCTCCTGATTTTTATGCGATTTTTTCAACTAAAAGCTAATTTAAATAAAAATAATAAATTTTATATGATTGATGGCTAGACTATTTTTGAAATTAGATTTCTTGGGTGGCTTCAAATATAGTGCCTTCTACTTTCAAAGTTACAAAGTAAAATATGTATATAAAGAAGTGACCACCAAAAAACATTTCAAAAGAGAAAATATTTGCATCACATCATATTTTTTATACATTTTAGTTATTCATTATACTTTTGTGTAAAATTAGTTGAAAAAAAAACACATCGTTTATATATCAATAAACTTTTTTATATCTTTATTCCACGTTGTTGTATATCAATATCAATATAATTTTTGGTTATTATGTTATATCTTTTCTGAATTTCAACGATACTGTTGATAAATAAGCTAGTGGTGTATATGAAATCACATTTAAAAAATATATATTTGACATTTATTCCAAGAAGAGAAAATAGATCTTTTTCAATTTGACTCGGGAAGAGATTCAAATGATATACTTATTGTATTGTAGAAATAAAACAATTATAACTCATAATTATCTTTTCCATTAGTACCCCGCTAATTACGTCTCAAACAAATCTCACGTTCCCCAATTATCCTAATATATTACCTAACATCTCACCTTATCTCCAGTGACATTCTAAATCACCAATTCAAGTTTGTTTTAAGCAGTATTGTTTTATATAACCTCATTAGTACTGGGTTTTCCACTTTAAATTGAAATGGAGAGGATGACACGACCTTCTTTTCCGAGAATATCTGACAGAAACAGAAATTCTTCACGAATAGTTTAGTCAGTGATTTTCCATTATTTTCTTCCCGCCTACAGAATACCAGTAAGTACAGAGAGAGATGGAGCGTGGTGTGTATCAGCTTGGGTCTTTTCTAGCTTCTCCTTCTTCGTAGTCACCTCTTAGCAATTGCAAATTGCCCCAATTCCGCTCCCTTTCAACATTATTCAAGGTGTCTCTCTCTCGGCTTATGTACTTAAGCTTATAGTCTTGTATTCCAGATCAAATTATCCTATTTATGAGGTGATCAGATATTTTAGAAGTTTCCAATTTATGATCCGAAAAGGGGGGGGGTTTAACAGGAAGAAAATATGGAAACATGAACCATGCTTTAGCTGCTGATTGTTCATAAAAACGACAATTTCTTTTTACTACCAGTGGAGCTAGTTATTTAAACCAAATAACTGGTTAAGCACTAAATTTTCCTATGAATCTACAATTCACTGATTGCAGTTCTGTCCAACTTGCTGGCACTGGCCTTGTTGTTGTTTCATACTTTGTTATTAATTGCCATTTAATTGCCGTTTTATTCATATCACAAAGCAACTATTTAATGATTTCTTTATGGGTTTTCAACGTGATTCAGTTATTTATGATAAATCTTAATTTTGTTCATCAGGTCCAAATTAAGTCTAACCCAATGTTATCACTATCACATGTCTCGTCTGGAGCAGTGAGCTGTGAAGCTTCTATCTCAAGAAACATTTTGTAAGCATTTAATTTCATTCTTAATATTAATTCTGATTTGTACTCATTTCTTTTTAAATTTGTGAACAATCATTGTTGTGAATTCACTATCTTTTCGGCCTCAAATAGCCATTTGAACAACAAAACCATCAAGATCAAATTAAATTTTAGGAATATGAAATATATTTTTTTAATATTTACGCAGGGAAGAATCACAATCAGAGATGGTTGAAATAGACTGGGACAACCTCGGATTCGAACTGACAAAAACCGACTTTATGTTTGTTATGAAATGCTCTTCTTCTGACGGAGTATTTGAGAAAGGCAAATTGGTTCCTTATGGGCCTCTGCTGCTAGATCCTTGTGCTGGAGTCTTGAATTACGGACAGGTCAGCAATTTAGAAAAACTGGATTTATTATTCTGTTGTTTTTGGTTAAACGGTTGATTGAAGTTTGAAAGGAAATTATGATGGGGTAAATTGAGATGTCAAGTGGTCTTTTAAGAGGGGTAATTAATGCATGGCGGTTAGGTTAGTCTCTGCATCTTAATTGGATTGCAGTTTAGTTCTTGTACTACTGATTTAAACCTTTTAGTCCCTGTACTTTATAAAATTGTGCATAATTAGTCCCTAACTCAAATACGAAGTACATGGATCAAGAAGTTTAAATTGATAATACGAGGACTAGATTGAAATCCAATTAAAGTACAGGGACTAACAGCTCAATTTTGGTAATTACAACAATAATTGCTTCTAAACCTTTGTTATTACTTCCCAACATTGACCTAGGTTATATATATATATATATATATATATATATATATATATTCTTCTCTTTTAGGGTTTGTTTGAAGGTATGAAAGCTTACAGAACAGAAACCGGGTCGATATTACTGTTCCGTCCTGAAGAAAATGCTGTGAGAATGAAAGGAGGAGCGGAACGGCTGTGCATGCCTTGCCCCACGGTCGAGCAGATTGTTGATGCGATAAAGCAGACCGTTTTGGCATATAAAAAATGGGTATGTAAATGTTGCGAAATAAAAATGTTGGAAATGTTTAAAGTTGATGTGTTGGTTTTGGATTGTTTTGATGTTAGGTCTGTTGTTTGTAGATTGACTCTTTTTTTTTGTGTTTAATTGAATAATTAAGGGGAAATCGGGTTAAATGGGTTAAGTTGCATATGGATGGAAGTGCATAAAATTAAGGGTTTAGAGTGAAGTTGCCTTTAAATTGAAGTGCATACAATATACAGAGGGTTAATGATTCAAAGTTGAACGATATTTAGTCAGGTTTACCAGCTCAAATTATGCTTATCTTATTGTTATCTACATTTTTTCTTTTCTATAATTCAGGTACCGCCAAATGACAAAGGCTTTCTTTATATAAGACCGTTGTTACCAGGAAGCGGGCCGGTTCTCAGTCTTGAGCCGGCTCCAGAATTCACCTTTCTTGTTTTCGTTACTCCTGTTGGAAACTTCTTCAAGGTTCTTTTTTCATTCATTTTCCTTCCCTTTTTATTGAGTATTTAAAATTTTTATTTTAACCTAATTTTTGGAGAAAATGTTGAGTTCATGCCCCACTGGCAAACATAGAGAACAATAAAAAGTCGTCAATTTGACTGCATTTACTATTTGGCCACGATTTAAGTTAATTTTTTGAGAAAAAATAAAGAGCATGTCCCATTTCCGAACCTAGATATCTCATATATAAAAATATATACATCCTTGCAGAACTAAAATGATCTCTTATACTCCTATAAATTTCAAAATATATACATATATGTCCAAAATACCCACTAAAATTTCTGTTAATTCCCATCAATTAAATGATTAATTATCAATTTCCCTGATTTACCCCCAATTTACCATCAATTGTGTAATCAAGTGTCAAAAACCAAAGAAACAACAAGAACTTATGCCAGTAATAATCAAACTAGTATTTTTTTAGTCCACTATTATAATAGCTGGTATAATATATATGTTATTTTGGCAGGAAGGATCAGCGCCAATAAATCTGATGGTGGAAAGTCAACATCATCGCGCTGCACCTGGC
Source organism: Juncus inflexus (assembly GCA_024447665.1). Taxonomy (NCBI): domain Eukaryota; kingdom Viridiplantae; phylum Streptophyta; class Magnoliopsida; order Poales; family Juncaceae; genus Juncus; species Juncus inflexus. The sequence continues at coordinate 2,898,781 of JAJHPC010000003.1, forward strand.
GGGACTGGAGGCATTAAATACGGCGGAAATTACGCTGCGGTAATTATATTTTATTTGATAAATTAAAGTATTTAAAATATTTGGAGGAATTTTTATTTGTAATTTGTACTGGCTTGACAAGCACTTTTTTCGCTTAATTTGTTCTTTATTGTTTGTTTTTCATTGTCTTTATTGTGTCTAACCGCAAAGTAATTATTTCCCTAATTCAAAATATTTGTTGATATTTTTTATGTATTATTGAATAATTTTTTTGGTGTGTTGTTTGTTGTTATGTAGGTTTTAAGGGCGCAGAAAATAGCTAGAGAGAAAGGTTATTCTGACGTTTTGTACTTGGATTGTGTTCATAAGAAGTATTTAGAGGAAGTTTCTTCTTCTAATATATTTGTTGTGAAGGTAAGGTTATTATAATCGAGTCGTTTTAAAAAAAAATATATTTTTTATTATTGTTTTTTCATGTATTTAGGCCTGAAAATGACGATTTTACCAATTATTTAGGTCATTATTTTATTGCTACGTATTATGTTTTATGGATGAATAAATTAGTGATTAAGTTAGGCTCTAGTTCTTAAAATTGGTCTAAATTTTAAATCCATGCGTGTCCAGTACATAAACAAAAGTAATGACTATTTTACCCCCTCTGATTTTTTTTTTCTATTCATGGTATTCTTATAGGATAATGTTATTTCAACACCTGCTTTAAAAGGAACTATATTACCAGGCATAACTAGGAAGAGTATAATAGACGTTGCCCGCAGCAAAGGCTATCACGTACTGATTTTTCTCTCTTTTTATTTTCTTTTTTAGTTTATTACAAACTTTACTTTTGTCTTTTTCATTTATTATTTATTTTCTTAGGTTGAGGAGCGTCTTGTGCAAGTAGAAGAACTGTTTGAGGCAGATGAAGTTTTTTGTACAAGTTCAGCTATCGTTATTTCACCTGTGGGCAGTATTAAATACCTTGACAAAAGGTAAATAAATCATCAATCATCAAATCCCCTTGATTATTTTTTTTATTTGAATTAAGACCCGTTAATTCTCTCCAGTTGATTGTATATCTATCTAAATGTCAATTAATCTTCAAATCAAATTACTCATACTCTATACTCAATTCTATCGTATAATTAACAAAATTAAATCTAAGATGGACAATATGGCATGTTAGTCTTGTGCAATTGCAAATTAGTCTAATAACCATGCAAATAAATAAATAAATATGAGTTGTTAATTAATGTGTTTTTGTTGCATTACAGAGTGGAATATGGAAATAAAGGAATCGGTGTGGTTTCACAGCAATTGTATTCTGCACTGAGAAGTCTCCAAATGGGGCTTGCCGAGGATACAATGGGTTGGACCGTGAAATTAGATTAGAATCTCTTTCAAATAATATGCTTTTTGAGCATATAGATAGATAGAGGCCTTGTGTCTTTTTAAATTGTAGTGAATTATTATACTATTACTAACATTAATAAATGTCGATGCTGGTATGCTTCCTCCTAGCAGTGAGTTTGGTTTCATATTTTGAAATTCAGTTTGGGTGTTGTGATGTTGCTCTATTTTCTTTGACACAGTCGATTTTCCGCTCTTGTTAGTTTCTTTCTTCACTTTCTTTCTGCATGATGCTTCTATGATTTATTAGAAGCGTAATGTTTTATGACAAAATAGATATTGCATTTTTTTAGTTAATGTTATCCTTCAAACACAAACTTTTTTCGCAAAAGATATTTTAGATAAAAGAGTATATATATAAATAGCAAAACACTATAGTAGAGCAAGTAAATAAATGGATACCGAAAATATGAGTATACAAAATAGTATACATAAACCAAAAAACTTAGAACAGAGAATACCGTATATTTTTTTGAGAATTATCAGGTAATGTTATTGATTTTGAATTTCCTATGTAGTGAACTGTATTGTATAGATCTTTGCTTGATTTTGTTAGCTCATGCTTTATGCAAGTTTATATGAAAGTTTGCTATTGCAGTCTTGCAGGGATGAATGTAAGGTTATCATGTGAGAATGTAAGGCAGTTTCTTTTTTCCAATTTTCAACAAAGTAGGGGCCATTTTACAACATAGTAATGGAGAGACTTCTGTCAGTTCGTTGTTGGAAAGAAAATGCAGTTATTTTGTCAGTTTAAAACATAGAATATAAGATGTTTGTTAAAATGCCTTACAAATCACTACATTTTTTTTTCTCTTAAAAGGGAAGAAGAGGGTTCAACGGTATAAAAATGGGAGGAACATGCAATTTTTTATCCACAAGAATTAAATAATATATAATTAATAAACATATTTTATCCAAAGATTGAATATACTTAATTCATAAACTATAATACTTCACATCTTAAATGTACTTACTATACTTTATTTACTACAACATATTCAGTAACAGAGCTTGACTGAGTCTGTTGAGGATAAATAAAATTTCGATACTACTAATTAAGCTTATACAGAATTTTGAAGGAGCCAATACACATAAAAATGGACAACTTTCATAATTTTATTAACTAAATCTCTATAATATATACTAATGTTTTAAAATTTTTGGGGGCCAAGATCCCTCAAGTCTGTATATAGGTCTGTCACCACTGAACATACTTAATTAACTATCCATAATATTTCCAATCTTGTCGGTTTACATATGATACATTACATTTACAGGGGTTCACACCAAAATTTTCAACATGCATATTACACTTACAGGGGTCTGTACGAAACTTTCCAACAGATTCAATTCAAACTCCTCGCCTATAAATTCAATCGCCCCCTTTCAGCGCCCAGAGCTCTCACTCAATCTTCTTCACTCCCCTTCTCCTCCAAATTCACCCTTCGAATCCTCTTCTTTGAAACAAATCGTTCTTCTCCATGCTTTCCGATCAGATCTGATCTGATCTGAGGTGAAGTATCTGTTCAGATCCGGATTTTCTGCTCCATCGTGGATCCGATGAAGCTCAGGATCAGCAAGGCGTGCGATCTGAGCTCCATCTCCGTCCTCCCTCCCAGGTTTTGTGTCTTTCTCTTGTGTGAATTTGATTTTGATTGAAATTCCTTCTTGATTTGATCGTGTTTTTGATTGATTTAGGAGAACGGGAGGATCGAGTTCGGCTGGCCAAGGGGCGTCGCAGCTCAGATCTCAGTCTCAGCAGTCGTTCTCTCAAGGGATCTCACAGTCGCAGCTGTCTCAAGCATCGTTTGATGAGAATTTGTTGACTGATCAGGTAATGAAATTGATTTCGCCTCTTTTTTCCTCTGGATTATTTTAAATATCTGTTGATCTGTTGATCTGGTGATAGCATTTGATGTCTAATGTTCTGTTTTTTTAAAACGGAAAGTGATTTTGTTTTTAGGCGTAATGAGAATGGTCAGGTAATGTGATTTTAAATTCTTGATGTCTTTCTATAGTGAATTGCATTGTATAGATTTTGAACTGAAATTATGCATTTTCTGACATTTAATGTGACTGAATCTGAGATTGCGTTTTGTGAATAATCTATAGCCGTACGAATCTGAGATTTTGCATTTTCTGACATTTAGTGTGACTGATTTCATAATTATACATGAATCAAGAATGATTTGTCTTTGTTCATTTAAAACAAGTAAATGAACTTTTCTTTTGTTTACTGTGATAATCCTCAGAAAGAGGTAGTGTTTGTAACTTTTAGGTATAACTCTATAAAATTTGAGAATTATGTTCTGTTTATAAGATAAATATCAGTTCAACTATTCATCAACTATTGGAACTCTCCTTTTCATCTTAACTAGAGTAATTATCCTAATTTTACGCCTGAAATTCATTTTCTTCCAATGAAACTGACTTAATTATTTACATCCTTTTTCTTACTAATTTTTTGGTGCTACAGAGATTTAACTCAAATAATGATAACTCATCAAAAATCGTCCCTTCTTTGCCTGCCGCTTCCTCTACAAGAGACGAATCTTTGCCGTTGTCAAGAATAACCAACAATTTTGTGCCACGATGGAATAATCCATCATCATCATCATCATCAGTTAGAGAATCTAGATGTAAGTTTAGTTAAATACTTAAATTATTGTAATTATAAGGAAGAATATACAGTCTAGTATTGACTAAGGATTATATTTTTGCTTTCAAATGCTGTTTCTGTGTCTGGAAATAATTGACAGGTTGGAATTAATTGTTTAATTTTATTTCTTTTTATAATATAAATCATATTAGCTTTCTTGTATATGAGCAGTAAGTCCAGCTAAGTTTTTTTTGAGCTTTCTGAAATCTGAATTTATTTATTTATCTTTTCTTTTTTTTAGGTCAGGTGAGTGAAGAAATTGAGCAAAGATTAAGGCAGTTGGACGGTACGATAAACAGAATGGGCATGATTTTAGATTCCGTTCAGAGCGACGTTTTGCAAATAAGCAGAGCTGTAAAGGAAGTTTCACATGAGAGTAAGTGCAAAATTCAATAATTTTGTATATAATATATTTCTGAAATAATTTTGTAGTGATTATCTGAGGATATATATGATATTTTGGTGGGCAAATGTGGAGATTTTCCTGTATAATTGATGAATTACTTGAATTTTTTCTTTCTTAACATTTTCAGATGATGGGATTAGACAAAAGATGGTTCAATCTGAGAATTCACTTGAGCAAGTCGTAAGAATCATTTATTTAACACAATTCCAAAGAAGTTCAATTTTGTTATTTTTTTAATATTTTTTCATTAATATATATATATATTTCTCATGATAGCTGAAAGGACAAGAAAATATAAAAGCAGTAATTGAGGAGAGCCTAAAGGGCGTTTCGGACATTCTAGCTAAGAATTCCAATCCAACCAAATTGAACGAAATATCGTCAGTTTTATCAGTTTTGCCAGATAAAATCCAAGTGAATTTCGCCAAGCTGCACAGTGAGATTATTAGGCTCTTTTCTAAAGAGACACAGGTATTTATTTCATTATTATTAGCTGTTAAAAAGAAAAGGTTATTTTTAATTATTGATTTTTTTTTTGATGATATGCAGATTATAGTGAATAACATGAAATCGTTCAGCTCTAGAGAGCCAGTTCCAAATCAAACAACTGCAGTAAGTTATTTCTTTTTTTAGTCAATAATTCTTATGCATTTAAATGTATTCTTTTAAGTTTATATATATTTTTTTCTCTATGCAGAGTCGGCCAGCTAATGATATTAAGCCTCTTGGCAAGGCTCCTGTACCGATGATAAAACTGTATGTCTCTAGCTTTCTATTTCCTTTTCTGTAAAACTATTTCACTCACTGTTTTACCTAACAATATAAATGATACTGAAATATATTGAAATAATTCTCTATTATTTGTCTGGTATTGACATTTGCTGATATTCAGACTGGCTTCAAATCCAATGGGCAACAACACAAGACTTCCAGTTTTAAATAAAGGGGAAGAAAAGTTAAAATTTCTTCAACCGAAACTTACTGGCAATTCGTGCACTAATTTACCCCCTCAAAAGGAGCCAATTCCTGTGAGAAAAACGGTAAATTTCACAGATTTACTATGAATATTTTTCTTAAGCAATGGTAATAATATATCATTCTATAACTAACTATTGACTTTGTTATATTTCAATGTACTTGCAGAAAAATAACATTATATGCCTAGATTCAGATGAAGAGAGCGACGGATCTTCTTCATGTTTGATCATGAAAAAAGAAACCGGTATATATACTCAAATAATTTTCCAACAAATTGAAATTAAACTTATGCTTAATTATATTAAAATAATATTTGCTTATTTTTTATTTTTCAGTGGAAAAGGAGAGTTGTTGGATGAAGGAAGCAAATGAAGACACGTTGAGAATTCTGAGGAAGGCTAGAAAGAGGAAGAGAAAGCAGATGAGTTCTTTAGTTATTAAGGTATAATAAATCAGGCCTTAAATGATTTTTTTTGTTGTATTAATTCTAGGTTATGGAATGGAATTATACATGTATCCTCGTTTTTTTCTTTCTTTTAGAACTAGGATATCTCCTTATGTAGTTAACACAAATTAATGGGTGTAAAGGATTCTATTAATTCAATTGTTTTTCTTTTTTATCTTTTCCAATTAAACTCAGTTCTTCATTTATTTGATTTATATTGTTCGAATACTAAGCTGTATCTTCATTTGGGATAATAGTGATCATTTTATTTGGTTGACCAAGTCAATTCCTTTATGATCAATCCATCAATGCTGGAATTCATTCATAAATGGGCCAAATAGTGCACATAGAAAAGGCACTATATATAGAATCAATCACACATTTTCCTTAGAAAAGACACTATAGAGTCAATCATATAGATAGACAATGATGTGGGTGTGGGTATCAAGTGCAACAGATAAAGCAGTGGCTGCATGTAAAGGCTCAAGTGCTTGACCTGAGTCCAACCGACCAGATCTAACAACTCCTTGTGGTCCTCTATATAGACTATAATAATTCCACAGTTGGGCCTGGCCTATATATTGTACTGGTGTACTTTAACTCATTAAACTTGTATCTCAATATCTGTATTTGTATGCAAGACAAATATTAGAGGAACAAGATGACAATTAAACTTTGAATATGATGGATGGATATTCATCATGCCAACAAATTCCCTGAAATGAAATACATCAACTCTCACGTCAAAAAAGACTAAAATGAAATATGGAGGATGGAAAAGAAAGGTTCGATAGTGATATTGATATAGCAACGTCAGTAATTATTGAAACTAAATTTACATGCAATTCACCTTGAGGATGGAAAAGAAAGGTTCGATAATGATATTGATATAGCAACATCAGTAATTATTGAAACTAAATTTACATGCAATTCACCTTTGTGTGAACTTTTTTTTTATTTAATTGATTTTAGGTAAGGTATTTTACACGTATATTTAAAAAATAAATAAATGTGATATCTGAATCCAGCTTTCTTCTTTCTTTATTCCTTTCTATTTTTTCTTTCTCTCCAATCCAGTATCCATGTCTGTCTTGCATGAAATAGAAGATCAACAGTTGTCTCTCGCAAATTGCGACAGATCTCTTAAAACTCCCAAAATAACATCTCTCTTTCTCTTTCTCTCTCTCGTGTCCGTTAATGGTAGCTGCTTGCATCACAGCCCAAAACCGACATTACTTATTAAGTCCTTGTATATTATGCGAAATTGGATTTATCCATCCTACGTTGCATTGATAAATGGTTTTTGAATCAGTCGGAGAGAAAAACGAAGCATAAAAAACGAATTGACCTTTGACTTTTTCTTAAAACTTATATAAGGTGGATTTGATTTGAGGTGTCGATTTTCTCTTCTTCTTTCTTCTCAACCAAGGTCTTTTAAAGAGAAAAACATGTTTTGTATACATTGGGGTTCCTTTTAATTGAAGCTACATGGTAGATGTAAACAGTTCACCAGTTTGTGCATTTCGATTCAATCGCTTTCATTTAATATTCTTTTCGGTTGTTGGCTGATTTATTTTCTCTTTGTGCGATTAGTTTTTAGTGGGTCGGTTGTATTATCAAAAGGCAGTACAGAGACTGGGGGTTTTGGTTGTGGTAGAGTAAAGTTGGAAAATTGAAAAAGTAGGAAAAAAGGTGTGGGGTTAGGAGAGAAGAGAAACAAAGAAAAGGAAAAGTTATGATACCTTTCTTTCTTTCCTTGTGCAAGAACAAAGGACAGCTCAAAGGTTGAGTTTTCCTTTACTTTTTTAGAGAGAGAAGAAAAAAACAAATAAAAGTGAGAGAATAGAAGAAGATCAAACGAGTTTTTTCTCCATTGATAGAAGCTGCTTCTTGTGATTTTGATGGGATTCTTCTAAATTTCAGGTGCAATTTTTTTTCCTTTTTGTTAATTTTTTTATTTTTTATTTTTCTATTGATTTTGTTTTGATGATGGTGATATGTTCTAAAAATTAAATCATTCTTTTGATAAAATTCAAGATCCAAAGGTCCCTAATAGAGATTCAATGTCTCACTTACTTCTTTCCTGAATTTTTAATTATTCGAATTTTTATTTACTAAATCCATATTCATTGTATTCTAATTTTTACTTATTAAATCAATATTCATTGTATGGTAAAATCCTAACTATTTTCACCTAAAAAAAATCAAAATATTTTATTAAATTCATATCAAAACAAGTACTTCACAGCATTTTTTCTACTTACCTATTTTATTAATTTATTTTTCTTCTTCCTTCAAAAAAAAAATATTAATTTATTTTTCTTCAAATTTCCACTTATTAATTAAAACATAACTTCCCTTCAAATTCCTTATACAAATCTAATACTTCTCCCTTCTCCAATCTTATCCAACAGGAAAACACAAACGAAAATAACAAAAAGAGATAGAAAAAAAATAAAAATAAAATGGTTAAAGGGAGCAAAAACATGAGGTCTCAATTAGAAACCGGAAACATAGGATGCATGTGGGGCCTCATTCGTATGCTTCATTTCCACCGAGACCCCAAATTGCTTCTGAGGCAAAGGCAAAGCAACACTCAGTATTTCAGTAAGTTTATAGTATTTTAATATTTTTTTACCTTTTTTTTTGTTTTGGTACAGCATGCTTTTTATTTTAAAAAGTTAGCGGCATAATTTGTTTTTGAGAAAAAAAGAAAAAGTGGCTATTTATTTTAGGGTTTTGGGTGTTTCAAATTTTCTGTTTTTTGACCTTTCAATTGGATGTTTCAATTTTTTTTTTTTTTTTTTTGATGAAATTTAATTTTTTTGGTAGTTAATTTTTACATATTAATTAAATTTAGCTTGCTAGCTAATGTTTTTTTTTATTGATTGTTATATTATTCCTTTTTTGTTTATGCAGCCAATAGATGCTCTAGAAGCAAACCGAGCGAAATTGATGAAATTAATGAGGAATATGATGTAAACTTCATTTCTTGCATCAAAATTTCTAACAGATAATCTTTTTCTTTTATTTCCAACAATTAATCTCATAATATTTTCAGTCAGATGAAGAAATAAAACCGACAGTTAAGAAACTAATGGAGGAAGAAATGAAGGGCAAAATCGTAAAAAGAAAAAAGTCCAGCGATGAAATTGAAAGAATCCTCTCTGATTGGGGCCAGCCAGAAAAGAAGAAATCCAAGCAAAAAAGACATAAATCAAAACCAAACCCTAACCCTAATTCGACCGAAAGTTCCGATCTTGAACTAGTTTTAGCCGCATTTCTGATAGAAATATACAGATACCACAATGAATGTCAGCATTTAGATTGTAAAAATAAAACAGGATTATTATGCCCTACCCTAAAATCCATTGTTTATTCCAAGCTTCATGACCGAAATAATAATAATAATAACAATAGTGATAATAATAGTGATACTTTTGGAAATAATCTTAGGCCCTCTCAATCCAAAGAATTCACAAATGCATTGGAAATTTTGAGCTCAAATAAGGAATTATTTTTGAAAATCCTTCAAGATCCCGATTCACGAGTTTTGGAGAAAATTCAAGAAATAAACAGCAAAAGGGAAGAAAAAAGGAGTTTTTTAAAGAGAAAAGAACAACAGGAGGGCAAAACTGACATTTCACAACGAACGATGAGTAAAATAGTCGTTTTGAAGCCTAAAGCAACAACCAAAGCTAGTTCTTCTTACGATGAAAAATTCGTGAGTTTTTCTTTCAAAGAAATTAAAAGGAGACTTAAAAGAATTATTGGAGAAAATTCAAAGGAGAGAAATAATTTGAGTACTAGTTTGGACGGAATTAGAAAAGATACTAATTTATTTAAAATTGTAACTGGTACGAACAATAATAATAATCTGTACCGGCCCGTACCAGTACGGACAGCTGGATCTTCATTCTATGAAGAGGCAAAAAAGCATTTAGCTGAGTTGTTAGAAAACGGAAATAAAGGTGACATTAAAAAGAAGCATGATTCAAAATCCTTGGGGAAAATTATCTCTTTTAAAGAGGGTAATTTGCAAAAATGCCCTGATTTAGAACCGTGTGAAGACAGAGAGGTAGAAAAGGAAGATAGTTTGAGTAAAAGTGAAATATTAAATGAGGTGGAAATGGAGAGAGATAATTGTATTGAAGAAAATGAAAATGAGTCGAAAAATGAGAGAAGTGAATTGGAAATACAACATGAAACTCAAAATGAAGAAGAAGTATTGGATGAAGGTAATATCATATATGCTTTTGTATTTATGCTTTAGTGTTTAGGATTCAGAATTTAGGCCCTTTTTTTATTAAATTTAGGGTTTAATTGAGTTGCCGTTGTACTGACACTAATCAGAGCAAACTTGGATAATTGACTGTAATTTTGGCATAATCGTCTATGATTCATAGTAATTTAACCAATTGGGGAAAATAATATTACTACCATAAATTCTATTTTATCCATTTACCGACTGAAATTAATTAATAAAGTATTTACAGGATCTGAACAAACTGAAGAACCGAAACCTGATGAATGCATCATTTCAAGTGAACCATCAATGCAAGATCCAGAACAGGTAAGCCATAGATCTTCATCTCAAATCCAGGATCTCAATTCCCAACTTCAGTCTCAAAATCCAGGAATCCAAATTCCGGTTTTTACTTCACCATTCGGATCATGAATTTTTTGTAATTATTTATTGCAGGAATCAACTGAAGAACCTGAAAGTGAAACTGTGGAAGAAGTAATTGAAGAATTTATTGCGAGTCCAAAATTTGTGAATGAACCGAGCACTTCTTGTAGTGAAAACATGGATCAGCCGAGTCCCATTTCGGTTCTGGATAAGATTTTCTGTGTTGAGGTTTCGAGTGTTGATTGCAAAGTTCTAAATTACGGTAATGTCTCATTTCGGTTTAAAATATCTTGGTTTGTGTTTAATTGCACTATTGAGGTAATGTTTGCCTAAATTGGACTAGTTGAAGCTTAATTGAAATTTTGGGTTAATTGAGGGGTTATATATAAAATCAAGGATTGATTGGGCAAAATTAAGTTAAAATTGAGGCTTCATTGCAAATTTTGTGCATACTGACTATGTTAAGTACTTACTGCATTTTGACGTTGTAAATTCATAAAATTTTAACTATTTTTTCTCTTTTCCTAATCATTTCAGATGAGGTTCATGAAAGTCCATCTCATCCATGTTCAAACCAAATGCCTCTTTTAGAGGATACCAACGCAAGGTTCGAATTCATAAAATTGGTTCTACAAGCTTCCGAATTATGCAAAAAGGAAAGTTTAGAGAGGTGGTACATCTCAGACGAGCTTCTAGAACCTTCCTTATTTGACCAATTAGAAATAGATTTTGACCAAGGTGAGGATTCAAGACTTCTTTTCGACTGCATAAATGAAGTTTTAATCGGCATACAGAAGAGACGCTACGGATTCGCGCCAAGTGTACGCGTGAGATGTAACGTGTTAAATGAAGTGTGTAAAGAGGTGAATAAAAATGTGGAGGATAAGGAGCTGAGTTTTTTAGAGAGAGATTGGGTGGATGTGAGAGAGGAAAATGAGGGCATTGTTTCTGAGATTTGGGATGAATTGATTGATGACTTGTTAGAAGAAACCGTTTTTGATTTATGGCTATGAAATAACGGGTGATATGCAAGTTGCAAAACCTCAAAAATATATATGAAATCAAGAGAGGTGTATATGTGATATATCTCATATTTGAAGATTATATGAGGTATTTCTTGTTTTTTAACGTGATGCATGATATTTGTGGTTTTTGTGGGTGGGGTAATATGAAAATTATTCATGAAAAGTATACATTGAGTAGAATAAAGTATTTTGTAATTATAACCGTAGACAGAACTACTTTCAGCTGGCTAAATTTAACATAGCCATGGTGTGGATTTTTTGATATTAATTCTGTTGAAGGGTATGGTCCCTGCACAACGGATCGTTGAGTTTCTGTTGATAGAAACTAAGAACAGATTTTTTTTTATTTAAGAGTTTTTTAGATTGTTTGTACATCTAAAGAGGTGTGGATTGGTTGGTTGATTTTAGATTATTTGTAGATTTATGAAGTGTAAGTATGCTTGTGTGGATTGGTTAATAATACATGTTGCCTTGAGACATTATTTTTTGGAGTGTGATATGTTATTATTGTGTTTGTTATTCTTTTCTAATATAGATGTCAGATAGCGGGTGTAAATGAGCCGAACTCGATCAAACATGTCCAGCTCGAGCTCGATTCGAAATCTTATACAAGTAAACACACTCATAGTAATGACATTAACCATATAAACATATATAAGTGCTGGCTAGCCGCAGCTGAAAATTTTAGATGTTATCACATATTTTGCATATGCAAACTTATTATGTAGTCACATATTTCAAATATATCTGATATGCCATCGCATATTTTTAGGATTGAAAAATTTAAGATAATAATTTCCATAATAAGAGATCCAAAAAGAAGTGTATAACGGAAGAAAGAAGCATTAGGAGAGTAGCAGCATGGATGCACAAGCAGGGGCGGCCCTGATTAAGGTGAGTTTTGACCTGTGTCAAAGACCTCACAAAAGTGAGGCCTCAAAATATTAAAATGTTAATAATACAAGAGAAAAGTTAAAATATCATGATATTCAATTCACTCTTTGCTTCAATAAAAGGGGGAAGAATCAGAGAAGTATAGAAAGGAAATGTTAATGTATCTCCAGTCCCAAATTTTAAGATCCTCTTCATTGTTCTATGTAGTCCCTCAATTTTTAATCTGATGATCAAAATTTTTAAGTTTCTCTCCATTAAAAATAAAGAGGTCGTGTGTATTATTTTATGTGAATAAATTCAAATCAATATCATGTATTTTTAGTTGGCACATTTTCTTCTTAATCAAATCATATAAAGTATTTTTATACTTGTCTTAATTAATATTTGCTCAAATAAGTAATATAATATTTTTATTTTGTACATTAATATTTCTTTCATGAATCTAGTACAATAATATTACTTGTACATGCTATCATTATTATAGATATTATCAACTTATGTTCTCACTTTTGCTATTGGATATATATGTGTGTTTGTGTATTGCATTACATATCACAAACAATAGAATTAAACATCTAAACATATATATTAATTTTATAAACTATATTCATACGCATGTATAAATATATACATATGTACGTACCCCAGCAAACTACGTACTGGGAGACTATATCATATCAAATAACCCGTCACGTACCGTGTACCTAACATGCCGTGTTCTAGGTAACTATGGTCTACAATTTGAAAAGGAAAAAGAAAGAAAAACAAGAAAAAATCTAAACAATATCTTAAAAAGGTCCACAAAATCATACAAATTATAAAGAAAACTCTTAGTACCACTTCAATTGAATTACAATAAAATCCACAAAATTATAAAATTACAAAGAAGTCCATAATATATAAATTAATCCATATAACCCTAGTTTTTCCCTGTCTTCTCATCACCACTTTAAGAGCGGGACGATTTCATTGCGCCTATAATAAAGTTGAAAACAAAATGAGTCTTAACACTAAGAATACGAGAATGTAAAAATTATGCAAATGAAGACAAAAAAAATTACCTTTGTGATTTCTACTTGCAGGATTCTGGGGACAAGTTCTTTTATCATGGTATCCAAGTTGATTGCAACATGTACAATGTCGCTTGTTCTTGCTTGTTCCAGATTCGATACCACTTCTAAAACTTTTCCTTGATTGTACGCTTCCATCATTTGTTCTACCTTTTGTTTGTGAAATATTCGGGTCGGAGATTAATATTTGAGACAGTTGGGGCCTCGGCACAACATCAGATTGCGGGATATCCGGGATTTTATTTACGGGAATTTTCAACAAAATACCATGTAGATCAGTGAGATATTTGGAGTAAACCCAATAACGCTCATGCGATTCAGCGGGCACATAAACTAATTCACACGCTTGTGCATTCATTCGGCTAATTATGAGTTCCTTGGTTTCTTTGGTGCCGTTATCTTCAACTAAATTTTCATAGGTTGTGCGAAATATGTTTGCCTTTTGCCTTCATCGTGGAACTATAAAATGCTCGGGTAACTTATCGATATTTTTATGGATATGCCTTTAACATGTGCTTGCAAAGTATTCCAACAAACTCGAAATTCTGACACACTCAATTTCCTTCATGAGATTGCAAATCTATGGATACGATAAACTTTTCGGAATCATAAATCTTCGATTTCATCACAAACAACTGAAATCTCTCTCTATTTATCATCTCCTCCACTTTGAACTTCCGAGCATCTTTTAGTTCCGTCTTAAATTTGTTGAACACATTTCTTGTGTAAACACTTGCCGCATGTTTCAACAAAAACTCATCATCTTCAACAATCCGATATTTATGCTCTGACTCGTAATCTTCATCCATTTCTCTTCGCACGATTCTCTTTAAAGCCTGATTGTATCTTACTACAAATTCTATCAAGTTTGTATCTGATTTAACGAATGCATTAAAAAATGAATTCACACCGTCACTACGCCCTGTAGTATTCATACCGGAAAAAATGTGCCACGATTGTAAACGGGGACCCAAGATTCCTGAATAGCATAAAATTGTTGAAGCCACTCATTATTTTCTAATCCGTATTCCTTCATCAATTCCATCCATCTATCCTCAAAATCTTCTTTCTTATAGGTGAACCAAATTAATTTCTTCACATCCTTTTTAAATTTTGATTTCTTATAATATACATGAGACAACTTCTCCCCAAACTTCTTCTTAATGTGCCATATGCATAGTCGATGACGGGTGTCTGGCAAGACTTCGGTAATCGCAATTTTCATTGCCAAGTCTTGATCTGTGATTATAGCATTCGGTGCATGCCCTCCCATTGCTTCGAGCCACGTTTCAAATACCCATTTAAACGACTCTGCAGTCTCATCTTGCAATAAAGCACATCCAAATTGAATCGATTGCAAATGATGATTCACTCCCGTAAATGGAGCAAAAGACATTTTATATTTATTTGTGCGATATGTTGTATCAAATGTGACGACATCCCCGAAATAATGATAAGCCACACGAGATCGATCATCCACCCAAAAAAAAATCACTGCCGCCCCAGTTTCATCCATTTGAATTGAATAAAAAAATTGCGGATTAGACGCAACTTTCTTACGAAAATATACAGGGACCACTTCTGCATCTCCACCCTCTACTTGAATATTCCTCTTACCTCTCAAATGATTATAACAAGCTCTACTATTGAAACCGACAATGTCTCCATCATAAATGGAAGCTATTTTAGAAACCCTCATATTTTCGCGGTGAAAATTTTCGGATAAATTTTTTATGTTAATGGGCATTTGACGATTTGACCTCATTTTTATCCTCTTACTAGGGCTCACAAACCCATGGTTGTGAGTATCATCAAAAGTGGTAACCCTAAATTTGTTTGTCGTTAATTCATATTTAATAAGCATTTGAGCTTTCCAACCGCACCTCATGGATGAGGTATTTCTTTCTTTTTTGCTTTTTGTCGCATTCTCTTCTATCTCATCACCAAAATCACCCTCGTCATCCTCATTTTTTCTTCCTCGTCGTCCTTATTATCACCGGGTTTATGGATTCCTTCTCTTGATCATGAAAAAAAGTACATGAGTTATCGCAACCAACCGATTTATTCCTTTTTTTTGGGGACCGTTTGTGAATCCAAAAACCATGTTCGCGACCATAATCTTGATAACACTTTTCGGCTTCATCGATTGAATCAAAGTATCTACCGATGAACTTTGAGAGGGTAATTTTGGGTTTTGGAGGGTAAATTTAATATTTTGGATTTTGGAAGGACATCGGTGAGATTACCCCAAATAATATTTAAAGAAATATAGTTTAGAATTCTTACAAGGGTACTAGGGAATTTCCGAGACGCAGCAAGCCGATCAATACCGCTGAAATTAAAAAAATTAAGAAGAATTAGAAAGAAATTAAGCACTGAGACGAACCAATCGCTTATATCTAAAAGCATTTTTCAGTTTAAGACAAGATCTAGGGATTATATGGAAAAAGTACAAGACAAAAAAATGAATTTTCGAGAAAACGTACCAAGGAAGTGGAGAGCAACGCCGGCCATCTGTCCGCTGAGCTTGTCTAAGACCATTTGACAAAATGAGAGGGGGGAGAAAGAGAAAGGAAGCGAATAGAATCTTTAAAATGCACCAAAAAATCGCAACGAAATTAAGTACGAAAAAGGCGGGTCCCTGTTTTGTTTAACTCTTCTTTCCTTTGATAATGGGATCTTTGATGGTAGGCATTCGTGGAATTTGAATTCTTGGACCCACATTTTTCTATATTTTTCCCAATTTGTTTTCTTGTCAAATGGGAGAGAAAACCAGTTCACGCACTTTGGCTTCTAAGAACCTCTTTTTTCCTTTACATTCTCTCAAATCAGTACATATCAAATTAAAATATAATCATAAGAAAAGAGGAGATGTTTATGACTATACTTTTTTATTCTTTATTTGGGTTTTCATTGATAGTTTTCTTGTCATCTATGTTGCATGAATACGGGTATCGTATCCGATACGAAAACAGCGATACGACAAATCTAATAAAAAATTAGGATATAGATACGGTAATTTATATATTATTTTATTATTTATTAATTATATTTAATATATTTAATTAATTTATATATATATTTAGATATTAGAATTTGATGTAAAAGATATTAAAAATTTGTTATTATAGATATATCTTGATGCAGAATATTTGTTCGTTGTAGTTAATTAAATAATCATATGTCTTAATCTTATTTTATTGGTTTTGTATATGTAATAATAAGTTTGAAAAATATATGTTCTTACGTTGGAAGTATATGATGCTGATACGAGAAGTATCTGTGAATGCAATGCAAATTTGGGGAATCCATAATTGTTATAGTTATAGATCGGGGATTTTCTATTCACGTGTTGTTGTCTCGTTCTTTCCCATCCCCAGTTCTCTCTCGGATGTATATATCATAATCTTGGCGGTGGCCAAAGTGCTCAAAATTCATGATATGATCATTCATATTAATTTTAGTAATTATCTAATATTTTAAAATAATCACATATAATTAAAGTTTCATTAATCATTAATTTAGAATTATTATTTATTTCAATTACCACATATTACTAAAAAATGAATAACATACCCAGATGACGAATTTGGGGCTACATATAAATTTAGAGACTATTATTACATGATAAAGAAGAGGCAAGAAAAAAATGCAAAACAAAAAGGAAAAAGAACTTGTACAGATGGGCTTTAGGAAGAGAGTGAGGCCCAAAACAATTTCTGAAATGTAAAATTATTATTATACATAGGCCATTGCACTTATTTAATGAAAGGAAACGAGTTGAAAATTGATACGAAACGAGCCCAAAACAATCAGGATTAATTTAATACGCATCTCTCGTTTACATAAACCATAACGCGCCTGCCTGCCTATCTTCTCCTCTTTTGGAATTTCCTTTTCGGCGAAATGCGCCATCTCCTTTCGTCGCTAGGGTTTGATTATCCGGAGACGACGATTGCAGCGGGCACTCTATATCCGCAAACGACGACGCGTCGACTTGTTTCTCCAGGTTCTCTCTCTCTCTCTCTCTCTCTATAGATTTAGGGTTTCTTCTTTTCTCTTGATTTCTTCTGTTTGCTATTTCTTTTCTGCTGCCCCTCTTTGGTTATTGGTTATTAGTTCATATTGCAATTCTTTAATCTCATTTGAAGTTGCGAATTTGAAATCTCATCACATGTTTATTACTGGTCTCTGGTTGGTTTCAATTTTTAGGAATATGCTCAGCTTTTGAAATTAAGTCAAGTCGAAACTGTTCAAAGCCCTTTTATTTCTGTATCTATGCAACGTCCTTTATTTGTTGGCCTTTTATACGTAATCCGTTCAGAGTTAAAACTGAACCAACATTCCTCTATTTATTTTTCCCCCAATTTCTTTAGGTCCTATGGATGCCAAACATGATGTCGGGCAAACTCAAAACGGCAAATTTATAATCGGGGGAAATTATCCCTTTGATTTTATCATCAACATACATGTGGCAGCCTTTCTTGTGCATGCCTTTGTCTCAGCGATCCTCGCCCAGCCTGATCCACTCAAAGCGACCTTGGACAGCTCTCCTTTTCTTGCCCTTGCGCTGTCCTTCAGTTGCGCAAAAACAGTATATCCCAAATTCCGTGCTCAAAAGGAGCTAACACTCCCTCCTTTCAGTTTGTACTCCCATAAAAAATATCTCTGTTTCTTTTTCTTTCTAAATTAAGATTACATAACAACGTATTTATAATCCTTTCTTTTTTTCATTGAATTATCAGGACTGGTTGAATCAGCAATGAAGAGGAGGCAACTTGTAATTACTCCACAAGTGAAGGAGAGAGCATTGACAGCATTAATATTGACCGTGTTGTCATTGTTTTTTGCGCATGTCGCAATTGAGTTACCTGATAAATGTTGGAATATGAAGGTTTGGTTTACGATGTACTGGATAAATCTGGACATCCAATTCTTCATGAGCGAGATGTATCGCTCAACAACTGATACCAAATTGAAGAGAAGAATAGCAGCAGCTCGCGGTGTTTGTTTAGCAATTGTCCTGGCGCATCTTTGTTACTGTTTTGTGATGCCGTTCTTATTGTACAAGTGGACCGGTCCGTGCTTGGTTTTCATTCTCGGCTTTTCCTACTTGTGTTACGTCGTCAAACTCATTCCCTCTGATCCGATTTCATCTTCTTATGTTCCCACTTCATTTTGGGATGCCCTCCTTAATAAACCCATTTCCCCTGATGATGCGGATTTCATCTTCTCTATGTGGTATCTATAAGATGAGTTTCATTTTGTCTCATCAGATTTTTGTTGGAGAAGCCTCGCTCTTAATTTTCTCTCTTATATTTTTCTTTTAGTTTGAATGTTGGTCTTGAAGAGTTTGGTTTTTTGGTTGGTTTGAGACATTGTTTTGTTTTGTTATGTTAGTATGTGGGATTTGTTTGTAAATAAAATGGAGTGGTTTGTTATAGGATTATGAATGGGCAGAATGTTCTGTTTTCGTCTCTTTAAGTATGTTTGAATTTGTGCATGATTACTGTGAGTTCTTTTAGCATATGAATTTGTGCATGATTTCTGTGAGTTGTTTTAGCATAATAGTTACTTCACTGGTTCAACTATAAACGTAACATTGAAAACTATGTTGTTTCTATATTGCAATAGTGCTTTACTGAAAATTTCAAAAGATGACGGGTGTATATTTTGGCCAGAAACTAACGGATTCTTTTTAATTGTATGGTGTTTTTATGAAATAGCGTACAGCAATACCAAAACATAATGAGATAATATATCTGTTCGCAACACAGAGTAAAATAATGGAATAATAATGTAATAGTGTATAGTTATAGTGAAACATAATGCAACATCATCATAAGTTGTCAAAACCATATAAAGTGCACAACAATGTACAAGGTAAATCACAAGAGCAGCAAGAGAACAAGGTTAGATTGTAGGGAAATTTTTCAAAAATCCCCTAACTTTTCTGAATATTATCAAAAACCCCTCATTTTTTTAGATTCCTTCAAAAATTCCCTATCTTTTTAGCCTTCTTCAAAAACCCCCCAACTTTTTTAAAAATTATCAATAACCCCCTCTCATTTAGTTATATTTTTTTAAATGGCAATTTTACCCCTCTCATTTTAGTATAGTTTTATTTTTATTTTTTAAGTGATATTATTATTTTCAATATTCCAACTTATATTGAAAAAATTATATATTTTACAAAAATGTAAAAAAAAAATTATTTGGAATATTTTTTTAAATATAATTTGGAGTAAAATGGCAATACACCCATAATCCCGCAAAAAATATAGGAAATTTGCAAAAAAACTCCCTGTATTATGTCTAAAATACAAAAATATTTTTAAATATAATTGGAAAAAAGCATTATGAAAAATATTTTTTTTGAAAAACATTTGTGTTTCGGAAAAATATTTATTTAACAATTTGTTTATTGAAATTTTTTTTTTTTATAAAAATATTATTTTCTTAAAAAATATTAAATTTTTTTTTTAAATTAAAGATTTTAATTTTTTTAAAAAATATTTTTAAATGTATATTTAAAGAAAAGAATATTTTTTATAAAAAAATAAAAAATATTTTTCATAAAAAAATTGTTAAAATATTTTCCTGAAAGATTTTCTTTTCAAAAAAATATTTTTCGGAACAATTTTTTTTCAAAAAAATATTTTTCATAATGTTTTTTTTTCCAATTATATTTTAAAATATTTTTGTATTTTAGACATAATACAAGGTTTTTTGCAAATTTCCTATATTTTTTGTAGGATTATGGGTGTATTGCCATTTTACTCCAAATTATATTTAAAAAAATATTCCAATTAATTTTTTTTTTTTTTTGTACATTTTTGTAAAATATATAATTTTTTCAATATAAGTTGAAATATTGAAAATAATAATATCACTTAAAAAATAAAAATAAACTATACTAAAATGAGAGGGGTAAAATTGTCATTTTAAAAAATATAACTAAATGAGAGGGGGTTATTGATAATTTTCAAAAAAGTTGGGGGGTTTTTGAAGAAGGCTAAAAAGATAGGGAGTTTTTAAAGGAATCTAAAAACATGGGGGGGTTTTGATAATATTCAGAAAAGTTAGGGGGTTTTTGAAAATTTCCCTAGATTGTATATTATTCCAAGAAAATACAAATAAAAAGAATTAAATTCTCGCATTACACTGACATTTTAGTAACAAGAAGCTGGACACTGCTATAAAATATAAACTTTCTAAGAGGAATTTGGTTACAAAAGGGGTCGGCTGTCAGGCAGTCTGAATTCCGTCAGAAGGCGGCTTCAAATACAAACCGTTTCTCTCCTCTTCCCAAAATACACCTAAATAATCACATACATTAATTAAAACATAACACATTAACACGCAATAACAAAACTACATCTATTTTTTTTGTCCACAACCAATGGGTAATAGACACGTGGTTACATCCATAAAAACTGAACTAAAGTTGGTGCACGGTACACCGTGTATATATATATATATATATATATATTGGCTTTGGTCTAGGTCTATGAAGAAAGCCCTTATATCATTTTCTATCCTCTTTATCTTTCTGTTTCTCTCTTCGAATAAACAGAGGGGGCATCGTGACTACCGTGCTAGCTTCTCTATTCTCTACTCTGCCTGCCCTTCCACCTCCACCGTTCGTCCTCTTTCCGGATTGTTTCTATTTTGTCCACTTTTCGTTTCAATCGAGAGATTAAGGAGAGAGGATGTGAGTGTGTGAAATCAAAATGGAGAATCTCCAATTGTATTTGGGGCTGAAATAAAAGGATTGGTAATGAAGTGAAGAAGGTATGAGCTTAGAGCGATTGGCAATTCTGAAATCAGTATTTATCTGAAGATTTTCCATTTCTTCTCTAACGTTTGGTGAAATTGATTCATCAAATTGGTTTGTTTATTATGACTTACTATTTAGGATTTAGGTAAATAGGTATTTAGAGTTTGAAATTAGAGCTTAGTATAGGTTGTGTAAAGGGTGCGGCTTCGCTTCTAGAAACTCGGATTCGGTTTCGTCAGTTCTGTTCCAGTTCAGTCAGATCAGGGGTTTGGATTCCTGGTTTTGTAAACAGCTTATTCCATGTCTGACATGTTGTTGTGTGAACATTTAAGAACGAACTTCACGTGTATTCCACGTAAATATCAACAACTCGGATTCGGTTTCGTCGGTTCTGTTCCTGGCCAGATTTGGAATTTCAAATCCTGGTTTTATCAACAACTTAATCCGTGTCCAATATATTATTACTATATAAACATTTAAGAACGAATTTCACGTGTATCCTGTGAAGTTTTGAAATATGAAATGTGGCGTATATAATGAGAAATGTCGTAAGCAACCTTAGGAATTGTGGGAGTTATTGTACGTGTATTTCACGAAAATTTCAAATGTCAATTATGGCCATATCAAATGTGAAGTATTGTAGATAAGTTTAAGAAATGTTAGTGTTGTCGATATAGGTTTTGTTGATAAAAATGGGGAGCAATGTGACATAAAGAGATTACTTTTTGACAAATAGGATTTATCCTCAGTCGATGCTGGTTTTCCCTTAATTAATTGTCTGACAAGGAATAATCTTCAGGTTCTAATTTGTTCTTTCAATATGCTTTTCTACACCACCCCCTCCCCCGATTTCCACCAGGCATCATGCATTGTCTTTTATTGTAATTATTGACCATGGTTTTTGGAGTATTCTCTCCATTGACCACGGTTTCTTAATATTTGGCCATGGTTTCTTAATCTTTGACCATGGTTTTTGAAGTTGCAAATTTGAAAACTTGTCACAAGTTATTAGTATATAGTCGGTTTCAGTTTATATTGATGTTTGCTGGTTCATCAGCTTATTGACCCTCTCTCTTATGTACCATATTAAGAAAGCCTTTTATAGACCTGCCATTTGTACGTAATGAAAGGAATTTGGTTAGATTTTGAAATTAATTCAAGTTGAAAATGTTCAAGCTTTTTTTTTTTTTGAGACAATCTTACGCAGGATCGAGCCACAAGCAAGTATTTTCATTAGGCATTAAAAAATAGTAGTTAATAATATTACAAAACAGTAAGCTTTAGTTACAGGCTACAACGAGAATGCTTAGACTAAAAACTAAAGAGCGAGAATGCTAAGACTAAAAACTAAAGAATAAAATAAATTAAAGAGGAAAAAGATAGAAGGTAATAAAAGAAAACAACAGCCCACTTACGAGCTAGTTAGGGAGTCGCATGGTTGATCGTATTTTCCTAATATTTCCGCTCAGCAAAAGCTCATAGGCTCACTCCGTTAGACTCAACATTGCGGTCATTAAATAGTCGGTTGCACCTCTCCTTCCAAATCTCAAACCACAACAAAAGTTCCCACACCACCCTCCGAATAAAGAGTTTGCACCGGTTTGAATTTGTCATGTTCAAGTTTTTATTTGTCTATGTAATTTGTTCGAGTTAAGAACTGAACCTATGTTCTTTAATTTTTTTTCTCAATTTCTTTAGGTCAGCCATCAAACATGTAGTCGGGCAAATTCTAAAGGCCAGATATATAATCAGGGGAACTATTCTTTTTTATTTAATAATTGGCATACATGTTTCAGCCTTTGTTATACACGGTTTGATAGTAGTACAGTCAAAGCGACCCTGGACAGCTCTCTTTTTATTGCCCTTGAGGTGTTCTTCATTTGGGCAACAGTAATATATACAACCTTGGTGATGATCCGACACTCCCTCTATTTAGTTCGTACTCTGATCATAAAAAATACTTTTTTTTGTAGATTAATATTATATAACAATGTATTTATAATATGTTCTTTTTCTAATTGAATTACTAGGATCGGTTGAATCAGAAATCAATAAAAGGCAACTTTTACTCGAGAAGCAAAGGAGAGATTATTGACAGTGTTAGTATTGATGCTGTTGTCATTATTTATCATATATGTTATGATTGAGTTACCTGAGGAATTTTGGATTATGATGACATAATGGATAAATCTGCTCATCCTATTTATCGTGAGCGAAATGAATCATACGGCAACGGAGATAACAAGAGGAAGATTATAATCACAGAAGCAACTCGCGGTGTTTGTTTAGTAATTGTGTTGGCGCAATATTGTTACTGTCTTGTGAAGCTGTTCTTTTTGTTCGATTGGGCTTTTCCGGGTTTCCTTTTCCTTTCCTCCGCTTCGATCTCGTCCTTCATTGATGAACCCTCTGATCAGGATCCATCTTCTCGTAGTAACCCCACTCACCCTTGTGAATTTTGTTTGAGCTTGCCGTTTTAAATATTTAATTGGTGGACCTTGATCGGCCATTGAAAATATTTAATTCTAGTCTAGCATGTAAGACTTTTGATATATCGAAGGAGTAGGTCATAGGAAGTACTTATTGTTTTCATTATCATTTTTCTATTTTGTAGCAATATACCATGGATAGTAGCTGTTATTATTGTTATCTATTTTGTGTTTGGCACATCTTGGATATTAAGTTTAAGTGGAGGTTTAATTTTACAGAATTTGTTGGAAGAAAAACTTACTTTATAAGATACTAAACTGTGCGAAATTTGTTTCGTGATTTGTAGTTCTAGATGAAGCATTTCATAATACATAATTACTTAGATTTATGTTTAATGCACAACTAATGGCTGGTTTGAAGGCATGTATATGATATGCACAAACACAACTCATCACTTTGTTTCTTGTTTGCTTTAAAACAGAAGTTACGAATAGAAAAAAGGCAAATTAAAAATCACGCTGGGGTACTGTAATGATCCTATAACGACGGATTAAAATTATATACTGTTTTTTCACGTTTCTATATATGCTATATACCATTTTCATTTTTCTAAAATATATATTGTTTACCAAATAGATTTTTATATACTGTTTGTTTTCAATTTATATGCTTGTATATATTGTTTTCATTTTTTTTAAATATATACTGTTTTATCGAATGAATTTTTATATATTGTTTGTTTTCAGTTCATATATTTGTATATACTGTCATTATAAGATCGCTACGGCACCGTCGCGCTGTATCAGCTCTTAGAAAAAATGACCGGCTCTTCGGCCGTCTTTGGCTGTTCTTAAAGGACGGTGGTAATAAAAGGGGCAACACATCAAAAGAAATAAAAGGGGCTGAAAGACAACATTCCTTTAGGGTGTTCGGATTGTGGGAATGTGGCATCAAAAACTTTTTATTCCCATGTTTGGTTCGACTTGGAATCCTACGTGGCGGAAAAGTTTTTTTCCCATGATTTGATACATTCCCATGAAGCATGGGAAAGTTACTTTCCCATTACTAATTACATAATTATCCTTTTTAACTAATTATATTTAATGATAATAACAATAATAAATATTTAATGATAATAATGATAATAATAATAATAATAATAAATATTATTATTTTATTAAATTTTTAACTATATTTAACTAAATTAAAAATAAAATAATATATATTTAATTAAGAAAAAAATTGTAATGAATAAATTTATAATCATATATAGTTATATTATTTATGAGAACGAAAATTCTATTAATAAAAAAAATATATAAAATTTGTAATTATATCATAATTTTGATATTTAATAATATTCAATTAGAAATTAAATAATATAAATCTAAAAAGACCTATATATAGTTTATAAAAAGATTAATACATATTAAAAAGTAATTATTTGAAATTTTTTTATTTTTTATTTATTAAATATATTTAGATAAATTTAGTTATATTTAAAAAGTAATTATTATATTTAATTAAAAATCTAATATATAAATAATAAAATAAAATAATTTAATTATTATTATTAAATTATAATTTTCTCATTAAAATATTAACTTTTTAAAAAATAATATCAATTATTATCATTAAAAATAAATTTTCTCATTAATATAGTAAATAATATAGGTAATTATATATGATTGATTTTATATATTTAATTAACAAGGGTATAACGGTCATTTCATTAATTAATAAATTAAAAAAAGTTTACATTCCTAGAAATCCAAATATATAATCCAAACAATAATATTCCCATGACATGATAATCTCATTCCTATTAATCACTTGCCAAGAAATGATATTTCCATGATAATGTAACATTACCGCAATCCACATGCAGAATGTATAAGATTGATGGACACTGGACATATCGAAATATGTGTGCCCCTTTAAGTTTTCATCTAACGTTTAGTTTATGCAGAAAGCTAAATGGATATCAGGAGGCTATGATTTTATGAAGCCATGAGAAACCATACGAAATTATTAAAATAAGATGTTTAATGAAATCACAATAACCTAGCAATATAATATTAGAGATAGATTCTTTTGACAGCAAAATTATTTGGGGGATGCATGACAATATTGCTATATTTCAAAATATAAATTGTTAGATCAAATTCGAACCATACATATTGAATATATATGGATTAAGTATGTTGTAACTCAATTTTCAAAATAATCAGAGATATACATCATTAGTCATTACCATCTTATATATATATATATATATTGTTAGTAGTATGTCATAGGCCAATATATTTGAGACCTAGATGTATGGCTTATGTTAAACAAACATTGTGTTTATTTAGAGATATTTTATATAATAAATGCGTATCGGTTATTTTATTCTTATTACTAAAATGAATCTTGAATATGATATTCAGTTTTATATCATCAAAGCATGTAACTTTGATAGTAAAACTATAAAGTGAATGATATTCTAAACCATCTCTGATCATTCATAGGATGTTTGTGAGACAAACATACTTTATGATAAGCTATAAATGTACATCAGTATGTTAGTTGACTGATGGTCACGTTTTACTGACCATGAATAAGAGTTATTAAGTCATTAACGTAAGTATATGTTGGAGACCATATACGGATTGACCCACTGTGAGAATACTACATGGTTCGTGTCATTAGTTATTCTCAGTAAAAAATATATCTGCAATCCTTAGACTTGAGATTATCTCAGTTTTCTACATGAGAAATTTTATACTTTAATATAATCTAACATCGTCTTTAACCGGGCGGTCCTAAAGATTATAATTAGGTATATAATGAATTATGAGGAGGAAAGAGTTTAATTAAGATAGGATTTGTTTCTCTAATAAATTGAGAGAGATATCTTTATGCCTCTTGATGATTTGATTGAAGAAACGCACGGACGTGCTCGAGTGAATTAATAAGGAGTTATTAATATCATTTCATGTTCAATCAAATTCGGTGTGAAGAAATATTTATCGACTAACGTAAGGTTGACACATACCATGCCTTATAGACGATATAAATATCGTGTAATAAAGAGATACAATGCATGAACATAAATTAGGTTTGATCGAATCATCTATACTTGCTTAATTTGGGTAATCATGATGTCTTGCTAGATGCCGCTTATGATTTATAATCCGTTGTGATTATTGTCAACATTAAGTAAACATACATGGTCACACACAAAGAACAACTATTGAGACGTACACAGAAAAATCATAACTTATGTGATAAGTTGTATGAAGAGCTACATAGTCAAGTGACACATCCAATCCTACATCTTATATGATAAAGTGTGTTGCATATATGGTTACATAGTTACCATGCACATAGGATATGAAACTTATGGACTATATAGGCACAAGAGACACCCCAAAATGATAGATGAAGGCATATTATTTTCGTCCAACTTTTGTGAGACAAAAGGAGAGAAAAATCCGAAAATTATTCTCTTGTTATTTCTGTGAGAAAAATGAAAAACGAATACTAGCATATATCGTTCTTTATCTGTTCCAAGGGGTTGTTCGTGTGGATACCGGTAGAGGACGAAGCGAAGTGCGGCGTCTTTGTGATTCGGGTTGAAACCGTGGTTTGTTTGGAGAATCGGTTCGTTTGGAGATCGGTTCGTTTGGAGATCGGTTTGTGAGACCAGTTAGGCGAAACGTACAAAGTATCGGTTTGGAGACCGGTTTGGAATCGGGCAAAAAAAACGTCAACCAAATTTGCTTTCGATCATCACGGATTGAGCGTAATCCGAAGGTGCAAAGTTATGAACTTTTCTTTGATTTAATTGTGATTCACGGATCCTTCTTTTGGGTTTTGAATTCGATTTTGTTTCGTTTTTGTTTTTCCACTGCATTATGAACGGTAGAAACCCAACACACACACACACATATATATATATATAAAAATCTACCTCATAATATTAATATTTCCCTAATGTTCTTTCATTATTCATTTTGTTATTCTTTACTTAATTCCAGATTCTAGTTAAGTGAATGGGCCATCACCGCTAGTTTATGACTCTGGCAATAACGAGGCGCCGACTTCTTTCTCCAGGTTCGTTCTTTTCTCTCTCTATCTCTCTAGATTTAGGGTTTCTTCTTTTCTCTTGATTTGATATCGGAACTCTTAATCCTAATTAAACTTATGTTTGATGTTTCTTTTCTGCTGCCCTCTTAGTGTTTGATTAGTTAAAATTGCAATTTTTTAAATAAGATTTGAAGTTGAAACTTCAAAAATTGAAATTTTGTCACAGGTAGAAAGAAATATGGTTAGATTTTGAAATTAATTCAAGTTGAAAATGTTCAAAACCCTTTATTTATCTAACTATGCAATCAAGATGTCCTTTATTTATTGGCCATTTATATGTAATCCGTAAATCTGAACATATGTTCATTTATTTTTTTTTCCCAATTACTTTAGGTCCTATGGATGCCAAACATGTAGTCACACGAACTCAATATGATAAATTTATAATCGAGGGAAAGATTCTTTTCGATTTAATCATCAACATACATGTGGCAGTCTTTCTTATGCATGCCTTTGTCTCAGTGAACCGCGCTCAACCTGATTCACTCAAAGCGACCTTCTCGTATTGTTCTTCATTTCCGCAAAAAATAATATATCCCAAATTTCATGCTCAAGAGGAGATAACACTCCCTCTATTCAGTTCGTACTCCCATAAAAAATATCTTTTTTTTTCCTAAATTAAGATAATATAACAACATATTTATATTTATAAATTATAATCCGTTCTTTTTAATTGAAAATTAGGATCGGTTGAATCAGAAATGAAGAGAAGGCGACTTTTAGTTACTCCAGAAGCGAAGGAGAGAGCATTGACATTGTTAATATTGACTGTGTTGTAGTTATTTTTTGTGTATGTCACGATTGAATTACCTCAAAATTTTTGGAACATGAAGCTTTGTTTTATTGACATAGTGGATAAATCTGCACATCCTATTCATCGTGAGCGAAATGTATCATTCAACAACTGATGTCAAATGGAAGAGAAGAACAGCATCAGCAGCTATCGGTGTTTGTTTAGCGATTGTGTTGGTGCAATATTGTTAATGTTTTGTGATGCTGTTCATATTGTTCAATTGGACCTTTCCATGCTTGGGTTTCATTCTCGCCATTTCGTACATGTGTTATGCCGCTAAACAATACGATCCAGCCCTTTGCCTAAGAGAGATTGGTTTGGATCGGATTCCATGTGTGATTTTGTTGGGGTATCCATGATATTTGAGTAATTTTTTAGGGGTATTCATGATATTTGAGTGATTTTGTAGGGATATTGGTGATATTTTACTATTTGCAGGGGTATATATGAAATTATGAGGTTTTGCAGGTACATATGAAATTTGGCCTTATATAAATATTATAAAACAATATATACTGGTGAAATATTATACTTGCTATCTTCAAAACAAATCATAATCCTACTATACATAAAAGCAAAATAACAAATATGTAAGCAAATCAGACGATAATATAAAACATAAAAAAATATATTTTACAAAAAAGACAAATATATTCTTACTTTCAGTTTGAGGATTGATTAATTTTTAGAATATAAAGTCCTAACTTTTCAATCCATAATTATTACATTTCCAAACTGAGCACATCCATCCATCCTCACTTCACTCCACTCCACTCCACCTCTTCTCAAATCAACTCACGACTATACAATGTCTCTATCTCTCTATTTCCTCTTGGCCCCAAATCTCCTCTCCTTCTCCTTCTCCAATCCGACCGTTAGATCCCCGACCGTTAGATTCCCCCCCTCTTTCTCTCCGCCGTACTAATTCGTGCATCTCAGCGCTGGGATCTGCTCCGATTGTTGGCGAGGACCTGCCTGAGGACTACGATCGGCAGTTTCCGGTGGTGGATGAGGGGTGCAGGAGAAGAGCGGGAGTTTTGCTTCACCCGACCTCTTTGCGTGGATCCTACGGCATAGGTATGTATGTTATCATAAGATATTATTTATTAGAATATTAGTTGTTGTTGTTGTTGTTATAGTGTTTTTTTTATGTGTTACTGATGAATTGAACAGATATGAAGTTAATTGTTGAATTACTAGTGAGTTGAAAGGGAGTTTAGTCATTTGTTGTATTGAGTTTTACTGATGAATCACTCAAATATGAACTTAATTGTTGAATTACTGGTGAATTGAAAGGTAGTTTAGTCATTTGTTGTTTGATTCACCTTTAGTTTCAATTCAACAGTTAGTTATTGTTTTCACAGTTGCAAATATGAAGAATTTCTTCCCATTTTTGGTGAAATACCGCGGTTTATTTGCAAAAAACCCTTTATTTTCAAGATATTATAATAAACACCTTTTTATATTCAAAATTTTGTTATAAAGGTGATCTTGGTGATGAATCGTTAAGCTTTCTTGATTGGCTTCACACTTCTGGCTGTTCTGTTTGGCAGGTACTTCCTTTTCTTATTTTAATTTTCTTTTTTTAGTAATAATTCTTTTTCAGTCAAATTGTCTGAAACCCTAAACAGTAAGAGAAGAATAATTATCTCAATTTTCATTGTCTACATAACATACTAATACAAAAATGACCTTATTTGTAATGTATCATTTTTATTGTTCTTTTTTCACTTTTATTGTATTGGAGTGAAAAAATAACAATAACTAGAACCCATGAGTTTTGAATTTTGAATCTTTAATTTTTCACTTTAATAGTTTGTTAATTAATTAAACTAAATTATTTTAGGTGCTTCCTTTAGTTCCTCTAGGAAGAAAATCAAGAGAAGACGGCTCTCCTTATTCTGGCCAGGTCATCATTTTATAATTATTTAGGGTTTAGTTTTTTTATATAAAAAAAAATTAGATTTTCAGCAAATTTGAGCGTATATTTTGTATCGACGATTATGAATTATAATTTTCTTTTTTGACAGGATGCTAATTGTGTTAATACTCTTTTAATTTCTCTTGATGAGCTTGTAAAAGACGGTTTATTACTCAAGCATGAATTACCTTCTCCTTTGTGAGTTTTTCATTTTTCATTTTATTTTTATTTGTGATTTATGAGATTTTATTGGATAAATCTTGTTTTATTTTGAATTTCAGGGACTTGGAGCATGTTGAATTTGAAAAAGTCGCGAGTATAAAAGACCCACTAATAGTAAAAGTTAGAAATTAAATTAACTTATTAAAAAAAAAATTAATGATTTTTTTATAAATTATGATATAAAATTGCTTATCTTAGGCAGCTGAGAGGCTTCTTCTTTGCAAGGGGCAGCTCAAATGTGAGCTTGAAAATTTCCGAAAAGACCCTAAAATTTCAGGTAATTATTTTTCACTATTAATCTTCCTTTTTAATTGCACTGAATTATAATTTAAATGACTAAATTTTTTTTCTTTGATATTTGCTAGACCAATATTTATACTTAACCTGAGCCTTTCAGAGCATAGAAGTATCCATTTAACATTAAAAAAGCCCAAGAAATTTAAAAAAATATTAATAAATTAAATAATTTAATGAAATATATTTTTTTATACTAGGCTGGCTTGATGATGCGGCTTTATTTGCTGGAATTGACGACAAAATTAATTATTTTTCTTGGTACCAATGGCCTGAGCCTCTCAAAAACCGCCACCTGGCAGCCTTAGAAGAAATTTCCCAAAAAGAAAAAACTTCGTAAGAAAAATTACATTATAAATTTATAATCAGACATCTTTGGAGTTTCAAATTGATAAAAGCTACTTTCTTTGTAACTTATATTTCGTTTTGAAATTAATGTTGTGCAGATAGATGTATTTATTGCTCAGCAGTATTTGTTTCAAAGGCAGTGGCAAAAGGTTAGGAATTATGTGCATAAATTGGGTATTAAAATAATGGGCGATATGCCGATTTATGTCGGTTATCATAGCGCTGATGCGTGGGCGAATAAAAAATCATTTTTTCTGGTAAGAAATTAATTATTTACATTTCGATTTTAGTTTATTTTTTTATTACTGTTTATTGTTTTTTTATACAGTTATACATTGTGATGTTACGCCTTTTGTTACATAATCTTTTGTTCTTGTTTTATACTGTTTATTTCAACAGATATGTACAGTTTTTACAAGGATATACTATTTTATCATAGTTATATATGTGCTGATTTATTATAGCTGCATATCGTTTATTTTCTTTCTATACACTGTTTTTATTATGTTCTATAAAATAATAAAAAAAAGGGAAATTTACAAAAAAAACCCCTATCTTTTCTGAATATTACAAATAACCCCCTATATTTTCGTTTATTACAAATAACCCCCTGTCGAAGAAGATTTCTTTCAAATACCCCCCTACATCACTATTCCATCCATTCCAAAGTTAATTATTTTTAAAATGACTAAAATACCCTCATGTATTATTTAATTAACAAATTAATTAAATAAACAAACAAAATAAATTAAATAAAAATTGTTAAACACATAAAAAACAATTCATTAAAAAGAAATAAAACTAATTAAAAAATAAAAATAATTAAAAATAAAAGGTTAAAAAATAAAATAATAAAATAGTTAAAAATAAAAAAGTAAAAAATAACTCAATAACAATTAATTAAAATAAACAAAATATACATAATTAAAAATCTAGAAATAATGAAACAAAATATAATAATTAAATAAATAAATAAAAATGAAGTAAAGATAAAAAATAAAATTATAAAATTATAATTAATGTTATAAAATAGGGAAATTTACAAAATAACCCCCTAACTTATTTGAATATTATAAAATACAAAAAAATTAAAATAATAAAATAATATAATAGAAGAAAAATCAATTTTTAAAAATAGTAATAATTATCGACACACACAACTCTATTTATTATAACATAGTATAAGTGCCTAGTGCATTAATCGGCACGGTGCAACATTCGAGTCAACACCATATTGTCCCGAAAAGACTTAAACTTGGTTGGACTTTTCGGGACAATATGTATGGACCCGAATGTTGGACTATACCGGTTAATGCACTAGACACTTATACTATATTATAATAAATAGAGTTGTGTGTGTCGATTATTATTACTATTTTTAAAAATTGATTTTTCTTCTATTATTTTTAATTTTAATTTTTTAATTTTTTAAATTTTTAAATTAAATTTTTTTTTTTTGTATTTTATAATATTCAAATAAGTTAGTGTGTTATTTTGTAAATTTCCTTATTTTATAACATTAATAATAATTTTATTATTTTATTTCTATCTTTACTTAATTTTTATTTATTTATTTAATTATTATATTTTGTTTAATTATTTCTAGATTTTTAAATATGTATATTTTTTTATTTTAATTAATTGTTATTGAGTTATTTTTTACTTTTTACTTTTTTATTTTTAACTATTTAATTATTTTATTAACCTTTTCTTTTTAGTTCTTTTTATTTTTTTAATTTATTTATTTTAATTAGTTTTATTTCTTTTTACTGAATTTTATTTTTTAATGAATTGTTTTTTATATGTTTAACAATTTTTATTTAATTTATTTTTTTTGTTTATTTAATTAATTTGTTAATTAAATATATTCAATATACATAAGGGCGTTTTAGTCATTTTTAAAAAAATTAATTTTGGAATGGATGGAATAGTAATGTAGGGGGGTATTTGAAAGAACACTTCTTCGACAGGGGTTTTTTTGTAATAAACGAAAATACAGGGGGTTATTTGTAATATTCAGAAAAGATAGGGGGTTTTTTGTAAATTTCCCTAAAAAAAAATATTTTATTTGTATATGGATGACACATAACACTAAATAATCAACATATTCCTTTGTACAACTATTGCATGAATAATTAATAATTTACCTATGAAAACACATACAGTTATGAATTTTCCTTAATATTTAGCTTGCGTAAAAAAAACATTTTTATTTTAAATTTTTAATTACAGTTCACATTTTTTTTATCTACATACAATTCTTTATTACAGCCATATACTATCTTATTATACTATTACTGTTTTTATTATATTTTAAAAATAATAAAATTATATTATTTATATATAAATGAGACAGCATTTGTTGCATAATTTAATTACCTATGAAAACACATACAATTACGAATTTTCCTTAATATTTAGCTTGCTTAAAAAAACATTTTTATTTTAAATTATTAATTACAGTTATTTTTTACCATCTATATACAATTCTTTATTACAGCTATATACTATTTTATTGTACTATTTAATGTTTTAATTATATTTTAAAAATAATAAAATTATATTATTTATATATAAATGACACGTAGCACTCGTTGCATAATTTTATTACCTATCAAAACACATACAATTATGAATTTTCTTTAATATTTAGCTTGCTTAAAAAAACATTTTTATTTTAAATTATTAATTACAGTTCTCATTTATTATTTATATACAATTCATTACTACAGCTATATAATATTTTATCAACTACTATTTACTGTTTTATTATATTTTAAAAATAATAAAATTATATATTTATATATAAATGACACGTAGCACTCGTTGCATAATTTAATCACCTATGAAAACACATACAAATATGAATTTTCCTTAATACATATCTTGCCTAAAATATTATTTTATTTTATTTCATTTCAAATTATTAATTTCCAACTTTGTTTCCACATACAGGATAGAAACAGGTTTCCAACTCTTGTCAGTGGAGTTCCACCTGATGCATTTAGTGAAACCGGCCAGCTATGGGGCAGGTAATTTTTCATATAGACCCCTCTTTTTATTTTATTACATATATAATTATATACCCTTTTGATTAATTGTTCATGTTTATATTACCGAGTTATCTATTTCCATTCGTCCAAACAAAACTTAATTTGTTCATTCACAAAATCCTAAATAAACTGAACAGTAAACACCAAAAGATAATGAAAAAAAATTTCACGCCTGTTTTTAATATTTTATTTATTCTCAGTTCATCTTCAACTAATTGTCCGTGTCTAATACTACTGTCTTGTTTTCACACACATCCAAACAATCCTTAGTTCATTCATTCACAAAACTCTGAATAAACTAAACACCAAAAAATTATGAAAAATGAAACTGGCCTATTTCTAACATGTTATTTATTCTTTTTTTTTTTTGTATGATTGGAAAACTATGGAAAAAGACGGATTTAAATGGTGGGTAAATAGAATTAATCGAGCGATTGATTTATACGATGAATTTCGTATCGATCATTTTCGCGGCCTTGCTGGCTTTTGGGCCGTTCCATTAGGTAAATAGATTATAAATATTCCATTCAAAAAGTAGTATATTACTACTTTTTATTAGGAAAAAATTTCATAGAATTTAAGAAAGGAAATTTGTGAAAAATACCCTCCGCTTGTGTTATTTTTGTTTAGATTAGGGCATATTTTTTCTGATTGATATTTGATAAGAGATATGTCGATGTAATTTTTGTAAATGATAAATATTTGTTTAGTGATTTTTTTGGTTATTTAAAATGATTATTTTATTATTTCAGAGGCCAAGGTGGCACTGGATGGAAGCTGGAAAGTGATTTTTTTATTTTTAAATATTTATCGTTATTTCATTACTCAACAATGAAATTGTATGAATTTTGTAACAATGGTACTTTCAAAATTCATCTCATTTTTTTTGCTTTGTAAATACGAAAAGTATAAAATAAAAATTTATTTAATTATTTAAGGGTTCTTTTGTGTGTATATTTAAATTGACAGTAGGGCGGACCGAGAAAAGCTTTCTTTGATGCGATTTTCAGAGCCGTTGGCAATATAAATATTATTGCAGAAGATCTGGTATATATTCACTCTATATAAACAATATTTTCAATTATTATTTACATATTTTCATTTATTATTTTTTAATTGTTGATCATAATAGGGTGTAATAACAGAGGATGTAGTTGAATTGAGGAAAACTATTCGGGCTCCTGGCATGGCAGTTCTTCAATTTGGTATTTATTTTTTAGTTAATTTTATATAATTTTTTTTTTTTTTTGTATATTTACTTACTAATTATCCATATATCTCTCTATTTATCTATTTAATTATTAATTTATTTGTCTTTTTATCTATCTATTTTTTTTTTATATATTTATCTATTTATATTTACTTTTTTGTATGTATTTATTTTTGTATATATTATTAATTTACCTGTTTATTTATCTATTTATATTTTATTTATTTGTATATTGTTTATTTTGTACTCTTAGAAATAGCTGCCTCTAGGGATTATTTCGTGTGTATAATAGAATGGAGCAACCCCTCTATTTATATTAGAGAGAGAGGTGAATGATTGCTCGATTTCCTAAACTGAAAACCGTAATCAGGGAAGTTGAGTTCGAACAGATCTGCCATCATCATTTCGACCGGATGACTGCTGATTCTCTGAAAAACCCTAATCAGCACAGTTGAGTTCGAACAGATCCGACATCAGTTCGAAAGGATGTCTGCTGATTTGTTTTTCATGATTCGTTCGTCCATTAGTTCATATATAACATGTATAATCCTTTTTGAGGTATTTCCTTCTCGACTAGACGTTGTTCTATATGTGACCGTGTAAGTTTCATTTAACGCTGGTAACGATTTTTTCAAGATCATAAGTAATGAGTAACCTCTAGACTCGTGTCATGATTAGCCATGTTAAATGAAATGATCAGCAATCATAAACTTATCTGAATAGACATTTACTTATTCCTTTTGTTCTACGATATATGTCTTGATCACAAGGCATGAAAGTATGTCATTCTTGAGTTTGATCAAAGTCTCTTTCCTAATCGAGAATCGGACTGAGTAAATACAAAATGATATTAACAACACATGTTAATCCATTTTGAGCATGCGTTACATTTCCTTCAGTCCTAGTTCATCAGGGGGCTTAGAGATATCTCCCTCTTGAAGAGGGAAACAAATTCCATCTTGGTCACTCACATCTCTCATCATGATTCAGTGCATACCTAACGATAACCCAAATTATCATCCCGTTACGGATGACGGAGAATCATATTAAAGTATGCAGTTCCACATTTAGAAATTCATGGTGACCTCAGGTCGTAGGAACAAGCACACTATTTATATGATAATGATTAATGACATGTACCATGCATATTCTCATAATGTGTGCTCATTCCAGTACGTGTTTTCTAACACGTACCTATATTCCAGACTCGACATCCCTATGCCATGATCAACAGAACATGATCATCCAGTCTGTGAATATACTAGTGTCGATATGTAGCTTCTTACCTGAAATATGTTTATCTCTATAAACATCCTATATATCACTAGGGCAGTTTAAAATGTCATTCGTTAGCTCACAATTCTACTATCAGAATCACGTATTCTGATGACGTGAAGCCAAAGTGTTATTCATGGCTGATCTAATATATGTAAATATATTAGAAACCCATACACTCATTTCATATATAAACTAAATAAATGTGTTTCTCATAATCTAGTATCTAGTCCAACACTTTGGCTTATGACATAATTCTTTTCAAGTCTCCCACTTGCACTAGGTAGAATATATGTTTATTCAGTTCATATATGAATGAGTGTATGGGTAACTAATATATTTACATATATTAGATCGACCATGAATAATACTTTGGGTTCACATCATCAGAATACATAATTCTGATAGTAGAATTGTAAACCAACACTACAAGAAAACAGATCTGCAGTGACGGTATACTAGTTTGATAGATAATTTTCAGTGTCGGACCGAACAGTTTGTCACTGCTAATATGCTTGCTTATATGCTTTCAGTTTCGGTCTGCTACACACAGTCACTGAAGTAGTTTATTTACAGTGACAGATAAAAAAATATTACCGTCACTTCCTTTATTTGCAGTGTCGGTCCGAACATTTTGTCATTGTTAATATACTTTTATCTTTTATTTTTAATTTCTTTTTTTCTTCTGCTTTTTAGCCCAAAAACCCTGGAATCCTCAGAACCGATCTTGACCCTTATGTGATCTGGTCTGTTCAGATCAGAGGCGACTCATCTTTCCCCAAACCCCCTCTCTCCCCTCCCACGCTCCTCTCTCACGAACCAAACCCTCACGTCCCACCGCCGTTGGATCCTCCTCCCTTCCTCCATCCTCACCTCTCCTCGTTCTCTCCCGTCTCCGCGTCCTCTTCCCTCCTCTGGACGAAGAGAGTGTGGAGGCAAACCCTCACACGCCGCACCCAATTTTCATGGCCATACGACCCTCGAACGAACTCCCATGACAAAAATGGCGATCGACAGAAAGAGAGGGATCTCCACTTGCCGTCGCCGGAAAGAGCTTGATCTTGTCTCTCCATGGCTGCAAAGAGACGGATCTCCGCTTGCCGTTTGTAGCCAGGTTAAGATCTAGATTTTCGATGGCCGGGAAAGGGACGATCTGGACTCGCCATGGCCAGGAAGGGACTATCTTAGACTTGCAGAAACCGTAGTTTCAACCCATGCATTATTAAGGTTTGTGTGAGTAGATTCTTGATTCTGATCAATTGATTATTACGAGAATTTGAGGTTATCCAATTAATTAGTCAGAGTTGGAGTTTATACAGTTAATTATGTTACGTTTTTATTTATTTATTGAATATAGAGAGCTCAAAGTAGCACTTGTATTATTTGATGCCTACTTATAGGAATGCATGATCTATAGTTATGCAATATTGCAAATTTCAACCTTGTACTTCTAGAAAATGGATGATTGATTTATGTTGTGATTTGTTTTGAAAATGGAAAAAGGGGAGAAGGCGATTAACTCGGAGTTGTCTTAATTGTGAGGACCTTTTTATAAAAATTATTGTAATCTTTGAGGGTCTTTTTACGATCCTCGTAATTGGGAGTGGAACGGCATTATTTTTCTTCACTTTTTACAATCATTATTTGATTAGAGTTCAAATACACAGAATTGTTGAGGGCCTTTTTGTGATTTTATTTAATTTCGTGGGCATATAAAGAAGAGCGGGATGCCACCTGGACAGTGAGCTGGATTTTCGATGTGTGCATAAAAAGAGAGTGGTTTTATTTGTTTCGGTGTCGTTGAGGTCTCAAATAATATTTTTTGTTATTTATATTATATTTATATATTTTAAGTTAACAAAATATTCTTATTTTGGAGTTTTACTAGTGACATGAAAGAATTTTAATAATTCAGAGAAACTAAGAGGAAAGCGTCGAAGGCATCTGAACTGGAGCATAAAATCGCGATGCTTAAAGTACTTTTTCTTTTTTGGTTGAAGTTAATCCTAAATGATCATTG
This sequence comes from Juncus inflexus, assembly GCA_024447665.1. Taxonomy (NCBI): domain Eukaryota; kingdom Viridiplantae; phylum Streptophyta; class Magnoliopsida; order Poales; family Juncaceae; genus Juncus; species Juncus inflexus. Next base: position 2,937,754 of record JAJHPC010000003.1, read on the forward strand.
CTATATTTTTGTTAAAGGTAATATGAATATGAACCCTAATTTCCAAATTCTATTTTTTTGTTGAAGTTTATGTTTTTGAAGTCAATATAATTTCAAATCCTAATTATTCATTCTAATTCTTATCAGGCTCCACTCGGCTTCGTCGTCCCAATCATCACGACCAGTTGCTTGGATGCACCGATCCTAACCCAACCGTGCATCGTGATCTTTGACTTATCCGATGCCATTCTAGAGGTATAATACTTGATAGATTGTGATGGTTTTAGGGTTAATGTAATATTTTGCTAGTAATGTGGCGTTGTATCTTGTTATTATGATGATTTATGTATTATTGAATTAGGATATATTATTATAATTATGGTTTCAATGGAATTTTAGTATTATGGTGATGATTTTAGATTTTGGCATTCTTATATATATATATTTTATTATTGGAAATTTATATAAATATGAACAAAATCCAAAATTGATTGTTAACTTTGAGTGACACTAGCCAGTGTCACTGAATGTAGGAATATCTGATTTTTAGTATAAAATTAGTGATCGTTATCGTCATTGTTGACTGTCGGGTAATGCAATCGTGGTTGAGTTATCAGTACAGATTATGGATCGCGTCAGTGTCGGTCCGAACAGACCGTCATTGAAAGCTTTGCGCACCGTCACAATTGACCAGCACTGACAGTCTGATAGACTGTCACTAAAAGGCACCGACTCAGGTTTTAGTGAGAGCTCATTATTGACAGTAACCGTCACTGAAAACCCTTCAGTGATGGTTTTTTTGGCTTTCAGTGATGTATTTGCACTGTCACTCTGTTTTCTTGTAGTGCAACGAATGACATTCTAAATCGTCTCTAGTAATATGTAGGATGTTTATAGAGATAAACGTACTTCAAGGTAAGAAGCTACATATCCACACTAGTATATTTGCAGACTGGATGTTCATGTTCTACTGATCATGGATATAGCGATGTCAAGTCTGGAATATAGGTACGTGTTAGAGAACACGTACTGGACTGACCACACTATGAGAATATGCATGGTATATGTCATTAATGATTCTCATATGAATAGTGTGCTTGGTCCTACGACCCGAGATCATCATGGATTCATGTATGTGAAAAGGCATACTTTAATATGATCATATGTCATCCGTACTGGGATGATAATTAGGGTCATCATTATGTATGCACTGAATCATGGCGAGGATTGTGAGTGACCAAGATGGGATTTTTTCCTCTCGTCAAGAGGGAGATATCTCTGGACCCCTGATGAACTAGGACTGAAGTAAATGCGTGACCATGCTCAAAATTGATTAACATTTGTTGTTAATAGCATTTTGTATTTGTTCAGTCTAATTCTCGATCAGGAAAGAGACATTGATTAAACTCATGGATGACATATTACCGTACCTTCAGATCAAGACATATATCGTAAAACAAAAGGAATAGGCAAATGTCTATTCAGATAGGTTTATGATCGGTTATCATTTCATTTAACATGGGTAGTCATGACATCAGTCTTGAGGTTACTCATGACTTACGATATTTAGAAGATCGTTGCCAGCGTTAAATGGAACCTACACGGTCACACAATGAACTCCATTCATACAGGATGAAAATATCTCAAAACAGTTATACATGTGATGTATAAATTGGTGAACGAAATAATCAATTATTGGATAATTGATGGTGCAAAAACAGCACTATTCTATTCTGAACGGAACTATTCTGTTCGGAACGGAATAGATATGGCAATTGCACTTCGTTGGCTGCCAATGTTTTATACATGGAAACCTCTATTCCGTTCGGGACGGAATAGGCGCAGGTTAGGATTTTTAGTTATGGTAACTGAGCAATGGTTCGCCTCTTTCTCTAGTATAAATAGAGGGGCAGTCTCTCTCTATGATACACATAATTCTCAAGCCTTAGAGGCCGTCGTGATACAGAAATAAAGAGAGAGTTTGTGAGGCTATTTTCGGAAAGTATTTCCGGACTCCTCTAGCCGAGTCCGGTAATTGCGTGTGTCTGAAGTTTGCGTGGATACGAGTAGAGATCTCCTACTTTGGAGGTAAGCAAGCGATCGGTTCTTCATCCCTAGGTAAAGCAAGGAGGTTTGCGAATTTTGAGCTTCAGGAAGGAGAATGTTGTAAGTCAGAATAGTTCAGACCTACATCCGTTGTTTGTCTCGCGGATCAGGAAGATCTGAAGTATAAATTTTAATAGCAAATCTCGTACTTTTATTCTCTTGACGATGATCCTAGGCGGGTTGAATCAATTGGTTTCGCTGCGCATGTAACGTATATGGCTATGGATTCTCCACCAGTGGCATCAGAGCGTTCGTTAAGGAAATAATCGTCGATTGTATATTTAAAATTTATGAAATGCTCGTATAATAAATTTTAGGGTTTTGAAAATATTATTTCAAAATATCACAGAAATAGTTTTTAGAAATATAATATTTGATATTATGATTTCCTAGAGTTTCGAAAAATATTTTTTTCGGAATCTGTTTTGGAAAGAGAACTAAAATAAAAGGAAACAGAATTTCAGCGTTATTCTGTTCCAAACATAATAGTTCTGTTCAGAACGGAATAGGCAGAAATTCAGTCGGAGATTTTCAGCGCTGATTCTGTTCCGAACGGAATAAGGTTGGTTTTTGCAAAAAACCTAATTTTTGTTATACATGAAATTTAAATATATAAATATAGTATGAGCGTTAGATCTGTGATTGTTCTGTGATATAATCTTGTATGTGAATGCTTGTATTTTATTTAATATTTATGGCAACCTGTGAGTTCTCCAAAGTTGTAATTGTGACAACCTGTGAGCTGTACAAAGTTGTAAATTACTTTTTCTAGTAATAGGATAGTTGTTAGGAAAGATATTAAATCAAAACGAGACGAGGATCTTGGCGCAATCTTCAGAAGATGACATTAGATCTTCGCACACACAACGAAGGGCTCGTTGAAGACTACACCTGCAATCTTGAGATAGATCTAGGATTAGAAACCTCATGATCGCTCGTGGGGAATAGACTCATACCTGAGCACAAACTTCCCTAGATGGTTCAGGACTCTGAGAATTGTTCTCAACAGTGAAAGAAAAGTTGTATGTCCTTGAGACACCCATCCCAAACCCACCGTCTTTGACCACTTCTAGAGTCAATCAAGACACTTATGAGAAGTGTATTGATGATTCTGATGAAGTAGCGTGGATGATGTTAGCAGGAATGAAACCTAAGCTTTTGAAGTAGATAGGTTTTATGAATGCCTATGATATGATTACTTAATGAGACTTGGTTTGCCTAATCAAAGGAAGTGCAGTTACCATATATATTCCGTTCCGAACGGAATAGTACCATTCTGAATGGAATAGTATTGTATTTGCACAATCAATGATCCGATAATTGATTATTTCGTTCACCAATTTATACATCACATGTGTAACTGTTTTGAGGAATTTTCATCCCGTATGAATGGAGTTCTTTGTGTGACCGTGTAAGTTCTATTTAACGCTGGCAACGATTTTCTAAAGATCGTAAGTCATGAGTAACCTCTAGACCGATGTCATGACTACCTATGTTAAATGAAATGATCAGCGATCATAAACCTATCGAAATAGACATTTGCTTATTCCTTTTGTTCTACGATATATGTCTTGATCACAAGACATGGTAATATGTCATCCTTGAGTTTGATCAAAATCTATTTCCTGATCGAGAATTAGACTGAATAAATACAAAATGATATTAACAGCACATGTTAATCCATTTTGAGCATGGCCATGCATTTTCTTCAGTCCTAGTTCATCAGGGGGCCCAGAGATATCTCCCTCTTGACGAGAGGAATAAATCCCATCTTGGTCACTCACATTCCTTGTCATGATTCAGTGCATACATAATGACGACCCTAATGATCATCCCATTATGGATGACGTATAATCATATTAAAATATGCAGTTTCACATACAGAAATTCGTGGTGACCTCAGGTCGTAGGAACAAGCACACTATTCATATGAGAATCACTAATGACATATACCATGCATATTCTCATAGTGTGCTCAGTCCAGTATGCGTTCTCTAATACATACCTATATTCCAGATTTGACATCCATATGTCCATGATCAGCAGAACATGATAATCCCGCCTGCGAAGATACTAGTGTGGATATGTAGCTTCGTACCTGAAGTATACTTATTTGTTGCCTATTATTCACATTATTCTTGTTTTTGTTATCATATTTATATTTTTTTTTACTTAGATGGTTTATGTGTTAAGTAACAATAAAATAATAAATAAGTGGTCAACAAAATATTACTATATAGTACATATATGGACATATATTATTCATATCTAATTTAGCGGATTCAAATCGGGTTTCAGATTAGGATCCTGCGATATCCAAATCCAAACACAATAAATTAATGGATCTTCTTAAAAATCCAAATGCGAATCCGTTTTATTGTCGGACACATTTTTTCGATCCATATGCGACTTCACTCATTCGGATTCCGGTCGGGTTATCAGATGCAGGAGATTCATTGACAACCCTACAAAGATGGAGCCATGATGTCACTTATATCAGAATTATTTGGCTTTTTTTCATATTTGAGCATGGATACAGATATTATCCATATTTATATTTATATTTGCTTGTTATTTCTTTTAAACTTCTTTATAACTTGCTAGATTCGAATTAACTTTTGTCATCACAAATAGATAAATATTTAAGAAAACACGATCCTTTGGTATCTTAGTATATACGTATAAATCTCTGAAACAAATTCATTTTTATATTTGTTTCGGATAATAGTCGAAATGTATTTTTTATTGCTATAATGCGAATCTATATCTGGATGTTATCTGTGTTTCTATTCATACCAAACATCACAATACTTAGACAAATATGAAACGACTACTATCTGAACTGTATAAGAACCGACTCAATAAAGTGAGTAACCCTCGGGCCTTAATACCTATCCAACGACTCATTACCTCCATTCCTAAGGTCTTGTTTGGTTTGTGGGTAAAGTGGGGGAAGATAGATAAATGGAAAGATTTAGTCATGCTTGGTTTGAGGGTAAGTTGGGGATAAAGAAAGAGAATCAAGGGGAATTAGAGAGATGGAAATGTCATTTGGTATGAAAGGGAGGTAATAACATAAAACTATTTTACTTCATTATTTTCATCCTAACTTAGCATCTTTTATCTTCTAAGGGCTTGCTTGGATGAGTAGTAATTTTTTGGTTTAACCTAGTATTTTGAAAATTTCAAATATTTAAAAGTGCAAGTTTAAATGTTATAGTAATATTTTACTATAAGAATTTTTTTGGGAAATTATGTTGGGCGAAAAGGGCTAGACAATTTTAGTTTAGGAATTTTTTAGGAAGAATTAGAAGACATAAAAAACATGATATAACTATATCAAAATTATATTAGCTTTATTAAAAATGATAATATTTTTAAATTAAATTAGTAATTAAAATAATTAATAACGTAATAATTATTAATTAAATTAAATTAATAATAAAATTTCATTAAAAAGGAAAATAATAATTAATTAATCAATAAATTAAGCTACTAATTAAATTTAATAATTAATGAAATTTCGTATTACTTAAATTATTAAATAATTAAATAAAGTAATTATTAAATTATTAAATAAATAAGATTATTATTAAATTAAGCCGAATATTAATTAAATTTTTAAATAAAATTATAAAAAGAATAAAATAAGTATTAAATAAGATAAATTATATTAAATTATATTATAATACATCTACTAATTTGCATCCGAACACATCATTTTTCATACATCCTAGATTTTATATCCCTCTAGTGTTTTGAATTTTGAAAATCCTAATCCCTAGAAATGTACTAATCCCGTCCTAGAAACTTAGCATTATCAATCTAAAATTTGAATTCCTTCTAAGATCTGAATTTAACACTCACTTATATTTTAAAATAATAATTTATTAAATATATTAATAAAATGATCATATTCAAGATGAGTGTTCTTCACAAAATAAATATTGACATATTCCGTAAATTTTAATGAAAAATAATAAGTTTACATTATATACATGTAATGATAATCGTATTATATTAAAAAAATTTGGAATACTTTAAGATATATTTTTTAGTTTAAAAACTGTGAATATTTATATACAAATATTTATATGTAGAAAATTCAGTTGAAAAATATATTTATTTTAAAACTTTTTTTTATTTTAGTTAAGTCTTTTTCTCCGTTTACCCTCACTCCCTTCACCTAAACCAAACAAGAATACGAGAATTCTCTTACCCTTCTTGCCCCCTTTATTCCCTTTAAGTCTTCCCTTCCCTTAAGGGTATGCTTGGTTTGAGGGTAATTTAGGGGAAGGGAAGGGAAGAGAATAGAAGAGGGTAATATGGGTGAAAAAAAAATTCTTTCTCCTTGCTTGGTTTGGGTTAAAGGGAATCTTGGATAAATGAAGAACTAAATTAAGGTTCATATAAATAGCTAATACAAAATTACAAAATAATATTTAATATAGAATACATATGATTTGAAAAGAGGGAAAAACAAGAAAAAATATATTAAAGTAATAATATTAAAAATTAGTACAAAATATATTAACAATAATATTAAAATATATTACAAATAATATTAAAAATATATTAAAATGATACTCTAATATATTAAATATATATATATAAATTGTATTGAATAAATTAAAATAAATTGAAATGATATTAAAGTGTAAAATTATATTAACATGTATTAAAATATATTATAATATATTAAAATTTTCAATTTAATAAAATATAATAAAATGATATTAAAATATGTTAATATAATATTAAAATGATATCAAAATATATTAAATTAAATATATTAAAATGATATTAAAATGAGAAAAATATATTAAAAATGATATTGAAAATATTAAAATGGTTATAAAATTTATTAAAATGGTATTAAAATATTTAAAAATCATGTAAAAATATATTTAAAATATATTAAAATGAGGAACAAATATATTAAAATGATATTAAAAATATATTAAAATGATTATAAAATATATTTAAAATATATTAAACCGATATTAAAATATATTGAGCTATAATAAAATGATATTAAAATATATTAAAAATAGGACTAAACATAATATTAAAAGTGAGGAAAAATATATTATTTTTGAAAATAGGGAAAAATATATATAAATTTAAAAAATGAGAAAAATATAATATTTAAAATTTGATAGACCTAATGGAATATATTTGAAACATAGTTATTACAATATTTTCTTATTTATTAGAGCATTTTCTTTTCTCGTGAAGGTGAATAGCTATGATTTAAAAAGGAAGAAAATGAGAAAACAATTTGGTGAAATTTTCTCAATTTTCTTTTAATTTTATATATCATACATATAATGATATAATATATGTGAATTTAATAATTTTATTGCACTTAGTAATTTCTTTAGGATGACTATATGATTTAGAAAAAGAAAAAAATGAGGCAAAAATATTTTTTATGTGATTTTCTCAATTTTCTATTTCACTTAACATCTCCTTTTCACTCGTTTCCTCTTAGATGCCTTTCTTTATCTTTCCTTATTCCTAAATTAAGCAAGAGTAAAATATCTCTGAACTACTACTTTTCATCACGGGCCCAAACGAAAAATAAAAAGATAATAGGATAGTGCGGCCCTAATAATAATTTGGGCCCAACTACCGTGAAAAACATAAACAAAACTAAAAATAAAGCAAGACACGTAGAGGTCTTACTCTCCAGAACCTTCCCCAACCTTCCTGCCTCTTCGATCTTCTTCCTCAACCGGAAAACTAGGTCAAGAACCATTAAATCCCCAAAATTGAAAACGATCCTATTCAGATCCGTAGAAATACTTCGAAAATTCATTAGATTTGCTTATTTTTATTGGTTCTTAACTGAGATTGTTGACTTGTTTCTTTATTCAGATCTCAGAACAAGTGATAAGAATCCGTCGATCCCAATGCCTCTGGTGAGTTATTTCAAGCTCAGATTTTTCTTTATATGTTGAATCTCGATTGTTGAGGGGTGTTCAATACCTGAAATTTTTCCAATACTGAGCTTATATATATTGTGAGCTTATATATTATTGTAGGCTGTGGGGATTCATAAGTCTATTAGTGCAAGGTTTTGTGTAATATTCTTCTTTTTTTTGTTGTAACTTGCATGTAACAATATTACGGTCATTCAGTCAATTCTTTGTGAAGAACTGAAATTCTCGCTTTATTTATGTTTTTAAGATTTTAATTCTGGGGGGCGGACAGAACAATTTTTTCATATGTTTTGTTGTAATTATACTGAGTCATAACTATTTTTACAAGCATATTAAGAGCTGTGATTGATTCAAATGCAGGTTTTGCACGCTGGACAGGGCGGCAAAAATGCCTACAAATCACTAATTGCGGCTGAATACAGCGGTGTGAATGTCGAGCATGTGAAGTTTGTTGAAAAGGTAAAAAAAGAATGTTTGATTTAGTTAATTTATTTGGTTTTATGCTCGTAATGAAATAATTTATGTGTATTTCTCTGTGTAGGTTTCCGTGTTGGAGACTCCTGACGGCCCGGTATATGAGAGCAACTCAATGGCTAGATACAGTATATTTAACCTTTTTATTCAAAATACAGACACCATATTTTACATTAATTCCTTACAATTACGATTTGGGTTCATAATTTAGATGCTGTTTGTTTGATATGCAGTTGCTAAATTGAAGGGTGACGACACTCTATTTGGCTGCTCAGTTTATGAATATGTAAGATTGTTATAAATTCAAATAATTTCATAGGTTTTCTTCTTCAGAAATGTAAATAATATTAAACTCGTTGAATTTCAGGCCCAAGTTGAGCAATGGATGGACTTTGCCGCCTCGGAAATTGATGATGGCATAAAAAGATGGATCTACCCAAGGATGGGTTTGGGTCCTTACGACGCTCATGTACTTTTCTTCACTTCAACTAATACTTTTAATAATTATAGCTCAATCAATCAAAGTTGTAATATTATTATTTTTTATTTTATTTTAGTGTGTGCAAATGCGCGTTGCCTCTTTGAAGAAGTCCCTCCGCATTCTAAACTCTCATCTCGCCAAAGGCACATATTATTTAGTCGGCCATGGTATAACCCTCGCGGACATAGTAATGATATGCACTCTTCACTTTGGTTTCACCCGCATCATGACGAAATCCTTCACCTCCGAATTCCCTCACGTGGAACACTACTTCTGGATGCTTGTTGACCTGCCCAACTTCAAGAAAATATTAGGAGAAGTCAAGCAAGCCGAGTCGGTGCCGGCTGTGCCAAAGTGGACAACGAAACAGTCGGTTAAGGGACAAAAGCTGTTGAATCAGGTGATTGCGACACGAGACGTGATGGCGAATGAGATGATTGAGGCACAGAAGAAGGCGGGCAAGAATCAGGTTAATTAGAACGGTGATGTGGCATGGTAAGGTTTTTATTTTGAGTTTTATGGGTGGCTTGGAACTGGAACTCTGTGTGTGTGTGTTTAGTTTGGTTATCTTGTAATTTCTTTTGCTTTTTTTGTTGATTTACGTTGTTTTAACTTTTCAAAGAGATGATTATTACTTTGTTTTTTTCTTTTTGGATAGTATATCCTCGTTAGTCAAAATATTTGGGCGATTGCAATTAAAAACTATTCGCATAACCATGACCCTTCGGTTGATATAACCGAACATTCTTTATACCGCCAACTCTCGAAAGAAGAAATAACTGATATTGAAAATATGAGTAAATCTGGCATACCACCAAGGCAAATATCTTTTCTACGAAAAAAAATTTGGATATTCCACAACCTCAAGAACGAACTACAATGAGAAAGAAAAAAATATGGAAAAATAATTTACGAGGTCGCTTGCTAATTCAAGCTTTACAAGAACTTGGCAAAGGTGATTTTACATTTAATACTTTACAAGATGAAAATAGATATATAACCAATCTTTTTTTTTGCTCATCCTATCTCAATGATGTTAACTCAGTGATGTCAACTCAAAACTTGTAAGTGACCCTGAGGTGTTATTCGAGCAGAATATTCATGTTTCAAGAGGTCGTCCGTCAAAAGCGAAGAAGAAGAAAGCATTACGTTCAACAACTCCAGATCCTTCAAGTTTTGAAATTGTTGAAGGGTTACAAGCTGGCAATTCTTGCAATGTGGTTGTGGATCAACAAAATTCTAATATGATGGGAGATGGCAGTACTTCTAGTTTGTTTGATTTAAACACCACTCCAAGTAGGTGGTGATTTTTTTAGATAAATTATAATGTGGTGTATTAATGTTGTTTTTTATTAAATTTGAGAATAATTGGATTGTTAGTGATATGTAGTATGTGGGTCATTTAATTTCTTTTGCTGGATTATCAAATTGTGATTTGTGTGATTTATATGCTACCTCAACTGGTGAGAATTTCTTTTGCTATTTTGGTAAGAGATATATGGTAACATACTTGCCTGCGAGATTATTTATTGATTGACTCATTTATTAAGGGTATAATGGGTATTATCACAAGTTATTTGAAATTGCACTCGACAGAAGAAATGAGGCTCTCAAAATATCATCATCCCACTACAAATAATTCAAGTCAATGAAGTATATTAAATTGTCAATAAACAATGTCAGGTCCGCATAAATAATTCATCACCACGGGGTTAAGTCGAAGATTAACGTTATTAAAAATTTATCAAATAACATAATTAAGCATAATGATTATGATTTCCATCTAGCTCCTTCAATCTTAAAGATGAGAGGCGAATTCACAATCTTCATGTTCCATATGGATAATCTGGCCTGCCCTGTAATATCAAATCAAATGGCCCTTTATGGTTTAAATTTTAACACACCTTAAAATATGAACTTAGCATGATTTTCTAGAAAAGCAAATCAAATGTTATATTAGGGAAGCAAACATATGGTAATACAAAGTGGGCTTAATTGAAAGAAATGTAATAAATGGGGGCACATCAATGAACAATTTCTCCAACTTGCATGTCCATCACGCCATGCCTATCATAATAACTTCATCATGTTAATTCAAGATGAGCAGTAATTTAAAGAGAAGCTTGCAAAAAAAACCCTGCATTATTGGAAATTGCAAAGTAAACCCCCAATGTTGTTGCCTAAATTGCAAAAATGAAAGAAAACAAAATGTTGAACATACTTTTAGGTGACTGACTCAACCTACAACTTTTTCATCTATATTTTTTATGCTTAAATATAATTAAAATTATTTACATCCAAAATGAAAAAAAAAAAAAAACTGCACCTAAATTTGGTACAATACCATGATGCCAACAGTCCTTGAAAAGGGTTTAGGATTGCATTGGATAATTTTTAATTATAAATTGTGCTTTATTAAGCATCCAAGGCAGCAATTATACAATTAAGCCCCAAATAAATTTGGTTTCTCCGCAACTACCCCTTATTTTTTAACAAACATTCAACTAATCCTATAATTACTTCAATTAAACCCAATAAAATCTCTATTAACCCTTAGATAAGAAATAATTAGATGGGTGTTTTTTTTAATTATAAATTAAGTCTAATAAGCATCTAAGAACACAATTATGCAATTAAGCTCTTATTTAATTTGACTCAAACTAACCAGTAATTTTGTAACTCACTATCAACTAAACTTATACTGGCACTTAATCCATAAAAAGTCTATTAACCCTCAATTCACTAACACTAACACAAAGGAAAATGTTTAACACAGAGGGAAAATAGTTTGTTAAACTGACCTCAAGCTTTGGATGCTCACTTGAAAACTCATCGATTCCATTCAAAATTCCTTCAATTCAACCAAAAGAATCATAGTCAAATTCAGAACATTACAAAAACATGTTTAAAGATTTAAAAAAATAATTATACCAATTTATTTTCTATGTATTTCATGTTGATATTACATCATTGATAACATGTCATTCTCATATAGCATATCATGTTGATATTTATTCTTACTCTTTTGACATGATAAGCTAACATTTATAAATCAAAAAAATATATTTATTAATAAATTATATATTTGATAATAACTATCATATAAAAATCAACCCAGTCTGAACTGTAAAAAACACCATAATATCAAAATAAGACTCAAGTACAATCTGCTCTGAGTTGACCTGACAAAAGGATAGTCAAATCTAATTCTGACCTGAGTTGACTTTAACTAAAATTTCTCACAATTACCTCAAACCCATCTTAATTAAGTAAAGAAATCTTATTCCGAATTAACAAAAGCTATGTAATTCAGTAACTAAAATTAACAGAAACAAAAAATCATTTGTTCTTAAATGTCTATTCGCAAACAATTCAGCTTAGCTCACCAATACTGGCACAAAAATTGGAGCTGCTCAGTCTGACCTGGCTTTCATTCCACCATTTTAAAACACTCAAAGCAACCTACATTAAAAATTCAGTTCAATTTCTTCTGAAAAGAGACCCAATTCAACTTCAAGTCAAACAATTTTATAAAAAAGCAATAAAAAGAGCCCAAAATCAGCTACTTACGTAAGTGTGGCAGTCAGAAAATCTCTCAGCATTCTAAAATAGCTAGGCTCTCTTTTCAGATTCTGGGTCAATTTCAATTTGGGATGAGATCAGTCGAGTCGTTCCTTTTAGAGAAAGCAAGGATTTGGGGATTAAATGATTAATTTCGGATTCTAGTAAGGGGGAGATTGCTTAAAAATGAGAAAAAGAAGCGGTTGTTTTTGTAAGACAGCCTTGCCAGATGAAAAAAAGAAAGAAAGAAAAAGAAAAAGAAAAAATAATTAGCATAAAAATCAAAATCATATTAAACAAAAACTAACCCGCTGCACTAGACCATCTACCGTCGCACCACCAGATCGACCATTGCTAGGTTTCCGTTCAACCCTCCATTGCGCCTCTCCTCGGACGGCCTTGCGCCATTTCTTCCACTCCTCTTTCTTCCCTTTAGGGTTTAAGGTGGATTGAATTATCAACTCCATAAGTGAGAGAGAGAGGCGCACAAAAGAGAGAAGATCCTCGGCCACCGGAGAGATAGAGGAAGGGGCAGAAGGAAGATGTTCAGAGGGAGAACTGGACTTGAGCATTGAGTCACTCGTATGGAAAATAAAGAAAAAAATTTAGTCCATTTAATTGTTATCCGACAGTGCAGATTTAATAGATGAATCTGATCGGACGACTCAGATTTATGAACAACTTGGCTTATTCTCGTGAAAACAGGCCGCCAGAATAATAATAATAATAATAATAATAATAATAATAATAATAATATATATATATATATATATATATATATATATATATATATATATATATATATATATAATAAGGATATATAAAATTCCAAAAATAAATAATAGCCATAAAATTCAAATTAATAATTAAGATTTGTACATATCTTATTATTTGATGGCTGAAACCTGAAACAGATAAAGGTAAAATGACAGAAATGCATAAATAAAATAAAAAAAGTGATAGTTAACATTATTATTATTATTATTTTTTGTTACATATTAGTTATTAGGGGTAATATTAGGTATACCCTTCCAAAAATTTAAAATATCAAATTTACCCCTCTAAAATTGAAAATATCAAATTTACCCTCTCAAACATCATTTTCTATCAAATTTACCCTCATTGAGTTTCACCGTTCAAATTAACATAACACAACATAAATTTACCTTTTTGCCCTTTGCCTCTTTCTCTCTCCAAATCCTATCTATCCTCTCTTTCTTCTTCTCTAACCTTTTCACAATTTCTACTGAGATTGGCAACAAAGTTAATATTTGTTTTTCTTTATTTTTGTTCTCTTAGGAGCTTTATTCAAATTTAATATTTGTTTTTCTTTATTTTTATTCTTTTAGGAGTTTTATTCAAACTAGGTCCAAGCTGTCTTCTTTCTTCCCCTTTCAACTTTTCTTTTTATTTTGCTCAATTTGTAAATAACGAAATAAAGGAAGTTTGAAAACGTGTAATAATTGTTGTATGTACCAATTTCACAAAAATTCTCCAGCCTCCAATTTTCAATATTTCTTCAAAAAAGTGCAAAAATGGAAAGATTCAAAACCATGCATTCTTCCTTCAAAAATAAATAATAAATGAAAATAAAAGCACGCATTTTGATGAGAGGTGAATGGGAGTAAGGATTTTAACACTGGAGAAATGATTTTTTTCCAAAAAAAAAAAAAAAAAAAAAAACAGAGGAGAAAGGAAAGAGGGGTGAAAGGGGGAAAGGGGGAGAGGCACATTAACAATTCTCAGAATCTCCAAGAAAGAAAGCTGACATGAATATGCAGAAGGCGAACTTAAAAAGAAGGGGTGAAGAGGTGGGCAATATTCAGCGGGAAGAAGATGTATTTCATCAAAAAAAGAAAGTAGGGAAATGAGAGAGCAACTGGACATGGGTCATAAAAGGATATTTTGGTCAATTGTTTTTGTATGTATTAACTTAACCAACAATTAAAAGATTAAATTATGACTAATTTCACAAATTTAACCGGTAGTTAATAATTGGGATAATTTTGATATTCTAAAAATTTTAGATGGGTAAATTTGATAAGAATTGAAATTTGAAAGGGTAAATTTGATATTTCTAGTTTTAGAGGGGTAAATTTGATATTTTGGGTTCTTGAAAGGGTATAAGTGATATTACCCCTGGGCCCGTTTAGATGTGAGATAAAAAAGGGAATAAACAACTTATTCTCTTATAACTTGCCAAACACTATCAAAAATTTGAGGAATAAAGAGGTGTAAGAGATATAAGCTTATGCCAACTATTAGGTGGTATGAGATTACACAACTCTTATACCTTAGTTTATTCCGAAAATATCCTCACTTTAAGTTGTTTTATTTTTTTGTTAGCTCTAATTCTAACTACATTTAATTTAATATAGTAACAAAAATATTAATTAATAAAATAAACTAATATTTTAATAATTTAATATATATATATATTAATATTTATCTTATATATTATCGTTATAGTATTATTATATTAATAAAATAATATTTTAATTTTAATTAATTAATTAATATTAATTATTATATAATTAATCATAATCTAAGTAAATAAATAATATATTAAATAAGTCATAAATAATTGTAGTAATAATTAATACATAACAATATCATTAGTAATAATATTCGGATATAAATTATAATTTAAAAATAAAAATTAAATATAAAATAATACCAGTAATTAAGTGTATTTAACTTTTAATTTCATTAAATAATAAATATATTTAATTATAGTTTTAGCTTAATATAATATAATATAATTAATTTAATATTATTTAATTTAACTATTCAATTTATATAATTATAAATAAAATAATAAATTTTTAATTAAATAACATACTAAATTATTAATTGAATAACATTTTAAATTATTAAGTAATAATTCTTGTTAAAAATTGATTTAATATATCATTTAAAATAACTTTACAATACATTAATTTAATATAAATATTAATTATATTCTAAAATACTAATAATTTAAAATATAAACGAATATCATAATTATATACAAATTTATAAGTGTTACATAATATATAATATAATTAATAATTAAATCTTTCATTTTACTTATCATATTATAATATAAGGACATTTTAATCATTATAAATTATTATATTTTTAAATTCAACACTATACTCTTTCATATTCTTATCATCTTGCCAAACATCATTCTTCATTCGGAGGAATAAGAAGCAATGAGTTGTTGGGCCTAAATTAAATTAAATTAGGCCTCTCTTGATCCCAGGTCCAAACGGAGCCTAGTTATTACATTCGACAATTTCTCTCTTGTTATGATAATCTGGGTGATGTCGTATGTCATGGACTCATGACACCTCTTCTTCTTCCCCACTCGATCGGATCACCAACAAATCAAAACCCTAACTACCTCGCTCCACCCTCCAGGTCTCCTCTCCTCTCCCGTGCCCGCCATGGAAACCCTGGATCTCCCCTTCTGAGCTATGAGCAGAGACACACCGGCAGGCCCACCTTCCTTCTCCTTCTCCGACATTGACGCACCGAGCCCGCTGCTGTTCCTCCCCTTGCTTCTGATCCAGGGCGGCGGCATGGATCTGTCCCGCGTTGGAGAGAGGATCTTCAGTTCTGTGCGGTCGGCGAGATCGCTGGGACTTATTGCCGCCCCTTCTGATCGGCCTGAGGTGAGTTTGGTTGTTTGGTTCGGTGGATTTTTATTGTCTTTTTGAGAGGGACGTGGTTTCATGTGATAATTAGGTTTTGAGAATAGTGTAATGCTGATGAGCGAAGATTAATTTGGCTAGTTTGATGTGGAATTTTTATTCTTCTTTTTGGTTCAGTGGTTTTTTATATTGTTGTTTTTATACTCAATTTGCAGAATTGCAGTTTGACTGATGAGTTTTGAGCTATTTGAGCTGCTTTTTTAATCCCTGTTCCTCTGTATTCTGCTAATTTTGTTATTTTCTTCAGTGTGAGTCCACCCTTAGAAGCATATCAGCTCACAGCATTGCTCCTTTGTTATTTCTTTAGGAAAATTCCGGTTAATTTATTTTCTTAATTTGCTGGATAAGAAAGTAAATGCGGATTTTCCTGTTTCACTGGTTAAAAAATCCTTTAGAAACTAGAATTCCTTATTAATAACCGAACCAAACCGAATAGACCAAATTCTAACTTGGTTGGTTAAAACGAATAAGAAAAAATGTATTAACTAAGAATTAAAATTAATTTATTAATAACTACAGTTAATAAAATTAATAAATAAAATCATATATTTTTTTTAATTTTTTTTTCGCGGCATTCAATTCTAACTCGGTTCATTCCATCGAAACAAATAACAAAAACATTAATTAAAAGTCAAAATCACTTATAAAAAAAAATACAATTAATAAACTTAACAAATTTAATTATTTTTTTTAACAGGTTCCGGCGAGAGCGGCGGCGGCTGCGGCCGTAGCCCGCGCGCTGGCGGGTCTCCCGCCGCATCAGAGGATCAGTCTACCGTCGAGTTCTGAGAATTTGGTGTCGATTTACGGAAGTAGTCCTCAAGCTCAGAATGTGGAGGAGCTCGAAGATGATTTCTTTTCTGAGGTTTGTTGTTTTGCCCTCTCTCTCTCTCTCTCTCTCTCTCTCTCTCTCTCTCTCTCTCTCTCTCAGTTCATATTACTTCTTTGTCGTTTTGATAAAAGGAAAGAACTTTGTTAAGTTAATTGCGATAAAATCACAGATTATGATTGTTTCCTATTTTACATTCCTTGGCAAATTATTTGGTTGTGAATTGTGATAGTATCAATTAAGGATTTTTTTTGCAGGAATTTGATCCAGTCAAGTATATTTTGGACAATATTCCATCTGAAGATAGTGATTCTACCTACTTTGAAAGACAGGTTTGCACAAATCCATTTTTCCAAATCCTTTTACGTTTTTCTTCAAAAACTTGGTTTTCGGCCTTGTTTTTCGTTTTTTTCTTCCCTTTTTTCAGTATCTTTATATGAACTCCTTTCAGTATTTGTGGTACTTTTGCAGTCTACTCTTAGATTAGCCCAACTTGATAAAATCGCAGAGCGCTTGTCAAAGCATGTCATGGAACATCATGAACAAATGGGTACTTACACTTCTTTTTTTTATCTATTTATTTATTTATTTTAAATTATTAGATAACAAAACGATCATTTTTTTTCTTAGTGAAGGGGATGCAGTTAGTGATGGAACTGGAAAAAGACTTGAAAATCGCCAATGTTATATGCATGGTATTATTTTTATTTTTATATACTGCATTTTCATTAGCAAAAGTATTATCAAATTATAATGATTTTAATTGATTTATTTGTCGAAATTTACAGAACGGGCGAAGGCACATAACTTCATCAAAGCTTGAAGTGTCAAGGGATCTTGTGGTCAACAAAAAGTCAAAGAAGAAGCAAGTTCTCTTGGTAATTAATTTAATTTTTTTATTACTTTTTCCTTAGTATCAACAAATCAATGCTGTTCTGTCTGATCCAATAAAAATGCCGAAATGGACATAAAATGTTAGGTATTTAAGCATTTGGTGATATATGTAATAATGAGTAAAGTGGAAATGATTGAATTGTATGTAATAATGCAGGAAATGCTTCCTATTCTTACAGAAATCAGGCGAGCTGTAGATATGCAGATGGAACTTGATTCTCTAATCGAAAAGGAAAACTATTTTCAGGCAAGTTATATTTATTTATTTATTTATTATTTGACCTAATTTTTTATAAAATTACTAAACTGGATCTGTTCTGACGCCTTTAATGTTTTTTTAATCTTTAAAATGGACTGGATGAATTTGAATTTTGATTAATGTTAAACTTTTGGCCCTCAATTTACTTACACAGTTAATTTTGAACACCAAATAAGCTAAGAGAACATATTTACCCTCATTGTTTCTGTTTTGATTGTTCAATTTATTTATTTATTTTCTCTCACAGGCTTTTGCTTTGTTGCCTGAGTATTTACAAGTTTTAGATACTTGTTCAGAAATCTCTGCTACACAAGAAATGAGTCGTGGCGTAGAGGTAATTTATTCTTTACTTGAGTGATTAATTTAATTAATTAATTGTTTTTATTTTGTTTGAATCAAGCATTTGGTTCTTAATGAATTCGGTATGATATTTGTAGGCTTGGCTAGCAAAGGCTATTCAGAAGCTTGATCTGCATTTGTTTGGTTTATGTCAAATATTCAAAGAAGAGAATTACATAACGGTCAGCATTTTCATCTTTTTTAGCATATATTAGTGCTCCGTTAACTATTTTATTTGGTTTTCAATATATTCACATCTTGTGTATAATGGACAATATTCCTTGATCGTATAATTATAATATATAAACTAACAAAGTTTTTTGTGTGGAATTAATTTGAAAATGCAGGCAATTGATGCATATGCTTTAATGGGAGACGTAACTGGAATGGCTGAAAAAATGCAGAGTTTCTTTCTTCAAGAAGTTTTATCTCAAACTCATTCTTTGCTCAAAGAAACACTTCAAGAGGTTCCATTTTATTCTTATTTATTTATTTAATTTTATTTCTTTTTTCTTAAAATTAGCCTATTTTTCTCTTGATACTTGGTAGCAAAAATTAAAATGTAAAATATCTTTTTTTTAAACTGCAGGAACTTGAAGGAAGTTTTCAAAGAAGCAGGTTTTTATTGAAGCTTTATTAATTTAATAATCACTTATAATTATTTTTTGAAGCTTTATTTTTATGTGTTCGTATTTTCATTCTTTTGACAGGCTTACATACAGTGATTTATGCGCTTTAGTTCCTGAATCCAAATTCAGAATCTGTTTATTGAGAAGTTTGGAGAGCTTATTCAGACTGATGTGCTCTTATTACTCCATTCTCACTTTCCGTTCAGAAGATAAAGTAAAATTCAACGCCAATTTATTCTTTCATTCTTTTTCCACATCATAAATACCACACATTTGAATTGCTTATTATCTCTTTACCTTTTTGAATTCATCTTATTTTGCTTATTGTATCTCTTTACCTTCTTGAATTCATCTTATTTCAGGATTCAGAACCTCAGACATCTCACAGTTCAGTTAATCCAACTGTTCAAAATCAAAACGGCACTACATCTCAAAAAGCAGATTGTCCAGCTGGAACCAGCAATGGAACTACCGTAACCGAAACTACCGTAACTGAAACTACATCTCCATTTTCCCAACTGAGAAACGAAGCGACAACTCTCGTCGCAAACACATTTGAAAAAGGAAAGAGAAACCTCTGGCAGCTCATGACGAGCCGATTATCCGTTTTACTTTCTTGTTCTTCTGTTTGTTCAACGAGCACTTATCAATTTTTGAGGAATTATGAGGATATTAGTGTGTTTATTCTGGCTGGTGAAGCGTTTTGTGGCTTTGAGGCGAGCGAGTTTAGGCAGAAGGTGAATGGGGTTTGTGAGAATTATATCGTGAGCTTTCACCGTCAAAATGTTTATGTAAAGTCTCTTTTCTCTTTCTTCTTTCATTACTTCTATCCCTTATCTAGACAAAAAAATGCGAGAAATTTAACTAAATGTTATGTATTTTTCAACTCATTTAATCATTTTATTTTCCACCGTCAAAATGTTTGTGTAAAGTCTCTTTTCTCTTGCTTTCCTCTTTCTTTTTCATTGCTTCAATGTTGTCCTTTCTTTTTGCGTTGAGTTTTAATTGCCCCTTTTTATTTCGGATCAATCTAACTTTACAGATGAATTATATGTGTACCACAGCAAAACGTCGTAATTTCATGTATACCCATGCAAAAGTTGAAATATCACCAATGCCCCTACAGAACAAAATAGAGTGATTCAGTAGAAATTTTTACCTTATTTTACATAAGTGTAAAAACAGAAAAACAAACAATTATAGTAATTCATTTCATAGGGGCATTGGTGATATTTCGAGTTTTGTACATGAAATTGTGATGTTTTGCAAGGGGGTACTGCCGTACTGGGTACATACATATGAAATTTGGCCTTATTCTATTGTCTAAACGTGTACGTAATTCTTTATTTCACCCTCTTTCCTCTTTCTCTTTTCTCCCAAATAATTTGTTTCTCACAAATAACCTAATTTTCATAACTTATCATTTTATGTCAGGCTCTCAAAATGGTATTAGACAAAGAATCATGGACCAAACTTCCGTCAGAAACCCCACAAGCAGTAAACCTCGCCGGCCTGACCGGCGACGGCGCAGCCCTAATAGTCAACTCCTCAAGTCAAACCCACAAACGAAACCCTAACACCTCCTCATCCGAAACCCTAAACCCCAACAAGAACGGGTTCGCCAGCTGGCGCTCCATCCAGAACCCGTTCTCCCGCCGGTTAGAATTCACCTCCATGGACTCTTCTCCAAAGTACAACTCCAACGGAAGCATTTCAGACCTCTGGAAAGAAAATAAGGAATCTTCTCCTAAAAACGGAAGTGGGGGTTTGGAAGATGAGAGCGAGGATTTGATGGCGGATTTTATCGATGAGGATAGTCAGTTGCCGAGCCGGAGTAGCAGACCAAGAGGAGTGAGAAGGGGAGCGAGCGGGAGTAATGATGAGGAGGTTTCGGCTCAGACCGGCTCTTCGCTTTGTCTTTTGAGGTTTTATTTGATTTGTTGGTGTCTTTTTCTTTTTTCTTTTTTGGAATGGTTTTGGTGTGTTTGTCGTGAATTATCGGGTGTGGGAAATATCATGGGTGCTCTATGAAACGTAAGAAATATCGTTTTTATATAAATATCCTTCTGATGTTTGCTTCAGAAGATATCTTTGTAAATTGCACTTACTCATTACATTTTATTTATCTATCGATAAGTAATAAAGAAGGGTCGTTGAGGCGTTCATTTGGAAAAATAGATGAGAAAGGATATCGATGATATTTTTTTTTATGTTTTGCAAGGGTATATGTGATGTTTCACGTTTTAAAGGGGTATAACATGGTATTTTGAGATTGTTCTGCCTTTTTTTTATTTTGTTTCTTGTTGGAGTTGAGATTGGTTTAAGAAGTTAGTACTACTCATCATAGGCCCCAATTATTTGTGTGACCTAATTATGGATTCCCTATGAAATATAAGAAATATCATGTATCTCCTTTGTTCTGCACGGGTCTGTGATATTTCATGTTTTACAAGGCTATACGTGTTTTTTTGTAGGGGTATATGTGAAATTCCGCCTTTTGTTTATTTTGTTTCTTGTTGATGTTGAAATTGGTTTAGTAGTTAGTACTAGTCATCATAGGTGTCATCCCATATTATTGTGTGACCTAATTATGAGATAATTCTATTTTAATTAGATTTAAGCTGATTCTCAGTTCATGATTCAGGTTGATGGACAAATATGCTAGACTGATGCAAAAGTTGGAAGTTGTAAATGTCGAGCTTTTCAAGGTTTGGTATCGAACTCTAAACATTCATGTGAATGTTCTGATTTTACAATTGGATATTTTTTTTATTTGCTTAACATTTCATCTTTTATCTGAATAATTTTAGGGTTTTTGCCAACTTTTCGGCACGTTTTACCACTTCATTTTTGAGACGTTTGGGCAGCAGGGGTTTCAGCATGTTAAACCCTCGCCAGATTCTCTTTCCCGTAAGTATTACTGTTTTATACAAGTATTACTGTTTTATCTCTTGTATAGTAGAAAAAAAGGAAGTTGCTCACTTTATTATTACTTTCTAGTAATAATAAAGCGGTTCCATCTCTCTTCTTCTTTACTTTCATATAAACTAAGAAAAACTCTCATAAACAATACCACACTACTCGTAGAATCATTCTACAAAAAATTAACAGAATTACCTTGAATCGTGAAACTAAGCCTCAGTGGAACCAACTTTTCGTAAATTAAGCTCCAATTTTGCTCAATAAAGTCCCAATTGTGCTCAATTAAGCCCCAATTACTCATAACTAAACCCTAATTTCCTTTTCTAACACAGCTAAATTGAGAAAGGCTCTGGCGAGAATCAGCCAAGATTGCGATCAGTGGATCAGACACCAAAGCACAAACTCTCCAACTTCACCAGCTGCATTTAATGCGAGCTTCTCTTCAATGGACGTTATGCCTACTGCTCCAATAGGCCACACCTCATTCCTTCTTAAAGTACTTTTCATTTTGGCCCTTCTTTTTAATTTAATCACGGACAAAGTTGAGTAGAAAATTAGGGGGGTCTTGATAAATTTGAGAAAACATAGGTTAAAGTTAAGGTTTTTTAAAGACCTTTATAAATTAGTTTTCTTTAATTTTCAAAAAAATTTGGTGGGTCTTGATAAATTTGAGAAAACATAGGGTATTTTTGAAAAAAAATCCCCAAAACTGAATTCAATGTGCTGATTTTCACATTTTTATCGTTATGTTGTTTTGATTTAATGTATAGTTTTGTGATTTATCATTTATCTTTGCATTTTTCGAACAGGAGAGATGTACAGCAGCAGAGACGATATCGTTAGTTGCTCGTGTCTTAAACAGATCGAGACCTCATTTACTCAAAATGCTTCAGAAGAAATCTTCCATAGTTGAAAATTTTTTTGTCCAGCTGGTAATTTTCCCCAAATCTTCTTCTTGAGCCTTAAACCAAAATATTTTGGGGTTTAAAAATACATAACATGTCACTTGCCAAAATTATCTGTTCTTTCTCACCTATCCTAAGATCCCCAAAATAAAATTATCAAGTCTCAAACTATTAGTGGAAAAAATTCAAACAAATAGTAGTTCAAACATCACTATGTACACTTTTAATACAAAAGCCGAGTTTGGTACCTAAATTTCGTCCTTCTTGGTGAGGAAATACAATGAAGCTCCAAATCTTTATTTTGAGCCTTGATCAAATTTGAGAAAGTTTAGGGGTTTGAAGATAAAGAGATGTTTCACTGTGTTTCATTTTTCAGGTTGATTCTGTGCAAGATCTGACCGAGTATATTCATAAAACGAGCGCTAGAATGCTTCTTCATATGAACGGGTAAATAATATAACCCTAAAATTACATTTTCTCTTTAATTAAATTTGAGTAAAACAAGTAATGAATTTCGCTTGTTTATCGTATTGAAATCTAATTTTTTTTATGAGTGCAGATATGTTGATAAGATCACTACAGCTAAATGGGAGGTGAAGGAGCTGGGATTAGAACATAATGGGTAAGTTTCCATCTTTTAATTATCAAAAAATCTTAGTAAATAATACAATGAATAATATTAACTCTATTCCTAGTTATTTTTCTTTACGTTGTGTGCATTTTGTTGAAGTAACTTTTTAATGAACATAGATACGTTGACTTATTATTGGGAGAATTCAAGCACTACACAACAAGATTAGCTCATGAAGGAGTTTCTAAAGAGGTTTGTTTGTTTCAACTCTTATACTATAACAAACTTCAATTAATTTGCATTTATCTTTCTTCATTGATATTTCATTTTTGCGATATTTTTTATTTTTTTTATTTAGGTTCAAGACCTGCTCTTAAACTATGGAGTTGAAGTAATAGCAGAAACCCTAATTGAAGGCCTGTCAAGAGTAAAGAGATGCACAGATGAAGGCCGGGCGCTGATGTCACTCGATCTTCAGGTTAAATTTAATTAATTATTATTTTTGCGAATTTGATCGCTAAAAAGTAAATGAAAAACAAAATGGTAATATTTATTATTGCGTTTTTTATTTTAGGTGTTGATGAATGGATTGCAACATTTTGTACATGTAAATGTGAAACCTAAGTTCCAAGATGTAGAAGTCTTCATAAAGGTCCGAATTATTTGATATAAACTAAGAAAGTTTCTTTTTAATATGTATAATTTTTTTATTAGCATTAACAACATTTTCGATTTTGTGTATGAAATGAAACAGGCTTATTATCTACCAGAAACTGAATACGTACATTGGGCGCGCGCTC
Organism: Juncus inflexus; assembly: GCA_024447665.1. Classification (NCBI taxonomy): domain Eukaryota; kingdom Viridiplantae; phylum Streptophyta; class Magnoliopsida; order Poales; family Juncaceae; genus Juncus; species Juncus inflexus. The sequence goes on from JAJHPC010000003.1 coordinate 2,962,146, forward strand.
ATCCTGTATGATTTATTTTCCTTAAAATAAGAATAAAATTTCTTTCTTAGATTCCCTTTATTTATTTATTTATTTATTTATTTATTTTGGAAATGTAGGTATACAGCAAAAGCCAGGTCATCGGTCTTGTAAATCTTGTGGCTACAATGAAAGGCTGGAAAAGAAAAACAAGATTGGAAGTAATTGAGAAGATTGAATCTGGACCGTAGATTTTGGATGTGTAATTTTCAGAGGTTGCATAGTTGCGATTAATTTTCCCCTAAATTTTTTCACAGTTTTACTTTTCCATTTTTTTTTGGTTTTTTACTCAATTGTATTATGTATGTTATATCATATATTTCATGCTGTATATTAGTCGCATTATTGTGTAATATTTTGTCCAGAAGGAATCAGATATATGTACTAATCAGACTCTTGGTATGAATTGGAGCATATTAATGCAAGATAATAAGGAGAAATGTCAAGCAGGTGGTGACAGAATAATATGATAAAAATTTCTTTGTTTTCCTATTATCTTGATGGGGAAATGTGGTTTAGAGTGTTGGGTTAAAATTCTTTGAAGTGGAACGAGTCAAATTTAATGCTTTCAAAGTACGAAATCTTTTTGTTGTTTACATGCCGTTCGGTGAGAGATAGAATAATAAAATAGCGGTTAACTAGAATGATATAAAAATTACAATGGTTTTTTGTGCACTTGTATAATAGTCAACTCATTTTCACTCAAATGATTTTCATTCTAAGTTTTTTATTGATTTTCCATTCAATATGATTTGTATATATGTGGTCTCAAAAATTAAAGATATAGTAATGTAGCTCGGTTGTTAACATCATAACATAATTAATTAGGGTAATCTACAAAAAGTTATTGTACTAACTGAATAATATGGAATATAGTTTTTGTATTAATAATACGGAACATAAAAGAAACATTAAAGGTTATCTTAAGCCTCAATAAAAATACTTTACTCATGCTGCGATTGTCACATGCAAATTCAATAACACTTAAATTGTAAGGGATACCTACCCGGTAGTAAATTTTGTTGGTACACTCATTAAGGCACTCAACACTGATGCTTTTTTTTCAAGTACATGTATTAGAAGTAGAGTATATATTCTTGAATAATGTATAAAACCATCAAAACAAAGTGGTATAATGTAAAGAATAATACAAAAATAATCAATATATAAACAATATAAAAGGAGGAACAAATAGATTAAAACAATATGCACACGGTCCCCTAGCCTAATTTGTTTTGAGGAGACAGAAGAAGTTGGGTTTCAAATTCTGCCAATTGTATTTGAAGTGTTTTTTCTTTACAAATTATTCCTCACCTGAAGACTTTAAAACGAGTAAAATAAAATAAAACAATATATGTGCTCATAAACGATTTATAATACGTATAGAGACAATATCGATAAAAGATCCCAAAACAATATATATGATTTTATATGTGAGGAATATCGAGGTATTAAGTGGGTGAATTTCTCAACCTCAGTCAATTTATTTCTTGTTGAATTCTCTCCCTTGCCACACGTGGCACTTTTTTGTTGTAGGAATGTTAGTGATTTTCAACTCTTCCAAATTTTTTTATAGTAATATTCAGGTTCACCATTTCAACTTAAAAAACTTTGATTTTGTCCAATTGATCTCCATGTAGAAAATGTACCTAGACCAAAGCTATTTGTCGTGGCTGTAACTAAGAAATCTGAAAGAAAAGGGGGTGCACGTCCATGTAAGTGGACCTCACGTTCACAACCCCCAATTTATCAACATTTGAAATATATATAAGTAAACCATGTTGCTGATCCGTGTAGACAGAAAGACATAATAATCTTTTTTTGGGACATAATAACCTTGAGAAATGGCGAGGTTTTTGGCTCTTGTTGCTGTGACGATGGTAATGATGGTCGGCCTGATGAGTAACGTAGAAGGCAACTGGTCGAACCATGATGCGTCCGAATTCACCATTACTGTGACATGTTTGTGTCAGGACTGTTCAAAAGGATACAACCAGTGGGCCTACGCCGGCACCCCAGTCTCTGGTATGTCTCATTAATTAAAATACTTTATTTTTGATAAAAAAAACGAAGAGCTTGATTGTCTCTGCGTTCTTCCTTTAATCAACATCCATTTACATTACGTAACTATTAATTGAAATAGATTAGGATAACTCATGGTGTTAGTTTAAACTAATAATGGACTGTAGGAGATATTTTGAAGTACTTTTTTTTCACGACGACAATAATTGTTGCATATACTTAATTAAACAAAAAAATAATGAAGATTGAATTTATAATCTCATGGTCTATATGCAATTCATTCTATACACACCATTGTATTTTTTAAAACGAGGGCTTTGAACTCCGAAGGAATATCTAAATTTAATTTTCAGGATGCAAGATTGACGTGACGTGCATGGATTCGAACGGCCGTCCGGTGTACCACTCCAACGACGAGGCTGACGATCAAGGGAAATGTACCCTAACAATTCCCTACTCCTACAATGGGTTCGCCTTGAAAGCAAAGGACTGCATCGCGAGGTTGGTCCCGGATTCCGGCAGCTCCGACTGCCCTCTGCCCACAAACTTCAACGGCGGCAAGGACGGAGTTTGTCCCATGCATCCGACCAATGTTTATCCTGATAATATTGAATATGTGTTGGGCCCATTCTACTTCACCACCCCGCAGTGCGACGTGCCGCAATAGTTGGTTGTTTTTGGGCGAAGAGATTATGTTGTGTGTTTTGGTTGGTTTTGTTGTGTATGTATTGTCTTTAAACTTGTGTTCTGTATTAGTGTGAAGAATTTTGCTTGGGATGTGTGCTTTTGTTGTAAAAACGGCATGTCGGGTCAATCGATGCACACGGACATGATAAATGGTTTGAGTTTTTTTAAATAATAAAACTTAGCAAAATGATCCGACCTTTTTTGCACATTTCTTATCACGTTACAGCTGTGTTTTTTTTTGATTGAAGCTCTTTGTTTCTCTTTGATGCCAATGAAATTTAAAATAACCCACAATTTCTTGGTTAACATCATACATGCCCGATTTGAAGTTATTTCACATGATCCCATCTTTTATTCATTATTAATTTCCCTCCTTTACTTTAAAAAAAAAATTTCCTTCCTTTACATTTAAAAGAAACTTTTACTTTCAAAAGTCCGATCGTTTCAACTAATTACAAAATAGCACATCATCTATAATCAATAGATGAATAATGCAGAACCGAGCTCCTACCTTAGATACAAGGACCCAATTAACTGCGAAAAGAGAACAAATTCGCTAATAATGACAGCGGGCGAGCGAATACCAAAAAACGGCACAACATCAACTTGTAAAAAATTCTCAACCGTTGATCCTAACGCTACGCCCACCACTAGGCCTCCGATAGTTAATAATGCGGCTTTTCCTGCAAAACATACATAATGTAGATTTAACTTAAACATAAAACGTAACAACAAATCAAGACCAAACAATTTGGTATGCAAAATCATATAACGGACGGTTTTAGCACATACAACAAAATCATAAATAAGAAGAGATGAGAGGGAAAAGGGTGGTCGTTATAATTATCCTAACATTGTGAGTAGCTATCACAAAAAAGAAACTACTTTCCATTTATTTATATCATTTAATTTTGAAGCGTAGATTATGGGTTTGGATTTAAACATGATTATGAAGTCTCAAATGATAAGTGACAAATTTTGAACAAAAAGTAGTTCAATCATCACCATTTAAACTCAATTAAAGACTTCGGTACCAAAACAGCATGTCTACACTATGGGCATGTTTGATTTGGTGTATTTTAGGGATTGTAAAGTGAAATGAAGTATTTAGGATAAAATCCTTTGTTTGATTTGTATCAAATGTAGTATATTGGGATAGCTTTGAAGTATTTTGTAATACTTCACAAAATGTGACATTTAATTCAAAATTACGGTACAAAATCCAAGTTTCATACCTAAGTTTCTATCTTTCTTGGTGAGGAAATACAACGAAGCTCCAAACCCAATCGCGAGAATCAAACCCGGCACATCCTGCCCGCTATACGCGCCAGACGATCCGCCAACAAACATAAAAACCATCAGAGATCCGAAAGTGCCAGCCTGAACTAGCAAATCATTGGAATTCGGCGTTTCAATCGAAACACCTAGATTTTTCATCCATTGAGGCATTGGCGGGCCTGAATTAGGTTTCCGAACAGGTTTTACGTCAGCATAGCGGATTCGGCTCGATGCGACCTTGCCGGCACGCCGCTCGGACAGGCTTTGCATCAGCAAGATGTCATATGCAGATTCTAACTGAACAAACCAAGAAAGAAATCTTTCATTCGATTAAAGATCGAGGATTGTAAAATACGAATAAGATGAAGTGAAATCAAAATGAGATGAAATCACCTGTGCAATTGCTTCAGGATCGTCCTGGCAAGAAGCAGCAATAGCATTCTTAGCCCTCAATATCTCATCAAACGAGGCTCCGCTCTTCACGCCCAAAAGCTTGAGCGCGCTCTCCAGCGACATCTCATACGGCGCCGACGAGTCATCCGCTCTCGATCCGGCAGCCGGCCGAGGCCCGACGAAAAACCCACGCCGGCGCGGTGCCGACCACCGCCGTAGGGGCGGGGTGGCCGGCCGGCGGCCGAGCAGGTCTCGGTAGGCGATGGGGCGCAAGAGGGTTGAGGCCATGATGGTTTCCTTCCCTTCCCTTCCTCGTCTCTCCTTCCTTCCTCAGCTTACGGACAGGTTCACTTTGTTTTTCTTCGGTTTTATCAGCGGTTGGAATTCTTTTTGGATAAAAGTTTCAGATTGGACACGCTAATTGCTGAATATTAGCTTTTTTTGTAGACATAATAAGCAGGGGCTATTTGCAGATTTTTCTATAAAATATTTTGGAAAAAAAATTCAGAGTGGGCAATGCTAAATTGCTAATATTGGGTTTTCTTTTCTTTACACATAATGATGGGGCTATATGCAAATATTTCTATAAAATAAACAATAGTATACATAAATATAGAAAATTTGTTAGAAAAAAAAAAAATATATATATATATATATATATATATATAGAAAATTTTCTTTAAATGCTTTAAATAATAGTATACATATAAATGATATATATAAAATAAGATATAATATCCAAAATTAGTATTTATAATTGTGAGAGTATAACTTCAAAAAAATAATTAGTGAGAGTAATATTAATGAGTTTAATGAGTAAGTTTGGTCAACTAAGTTTATTTAAAGTGCTATTGTAGTGCTATCTTTCTTAGTAGTTAGTAAATGATTTAAGAGTTTAGTGATTTTTAATTCAAAAATGCTACATAACATGATTAAAAATTTCGGCAACCCCACATGACTTATAATGTAAATATAGGCGGGTTATTGTCAGAATTTTCGATCATGTTGTTTAGCATTTTTGTTTTCAATTTTATTTATCTAATTTCTTCTATCTAAAAATTACTTGGCTTTATTTCACACTTTCGTGTCTTTCTTGCTGTCCATTTATCTCGTTAGATTATATAAGAAAAATATGATATCACAACGACATTATAGCACGTCGAATCACAACGAACGATATATATATACTATTTTTTCACTTTTTAATATTATTTTTCTATATATTGTTTTTACTCTTTTATATATTATTTTTATTCTTTATGTATTTTTTACTTTTGAAATTTGTATATACTATTTTAATATATTATTTTATTTTAATATATTATTTTTTACTTGTTTATGTATATACTTGTTATAAAAAATGAATTATATATACTTGTTATTATACTGTTAGTAAGCTATATACACTTGTTATCAGAATTCTGACGTGTTACAGCATGTCATGACATATCAGATCCTATTATATAAAAAATAATCAATGTTGAATAAAAAGAAGAATAAACGATTTATATATTTCTTGTTATTTCTCCTATCTTTTACAAAACGACATATTGAACTTTTTATATGCTCAATGATTCATGTATACTGTATACTCTTTAAAATACACCATCAGTGAGAGATTTTAATAAAAATTAGCGAGACAGCCGCCGTCTCTACATTTTGAATGAGTAGTATACATATATAATTATATTATTATATCTTACAATAGACTATACGTACACCGCCCCCTATATATTTTTTTTGTCTAAGTTTTATTACGGTATTTCCAATAATTTGAGTCAGAATCCGTGGACTTTTTTTTTGAAATGGCCAAAAAAAAAAAAATTAATTAAGGGAATGGCCAAGTTTTAAAAATATTTGTAAAAGTAGCCATTTCGTCCAGCCGTCGGGCGAAACACAAGTAGTTTCGCCCAGTAACGCGGCGAAACAGAGCGCAATCCATTACGGGCGAATTTGCTTAATTAACCCTGTTTCGTCCAGCGGTCGGGTGCCGGTAGCCTGGCGAAACAAAGACTATTATGCATATTTTCGGCTTAGCCCAGCCCATCTCTGTTTCGCCCACTGGTTGGGCGAAACAGACTGTGTTTCGCCAGCTCACTGGGCGAAACAGCTGTCTCTCCAGCCAAAATAAATAAATAAAAAAGCCTAAAAAGGGAAAAAATTAAATAGCCTTTTTACATGGAAAAAATAAATAAAATAAATCTGAAGACAAAAAAATAATAATAAATAACTTATTTTCATTTAGAATTTCTTTTTCATATTGAAATGACAACTCTGTTTTTTTAGTACATAAACATTGATTTAACATGTATGGTTATAGGAGGAATCTAAGTTTTTTTAGTTATACAGTTTAGGGTTCAGATATATGGTACTAGAGAATATTTACTTTTTCAGATTGAGACAATTTAGCTTTTTATTTAGTGGGTAACATTGATTTAACATGCTTAGAATATAGGAGGAATCTCAGGATTTTTAGGTATATGATTTAGATTTCTATTTAAAGAGTCTTCTTATTATACTTTATCATCAAAAAATTAAATCTCATAAGTCTCTCTTGCAAACTTCTTCCTTTCCTTCTTTCTCCTTATCAAGAAAATGCCACAAAATTCTGAAATTTTTCTATATTACAATGGTCAAATTGTTCAAGATTCGAGCGGATACAATTACGCTCCACAAGAAGGTGTTTTTCTCCCGCGTAGTAGAAATAGAAATTATTATAGATTGTGTTTAGAAATTTATGCTACCACCGGTTGGCCTAATAGTGACGATCTTAAAATTAGTGGTAGGTTTCCTTACCGTATGAATGATTGTTTGTATTTTAAGATAGTCAAAATTTCGAATGATTCACAGTTAACTAGTTTTGCTCAGTACATCAAATATGGTGAACACGGTTGGCCTGAATTAGAAATATACGTTGAACGCATCCAAAGTAGAAAATCCTATGTAGGAACTAGTAGTAGATCAAATGTACCTTTTAATGATGACGAGCTTGAGAGGTTAGAACCTGTAATAAATCATGATGAAGATGAAGTGCCAGAAATGGAAGAAGGCGACGAAGATGAGTTTGAAAATGTTGAAGACGACGAATATGATGAAGATGAAGTCCCAGAAATGGAAGAAGGCGACGAACCAGAAATATATGTTATGAACAATTATACGGAAGTGGGTGACATGGTTAGTGTAGGAACTTTCGGTAATCCTCCGGCGAAAGAGTTTGAAGATACTACTATGTGGAAAGAAGCGAAAATCGATATCTTGTATGGTAAGAGCGTGCATGCGAGTAGCGATGATAGTTTGTATGAGGGACAGACGTTCGACACGAAAGCAGAGCTACAATCAGCCGTAAAATTATACAGCGTCATGCATCACCGAGAATTTGTAGTCTTAAGATCGAACAAAACGGTCTACACTGTAGTCTGCAAGCTACAAGATGACCGCGCTGGCTGTGATTGGAGGCTGTATGCATGCAAAAATAAACGACATGTGTTTGAGATTAAAAAATTTACACAACCACACGTATGTGTTAATCAACAACCTAACAACGACCACAAACAATTAACAAGTGCATTTATTGCGGGGCTAATTCTAGATGTCGTTAGAGCAGATTTAGCAATTAAGCCAGTAACCCTAGTGTAAACCGTGAAATTAAAATTTGAATATACCATATCATATTGGAAGGCTTGGCACGCAAAGCAACACGCGCTTAGATTCTTGTTTGGCGATTAGAAGCGGGCATATAATTTGCTTCCTGAATTGATGGCAGCAATATATTCATCAAATCCTACTACTGAATATTCATTTTGGAGAGGTCCCAAAAACCGTGGCTGGTGAGGAAGAGTTCGAAGGTCTTTTTTGGGCATTTGGTCCATCACTTAAAGGATTTGAGTTTTGCAAGCCTGTCATAACAGTAGATGGAACATTTCTAACCGGAAAATATCAAGGATGCCTATTGATGGCAGTCGCTAGCGATGGAAATGGTCAATTATTTCCCTTAGCTTTTGCTTTAGTTGATAAGGAGAGGGTAGAATCGTGGGGTTGGTTTTTCAATTTCCCTGATACATCCTGGCACTCGGCTTTTAGCGCTTCGAACCCATGTTTGCAGTCCTCCAAAAGAAATGCATGCTAAAAAATAATATTTGAGTAATGTTAAAAAACTAAAATAATATGAATAAATAATAATATAAATAATAGTCAATTATTTTCATTACCGCTTTCCTTTTTTGCGGAACCATCGGATGATACGATCCCGTAGCATGCGGGATATCGGACTGCACATAAGGATCGGTTGCCGTTCTATACCAATTCCAGTATGCATCATACTGGCTAGGGTCATACGACCGCCATGAAGGAATATTTATTTCACGTCCCAAGCGTTTCTCTTACCACTCAGCCAGATAAGCTGAATGTACGGTAGGCCAATTATTTCCACGGTAATTTGCGATATCGTGCAATCGTTTGTCGTACTCGCAATTTGGGGGTGCTTCCATCGCATACCCGAACTGACGCAACACCCGCTCCGGACGATGCATCTCGACAATCCAAAAATAGATCAATGGCACTGTAAGAAGCCCCATAGTTTTTTCGTGCTCAACTATCGGCGGGAGTATATGACGGAATGCGTCATAAGGTGTCCAAACCACCTGACTGTCGACCAAACTGTCGAACTGATCACGATGTGTCGGCAAATGCCGATGATGTGTTATATCCGCGTATTGAGTACAATCTTTCCATAAAAAACCAACTGTAGGTCTCTCATCTTCATCACCATCATTCGCCATATCCTGCAGTTCCTTGCGTACATCTTTAGGAACGGGTCGTCCGACAAGTGATATGTTCCCATGCCCACGATTGCAAACAACATGATACACCCTCCCATATTTTTCCGTTTCTTATGCGTACCTTTACACAATGCCCTGTAAAGGTACGCAAGAACTCCACTACCCCATGCCCATCTATCTAAAACCGACATGTCCTCTAATAAAAGCGAGACAAGTCTTTGAAACACAATCTCCCGAATCTTCCGTAAATAATACATCCCCACATAATGCAAGCATGTAGGCTCTACAATACTGCTCGACTTTCTGTTCCGGGGCATCAATTTCCAAATCGAAAAAATTATTTTTCAACCATGTTCTTTTCAATAAAATTTTGCTTGTCCCCTTTCCCTTAAACTCCAATTCCGGGATTTCTTTCCCGAGTAGTTGCATGACCTTTCCCTTCCAATCAACATCTTTATTATTTAAACACATTGCCTCACCGTCCATCCGCATTCCCAACAAACACGAAACGTCATCTAGCGTTATGGTCATCTCGCCAATAGGCAGATGAAACGTGTGTGTTTCCGGTCTCCAATGTTCCTGCAGAGCGCTTATCAGTCTGCTGTCGTAATCCAGCCAACCCATCCTGGCAGTTTGTAGTAAGGTTGCTTTCTTCAAAAAAGAGGCATACCGATCGTCCCATGGAACCTGCAGAAACATAAATAAATAAAATATATAAGATATATAAGATTTTTTAAATAAAATAAAATAAAATAAATAAATAAAATATATTAGATATATAAGATTTTTAAATAAATAAAATAAAATAAAATAAATAAAATATACATAAATAAATAAAATATACATAAACATAAATAAATAAAATATACATTAATAAGTTAATAAATAAAATATACATAAATAAATAAATAAAATATACATAAATAAATAAATAAATAAAATATATAAGATTTTTTAAATAAAATAAATAAAATAAAATAAATAAATAAAATATATAAGATATATAAGATTTTTAAATAAATAAAATAAAATAAAATAAATAAATAAAATATATAAGATATATAAGATTTTTAAATAAATAAAATAAAATAAAATAAATAAAATATACATAAATAAATAAAATATACATAAACATAAATAAATAAAATATACATAAATAAGTAAATAAATAAAATATACATAAATAAATAAATAAAATATACATAAATAAATAAATAAATAAAATATATAAGATATATAAGATTTTTTAAATAAATAAATAAATAAAATAAATACAAAGAAATTAAACTAATAATAAATAAATAAATAAAATATATAAGATATATAAGATTTTTTAAATAAATAAAATAAATAAATAAATAACATACATATGATTTTTTTTACTTTCTAAAAAAATTTATTAGTAATATACTAAAAAAAAAAATACCGGAACTTCATGTTGTCGGTAGCGCATGGGTTTGATAGTTACATCTTCGGTGTTGCCAAATTCGTTCGCCCGATGCATGTGTTGTTGTGACCGAAGCGCATAATTTGGCCGACTAGGTCCCGTCGAATGACATCTTTATTTAAAAAATCAAATAATATAAATAAATAAATCAAATAATATTAATAAATAAAATAATATTAATAAATAAATAAAAACTACTAATAAAAACTAATAATAAACATACATACATAAACATACATTTGATTTTTTAAACATTTGATTTTTTAAAACATAAATAAATAAAAACTAATAATAAATAATTAAATAAATAAATACGTAAACATAAACATACATAATAAATAAATAAACATACATAAATAAATAAATAAATGCATAGCATACATTTGATTTTTTAAACTTTTAAAAAATAAAACTATAAATAATATACTAAAAAATATATCTATAACAAAAAAAATATAAATAAATAATCCTAAACCCTAAACCCTAATCAACGAAATCAACCAAATAATAAATCTAATTTCAAATCAACTACACAAATGGAAAACTAATTTTGAGCAAATAAACCTAATTTGAAACTAATTTTGAGCAAATAAACCTAATTTGAACCTAATTTTGAGCAAATAAACCTAATTTGAATTTTGAGCAAATAAATCTAATTTGAAACTAATTTTAAGCAAATAACCAAAATTAACTAAATCTAAAGTCAAAGAAATCAACATACCTTCCCTCTCATTTTTTCTGTTTTTTTTCGCCTCTGATTCGCCCTTTTTTTTTTGTTTGTTTGAAAATTTTCGAAAAAACACTCCAACCTGTTCGGATCGTGGGGGGAATTATTGGCAATGTTTCGCCCAAATGAGCTGGCGAAACACAGTCTATTTCGCCCAGCCAGTGGGCGAAACAGAGATGGGCTGGGCTAAGCCCAAAATATGCATAATAGTCTTTGTTTCGCCAGGCTACCGGGCGAAGCAGTCCCTGTTTCGCCCGACCGCGGGGCGAAACAAGGTTAATTAAGCAAATTCGCCCGTAATGGATTGCGCTCTGTTTCGCCCCGTTACTGGGCGAAACTATTTGTGTTTCGCTCGACAGCTGGGCGAAATGGCTACTTTTGCAATTATTTTTAAAACTTGGCAATTTCCTTAATTAATTTTTTTTTTTGGCCATTTTAGAAAAAAAGTCGAATCCGTGAGGGTGTACCATATTAAAAGCTAAAATAAATAACACAATAACCAAGTACATTAATCCTATTCCTTCAATAGATGTATGTAATCTAAATTCTTATGACTTTTCACAAATGAACACTAAATTAAGAACATACATAATCAAAATATTGAATTAAACTAAATTCAATACTCAACTAGTTTCTTCTATCCGAATTGTTACTTGGCTTGCCTATTTCCACGCTTTCAGTTTCTTCCTTTCCCTCCATTTATCTTCACTACTACTCTCAAATCTATAGAGAGGTACAGAGAGATAGAGAGTGAGAGATGGAAATCCTCTCGACAAGCTCTACCTTGCTCCGGCCAATATCCGTAACTACCCCACATAAACAACCTCTCCTCTGCTCTGACATTACTAAACGACCCTCTTCTCTCCTACGCAAAAGACCAGTTCAAATCCACTCCATTGCTGGAAAGGAGACTGCTGCCATTAGCAACAGAGCAGTAGAGAAAGCTACTACAGTAGTACCACCTAAACAGAGAGAAAACAAGAATGGAGAGACGGTTCTGCATTCAGTCTCGCTGTATCCTCTCGTGCTTGGAGCTTCCCTACTACCTGGAGGTAAATTCAACGATTTACTTTTTAGTATTTTTACCTTTGAAAACTTGAAACTTGCTCTTTTCTTCCAACTTTTGTACATGACGTGTCTGAGGAAATGCCTCATTAGAAAAAAATATGACTCCTTGAAATCTTTCATTCCCATGCCCTATATAAAGTTATAAGAAACACTCTCTATTGCGATAATAAATCCTCCTGTTATGATAATCCAATAGACAATTTACCCTGATACAAAGCTAAATGCAGAAATAAGAGAGAAAAATGTAAATATAATTGCAATTTTATTTTTCTTGATTAGGGGAGATTGTAAAGTCTGTTTTTGGGCCTTTTGCTGAGCTGGTGAAGACTTTTAGTCTGCCTTACTGGCTAGTACACTGGGGCCATCCTGGAAATATGGTAATAATCATTCTTAAATTAGCTACGTTTTTTAATTTCAAAGGGCAAAATAAAAACAAAAATATTGAATGGTTCACAACATGTTTAATTGCGTAAATTTGATTTTTTTTTTTCGTTCATTTAAATAAGGCAAAATACACTTCATCTTATTTTAACATTTTTATCATTTTTTTCTTCTGTTCAGGCTGTGGTTCTATTTGCAATGGGCGGATACGGAACGTATCTTGGATTCCGGATAAAGTTTTCCAACGATCTAGTAAGCTTACAATCTTCCTTTTGTTAAGGAAAAAAAAAAGAAAAAAAGGAAAAGGAAGAAGATTTCTTTATTAATACTACGGTTTGAATCGATTTATTTGACTAAAGTGAAATATGGATATTTGTAGGAAGAAAAGGCCAAGGCGAAAGATCTTCACCCGAAGCTTCTTGCCGGCATGTTTTTCTTTTTCGCACTTGGCGCTACTGGTGGAATAACCGCTCTTCTTACTTCTGACAAACCGATTTTTGAAAGGTATGTTAAGAGTTAATCTTTGATTATTGAATCTCAATTCAAAGCCAAGAGAAATAAAAGATAAGGTAGACTGAAAAATAATTGAAGGGTTTGTGCCATTCTAGTTATGGAAACAATTTACGTTTGTATTGAATTGGATCTTGAGTTTTTGTTTTTCTGCTATATTTATGAATTTTATAATAACGGTTTTATTGTTGTGTTGCAGTCCTCATGCAGTAACAGGTGTGATTGGTCTGGCGTTGTTGACTGTCCAGTCTCTTCTCCCAACTTTATTTGCTGTAAGCACTAAAAATAAATCCGTAAAATATTTAGCTTTTAACTAACCAAAAATATTTACCTTGATTTAGTTTCCAAGTTTTCCGGTTAGAAGTTAATTTTGAAAACTCAGCTACAAAAACGCTAAATAAACAAAATTAGACCAAAAGAGCTGCTTTTTTCGTGTACCATACCATCTATATAGTAGTTCATGCTGGTACAATACAATCATAATAAAATCTCTCATTATCTATTGGTTGATTTTGCGTGCATTATTTCAGGAAAACCCAAATTTAAGATCCGTACATGGGCTCCTAGGCAGCAGCATAATGACGCTTTTTCTAATCCACGCTGCATTTGGATTGCAGTTTGGTCTCAGTTTTTAAGCTAGTATTTTGAAAATAAGAAAAATTAGCTAATATTTATAAAGAGCAGAATCATGTGACAAAAATGTTCTTGTGTTTTTTTAGTTGTATTAGTATTGTGGTGTTGACAGGAAATATATATATTATCAAGTAACGCGAAATTCTTGTAATTATTTTTGAGACATTCTTCTACACTTTTGTTTGATATTTCGTGTTAATAAATAAAACTAGCAAAAATAAAACCAAAGAAATGCAACTTTGTTTCCTTAACCTGAATATGTTTTGGGTTGTGGCATTTTTATTGTAGTAAGAAATTTATTTTTCTTTTATTTCCGTAATAACTGCTGCTTTTGGAGGCCATTATTGGCCCTCTGTTATAGTTTCTGAATAACCTTAGCATGACATACCTAGTAGAAATATTACAATGCCAAAAAGCATGAAGTTGCCTGATCCTGGAGTAGTAAATACCACTGAAGGCACATTAGAGTTGGTTGAGACATCAAATTAGCATGAACTGCTAGTTGAGACGTCAAATTAGCATGAAATGCCCGTGTTAAATATTTCGACTGTTTTATTTTACATTTGAAGACATGTTTTAATTAAAATTAGCATTTTGCACTGAATATGTAAATATACAAATTTGTAACAAATTTATTATCATTTTAAAATAAGAATAAGAAAATAAAAGAATGAAGACAAATATGAAAAAACAAAACTAAAACAAAAATTAAATAATCTGACAAATAATAATTGGGAGAATAACACGTGCAATGCATGCACGAAGTAAAGAAAAAGTGAGATATTATCAATCACTATCTATAGTTATCACAAGTTAGTTTTAAGAAAAGGAAAGATAGTAAGCATATAAAAAGTATAATAGATAGATAAAATAATATAATACATGATGGACCGCGTTTAACCAATATATAATAGCTAGTGAAAAATATTTCTCAATATTTAAATTTGATTGTCTATTTAGCTCGTAACTTGATGTTTGATCAAGTTCGGCTTCAAAATCAATCAATAATAGCTCGGCTTTACAAAGACAAAATCGTCTGTTGGTAAGTTAATTCATAAACCGACTTTTTTGTTAAATATATTTTTTTTGAAAAATAATTGAGAGAATAACATTCATATATAGAAAAAAATTAATTAATTAGCACTACCGTTAGTTATTATGACGGTACAGAATTTGTACCGCGATAAATCCTGAAGATAGAGATTATTTTTTCTATTTTTTTGAACCTTAGATAAAAAAATGATAAAAAAATGGTCTCTTCCGCTAGAATTTATACTCTGTACCGCAATAATAGTTGACGGTAGTGCGACCAATTTTTTTAAAGAGTTCAGATATGAAGCGTCAGCATTTTAGAGCGTTCAGTAGCGTCCGATTACAAAATGTATGATAAAATTACAAAAGATTATTTTTATAAATACAAAAAGTATAATGAATAACAAAAATGTATATTTTTAAAAAGATATATTTATAAGTAAAAAATATATATAATATATATGTGTACAGCTAAAACTCTATGATCGACCTTTTTTTGACACTCCAACAGCTAGAGCTAGGCACTCCAAATATATATATATTTTTTTAAAAATGGTTGATATTTGCTCAATTATATTTCAAAACAAAGATGCTTAAAAGAAAAATCTCATAAACCCCTAATTAAACCCTCTCTGTCTCTCTCTCTCCGTCCATCTCTCCATAAAAAATGACGAAAAACAAACAAAAAAGAAAAACCAGAGCAGACCAGAGACCAAAAATGGCGCCGGCGCCGGCAAAGGACCGCCTGAGCGACCTGCCGGATCCGATCACCCATCGCATCCTCTCCCGCCTCTTCATCGACGAGGCCGTCCGCACTTCCGTCCTCTCCTCTCGCTGGCGCCACCTCTGGCGGACCAATCCATCTCTCCGTTTCTCCTTCAGTCCCCGACGGGACCCCGACTCTCCGCCGCGTTTCACCGATTTCGTCGAGATAGTCTCCCGCTGCCTCCGCCTCTGTGCGCCTCTTGAGAAGCTCCGCTCCGTCGTCTTCCCTCTCCCAGACGATGCTTCCAAGGCGACGACTCTCGCCCGGTGGATCAGATTCGCCTCTGACAGGTCGGTGGAGCGTCTCTCGCTCTACGAAGGAGTTCTCGGCGGTGGTAGATTGCCGGTTCCGCTTTCTCTTTTCGCTTGCCGGTCTCTCGTCTCTCTCAAGATGCAGAGCTGCGCGTTTCATGCCCCGATTCCTGCTTCTTCCCGCTTCAATCGACTCGAGACTCTTGTTCTGGACTGTGTTGATATACCGACTGAAGCGTTCGCCTCTTTGCTTGATTCGTCGCCATTTTTGGAGAATCTCAGCTTATCTTCTTGCAGGTACATAACTCTTAAATCTCTTTTACATGAAGATGGACATAGAAAATACTTTATAATTTAATGAATAATCAATTAATTATGTAGGAAATTGACTCGTATTGCCATCTCATCTCCTTCAATAAAGGTGATCGCCATTTCTGCTTCTGAAGATTTGGAGAAGTTTGTGATAATAAATGCTCCTAAGTTAAGGCATTTCACATACTTTGGAGAGTTTGCTAAGCTTGGTCCATTGGACCAGGTCCAGGAGACTTTAGAAGAAGCTGTGCTGATTTCAAATGAAGAGAGACCTTTTGAGAATAAACGCAAATGGAGGGATTTTATTTATGCCCTAAAAAATGTTGAAGTCCTTTGTATTGGCGCTTGGTTTTTGCAGGTTTCATTTCATTTTTTACCCATTTTTACTGTTTGAATCATTTAATTGAATCTTAATTATCTTTTTGTAATTGCACAAATTTTTATTGTTAATTATTTGTTTCAATTCTTTTATAGTATGAGTTAGAAAGGAATCTGAAATATGGAAATCAAATGCCATTTTTTAAGAATCTGAGAGAGCTTCATTGGTGGCCGGTATTTAAGGAGGGTTTTGGGCCAACTTTAGCTAACCCTAAATTTTCAATCCGTGCCCTAATTTCTGTCCTTCAGAACTGCCCTACTCTAGGGTTTCTTTGCATCCATGTAAGTTTTAGAAGCTTCGCTTATATTTCCTATTTTTGGCATTCATTTGACACTTGCCTTGTTTTATTTAATTTTATTCATTATTTGTTTTTTCATTTGTTTATACATGTATAGATTATAATGACCTGCTATTTATGTTTAATGATATATTTTGTAAACATTCCAATTATAACATATAAAATTATTGGTAAAATTACGTACAATTTGGTGATTATATGGTTGACTTGATATTCCTATGATTATATTTAAATAATCATAAAATGGCAAATTACGGTTTTAGCACTTAACCAAAATTTTCTGCTAAATATTTATTATTTTTTAATTAATAAATTTTTTTTTCAGTTGAATTATTATTGGGAGCAGTTTGCAGAGGATATGAAATCCGACGATTATTTATTCGATTTGGATTACTCTTCTGATGAAAATTCAGAAGAATTTGAATTAGAAAATTTTCAGGGTCTTAAATTTAATTTCACCACTCTAAAATCGGTGAAATTAATCGAATATTCGGGCAAAAAAGAGGAAAAATCTGATAATTGATTTTTTGCTCAATTGCGTGAAAGAGCTTGAATCTCTTGATGTTTATTATGTGCGTGATATTGAATTGTCGGAAAGAGAAATAATGTCGTCAGAATTTAGAACTCGACATGAAATGTCTCTTTCGAATTGTTCTATTTCCTTTGAGGAGCTTCTTCCTTTGAATCCTTGCTATCATTATGATTACATGTTGTGCTACAAACGGTTCGATGAGGTTTAGGGTTTAAGATTCAGGGTTTATGGATTGGGGGTTTAGCGTGTATATATAGTTTTGTTTTTTGTTGGTATTTTGGAGATTTGGATGGTTTTATTTTTGAAGAATGAGGACTCATGGAGTTTTTTTGTTTTAAGTTATGTTTATATAAAGAAAATTTAAGAACAAAACAAGCCATGTTTATTTCAAAAAACCTTGCATTTCAAACATTTCTTTTTTTTGTTCATGTTTTTTTTTGAATGGGAGCTTGAGGTGAGTGATCCCACACTCAAGTATTTAATTAATTATAAATAAAGGTTAACGAGTTTATTTTTTTTTTGTTCATGTTGGTTGTTGAAACAGAGGAGACTAGAGAAATATTACAATGTGAAAAAGCATGATGTGCCTGAGGTAGCTGAAGACACTGTTAGTTGAGACATCAAATTAGCATGAAATGTTGGTGTATAAATATTTGGATAATATGACTAATAAAACTATTTATGTCAAATAGAAATAAAATTATATTGAAAGTATTGAGAAATTGGAAAAAACAAAAAAATAGAAAAGATCAATGGATTAAGTGATGTTTTAGATAAAATCAATGAGTATTACATTTTGAAGGGAGCCTCACAAACCTTAACCAAGTATAACTTAGAATATTGAAGTTTTGAGACAAATACACAATATAATGTGTACTGTCTTAAACACTTAACAAAAAGATAGATTGGGTAATAGAGATAAACATAAGATAGTGTATTCTTTTTGAAAAAGTCATCTTTTATTATAATTGACAAGATAAAGTCACTTGTTTTGTAACTAAATCAGATATTTATTCAATATGTTTTCAGACTATTAATAATGAAAGATTTACATAACCTTGCTTTCTTTAATATCCACAATAACAAGCTATAAAATTTTAATCCCGGACTGACACTGCCCGGACATGCAGCCGAAGAAATTACACTAACATGTTATTTATATTGTTAGAATTATCCACTATTCTAACTTCTCTTGAACAATTTAATTTTTCCTTAAATAAACATACTTAATAAAAAATGCTAATTAATTTTTCCTTATGTACCATTCATGAAGTAATCTGTTTTTGTACTAAACAATATTAATACTTCACAGAGCACCTTATAATGGATTGGAAATTACGGGTGTATTGTTTTAGGAAAACCCAAATTTAAGATTGGTACATGGGTTCCTAGGCAGCAGCATAGTGACACCCTTTCTTATCCATGCTGCATCTGGATTGCAACTTGGTCTTAGTTTTTAAGCTAGCGGTTCCATTTCGTAGTGTTTTGAAAGTAAGAAAAATGAGGTATGTTTTTTAAATTTTATATTGTGGTGTTGACGGAAAAAATATACATAATTAAGTAATGCGAAATTCTTGTATTTATTAATCAGACATTCGCTGATACTTTTGTTAAGTGTTTCCTGTCAATAAATGAAACTTTAGCAAAAATAAAATCGAAGGAGTGCGAGATTCGATTGATTTGAATTTGGCAGCTGATTAATATTGTGTTTTGATCGGATAATGAGGGACATTGGGCGGTTTGGAGTTCAAGAGAATTTATTTTTCTTTTATTTCCGTAATGACTGTTCTTTTGGTGGCCATTATTGGCCCTCTGGTTATAGTTTCTGAATAAATAATAAACTTAACATGACATACCTAGCAGAAATATTACAATTACAATGTCAAAAAGCATGAATTATCACTGGCACTAAAGGCACTGTTAGTTGAGGCATCAAATTTGCATGAAATGCTGGTGTATAAATATTTGAATTGTATGGCTAATAAAAAGTTAAACTAGTTTATGTCAAATAGAAATAAAAATATCAAGAAATTAATCTTGAGAAATTGGAAGAAACCAAAAATAGAAATACCTTATATAAATTTCATAAAATTCCAACGCAGTATTATATTTTCAAGAGAATTGTCTCGCATACCTTAATGCTACCAAACATATCAAAAGAAAATATTGAAGTTTGACACGAACATGCGTAATAATATAGTGTCTTAACACTTGAAAAAAGAGATAGATTTAGTATAGAATAACATAAGATAATTTTCTTCTTTCAAAAAGTCATTTTTTATTATAATTGGTTGGATAAAACCACTTAACGTTAACTCAGTTATTTATTCAATATGTTTTTAGGCTATATGTTAATAATGAAAGATTAAACACATAACTTGGTTTCTTTAATATCCACAATAACAAGTTTTAAAATTTTAATTCTGAACTCACATTGTCCGGACATGCATCGCAACCAAATAGAATAGAAATTACACCGTGTTATTAATACTATTAGAATTAACCACTGCTATTCTAACATCTCTTGAACAATTTAATTTTTCCTTAAATAAACATAAGTGAAAAATGTCAACTAATTTTTCCTTATGTACCATTTATTAAATAATATGTTTTTGTACGATCCAATATTAATACTTAGCAGAGCATCTTATAACGGATTGGTAATTCCGGGTGTATTGTTTTATGAAAACCCAAATGCAGGATTGGTACATGGGTTCCTAGGCAGCAGCATAATGCCACTTTTTCGTATCCAGGCTGCATTATGGGTCCATTTCGTAGTGTTTTGAAAATAAGAAAAATGAGCTAATATCCATAGTGCGCAGAATCATGTGGCAAAAATGTTGTGTTATTTTCAGCTGTATTAATATTGTAGTATTGACAGAAAAAAAATTATATATAATATTCGAGTAACGCGAAATTCTTATATTTAACTTTTGAAACATTTGTTGATATACATACCTACTAGAAATATTATAATGTCAAAAAGCATGAAGTTGCAAGTACCACTGAAGGCACTGTTAGTTGCGATCAAATCAGCATGAAATGCTGTTGTATAAATATTTTGTAAATTTGTATGGCTAATAAAAGTTAAACTAGTTTATGTCAAATAGAAATAAAAATATCAAGAAATTAGTCTTAAGAAATTGGAAGAAACCAAAAGTGGAAAAGATCAATCAATTTAGTGACATTTGAGAGAAAAGTCCGATGCTTCCAATGCAGTATTACATTTCCAAAGGAAAATTGCCTAACATGCCTTAATGAGGCTAAGCAAAAGAGAGAAAATATTGAAGTTTGAGACGAACACATTTATAATTAGTGCCTTGACAATTCAAAAGAATTTAGATTGGGTAATGGAAAATAACTTGAAAAGTCATCCTTTATTATTTTTGGCAGGATAGAATCATTTTAGAAACAAGAAATATTTCTGGTGCTATGAATATATGAAGTTCTGTAACTAAATCACTTATTTATTCGATACATTTACAAGCTATTAATTAATAATGAAAGAGTAAATAAGTGAACTTGTTTCCTTTTAAAATATCCATGATAACATGCTTTAAACTTTTGATAATAAGAAAAATAAGCTAATGGTCCACAAAATGCAAAATCTTATGTGCTAGAAATATTTTTAGATGTTTGTAGTGTTGACAGAAAACATATAATGAAGTAACCATAAATTCTTGTATTTATTAATACTTATCTTGCACGCTTTGGATATAGCCATATAGGAGGAGTTCAATCCTTCTACTTTGTTTTAGACTAGCCGTCTTATTTCTTCTAGGGTACATTTTAATCTTCTAGAAAGCTCATATATTTCATATATATCAAAATAAATGTATATGTGATCATGAACATGCCCAATATACTTGTATTAAAATCAACTTACATGATAAACTTAGCATGACATACATAGTAGAAATATTACAATGTCAAAAAGCATGAAGTTGCATGAAGTACCATTGAAAGCACTGTTAGTTGAGACATCAAATTAGCATGCAATGTTTGTGTATAAATATATTGATTGTATGGCTAATAACTAAGAGTTAAACTAGTTTATGTCATAAAAAAACAAAAATAACATGAAATTAGTCTTGAGAAATTGGAAGAAACCAAAAGCACAAAATATCAATAGATCAGGTTTGGTGCGGAATAATATACACGAGTCCAATGCTTCCAATGCAGTATTACATTCTCAATAATATATATAAGTCCGATGCTTCCAATGCAGTATTACATTCTCAAGAGAATTGCATCACATATCTTAACAAGGCCAAACATCGGAGAGAAAATCTTGAAACATGTGACAAATATGCATTACAATATAGTGTCTTAACACAAGCTGAATATGGATTGGGTAAAATAGAGAATAACATAGGATATTGTCTTTTTTTCAATCTTCTATTAACATTGGCAACTAAAATCAAATAAAGTTTTGTAACTGAACTAATTATTTATTATCTTCTTGCCGACATTGTAAGAAAAAAATTTGGGGAAAAATTTATTGGAAAAAAACATTATTAAAGAAAGATAAGAAAATCAGACTTGAAGGGTTATAAATAATATTTTCCGAGTCCATTTGTTTACATAAAGTCTTACATATTTTTTACCATTTTCATTAGAAAATCAATAACCTGGGAGAGGGGTAATATTTTCCAAGCCCATTTGGTTAGAAAATCAATAATACTGTTTTTACCTTTTGCACATGTTAGATAGTCAGAAACTTTGTGATACAAATCTCCAAGAATTGCTTCATCCCATTATGGACACATTAAAAGATTGCTCTTTCCCTTCATACCACAAAATTTACACTCCTAACAGCACGACACAAATCAAGATTTCACAACCATCTAGTCTGTTAAATCCTACAAATCTATACATAAAAAGAATACAAAAAGAACTACTTCACAGAACCATTCATAAAAAAAAACAAATAACATACTATATCAAACAAAACACAAACCCTCTTTCCTTCTTCAAGATTGATACAAGTCCCAATCAAAACTAGGGTTTGAAAACACCTCATAATCTGTCGGCCCATCCACAAAACTCTCGACGCTCTGCAAACCTTCTAGAAGCGATCTTTGATTCCTTCCCACACTCGATTTAATCAAGAAAAAGAAAAACAAAATCCCAAGCGTCAAAATCGCCTCCAATTTCATCTCGTCTCCTTGCACCGAAAAGTAAAGCAACATGGCCAACAAGAAACAAACTACACAAATTTGCATCACGCATAAAACCAAGTCCATCAACTTTCCGTCATTATCGGACGGAAATCCTCTCACACGATACACAAAGAGAAAATTATACTTGTCGACCAAGTAACGATAGCCGAAATAAACCGCTCCAACCGGTACAACTAAAGGCGCGAAGAGAGAGTAAATTAAGGTCAAGGCGAAAATCGTGAGGTCAAAAGCGTAGTATTGCGCAAAGTCAAAGGTTTGACTCGGCGCGTGAAAACTCCGATTCGTTGGGTATATCGAAAGGTCTTGCCCTAACCCTAATTCCAAATTTGAGCTTTCGGATTGAATTAAAGGAGTTCTTAAAGTAGTAATTCCTTCTCCGTTCGAACTTTGCTCTAACGGAAAATCCTCATTTTCTTCCGGAACCAATTGCACCATATCGTTTTTGCTAAATTTCTTCAAAATGTTCTTAATCCAAGGTATCGGCGCGAGTAAATCGAACGAAATCCCCAAAAAGGTGCACGTGATGAGAAAAGCTAAAGAAGAGAGAGAAGATCTAGAGAGAAAAGACGGGCTCAAATACTGTTCGATTCTCTTGCAATCTTGCCAATCATCCAAATAACATTTCCCCATTCGTAAAAACAAACTCTCCAAAGAAGACTCAACAAGAGCTCTCAAAAGAATCAAATTCACAAGAAAAAAGCAAACCATTTTGAGCAAAGCCGCTCTTTGCTCGCCCGAAACGGTGAGGTGGCACTCAAATTTCGAAAAATAAGATAATACGGACGGAATAATTACATACATGCTAACAAATATAAGAACATTAGGCAAAAATTGAACCATAACAGTCCAAAACCAACTGGAGCCCTCAAGCCAGTCCAACCAAGACTTAGCCTGGTCCAGCGCCTCAGCATTAATTATCCTAGCCGCGTTTTGCATGCCGCTAATTATCGCTAAAGGCGAGCTAAAAAACAAAAGCATCAAAATCAAGCATGAATAAACCGCGACTCGGCGTAAAATTAATGAGATTTTATTCAGCCCTAAATGGTTCCAGTAAATATCCGAAGCGGGTGGGGCCCGTTCGACTTTCCACCCGCTTCGGCCGAGCTGTAATTCCATTACTGGGAAAAATTGGCCAGTTGGCCTCTGTTTTTTTCTCTCTGTTCTGAAATCTTTTACCGCTTTGTTGGCTGTATAAACGTCTTTGAATACCACAAATGCGATTCCTGCACCTGGTGCGCGGTTTTGTTGGTAGTCAGAAAGTTTGCTTGATAAAACGAGCTTCTTTGTTTGGAGCCTTCTGAGCCGATCCTCGTCAGAAAAGCCGAGCTTTTGGGTCAGTTTTGCGAATAGGTCCTTGGATTTCGCCCAAATTGGGTGGGAGGTTTGGGGGATTTGAAAGGGGGTGGATTCATCGAACGGGTTTTGGGAATTGAGGCGAGATTCTAATTGGGCGATTTTGGAAGTGGTTTTGGTCCATTCAGTTGTTAAATACTCTAAAGAGCAAAGATCGAACGGAACGATTACTCTGTAAATCTTACCAGGGTATTTATGCTGGAAGTATTCTTCTAGTTGGGCTTTATCACTTGCGAGAGATTTCGGGATTCCTTGTATCATGATCGTGAAAATCGCGACTGAACTGATGCTTGAATGGCTAGGGTTTCCATTTCCATCTCTGAAACGAGTCGTACGTAAATCATTCTCAAGTTTCGTGATACCAAAATGGGAAATACCAACAATTACAGCAGCCAGCAGAAGATAGATCCACAGAAGCGGAGACGATTTCGATATATGAGAAATCGTCGTCTCAGCGAACTGATCCGACACCTGATTCGATCCAAGCAAATTCAAAGGCAAAACCACAACAAGAGCAATCACAGAAGCAAACCCCAACACCAAAAACGCCGACCTCTCGAAAAGCAGAAACTGAGCCGCGTCGGCGCCGCAGTGAAGCGCGATCTGGCTGGAGGTCGTGTGGTAAACGGACAAGAGCTTGGTGAGAAGCGCGGAGGGCCCGGGGAAGCGGCGGTGGTCGGAGCGGAGCTTGACGAGGAGGAAGAGGAGGACGCACGAAGCGGCGCCGATTGCGGAGATGTTTATGAGGTACTGGATGCTGCCGTACCACGCCGCCGCGTCCTCGCCGGCGTCGGGCGGGAACGCCGTGATGAAGGACATTGAGAAGGAAGATGGAGAGATTATTGAAAGATTGTTGTTGTTGTTGTTGCTGTTAAGGTATCATTGAGAAGAGGATTGATTGATTGAAGGGGAATTGTGGAGTGGGTTCTCTAATGGCGTGAGAACCTGAGCTGAGACATAATCTGATTATTGTTAATTGGGGAATTTGTATTTGGGGAAGAAGATACGGGCAAGATGCCATTATGTGGACGTATTTATGTGGAATTATATGATAATTGATGAATGACTAGTATAATTAGAGACCAGTAAAGTTGAAGTGGTTTCATAGTTTTATTTTTGTACTTTATTAAATCAGTTTTTAATGAGCAATGAAGGAATTAAAATCAGAGGCCGCATACTGAGTCATACATAGGTAGTTACAATTTATTTTAGAATGGTTCAATATCCTAACAGTTTTTTTTTTCTTTTTTCTGATCACAAACATGACAATTGAGTATTGGCAAAGACATGTTTCAAAAATTACAGATTGTGAGCACAGGCGAATCGTAGAGACTGAGGAGTTTTGGCTAGTTAAGAGTATAATAATAATCATAATTAAAAATTTCATATAACCACCAAATTCAGTCGCCGATTGTGGATCATCGAAATTACGTGTATGTTTATTCAAACCAGAAGTTAGTTAAATAATTAGTGAATGATTTAGTAAAGTAGCTCCATTGCTATTATTATGTGAAATGTAAATAGTATTGCATTTGAATAAATCAAGAGACATATAAAGAACTTCAATTAGCAATTAGCATGACAATTTACAAAAGAAGTTCATCCAACAGTGTACATAAATTTTTGAGGAATACTTTGCTTTCTCAACTATTAGTAAAATATGTATATGATAAGATCTGATTTAACCTATCATGTTCATTCAAACTGCTCATTGATTGCTGTTCTAATTGAATTTCGGCCGATTTTTATGCCTCTTTTCTTTCATCTCTTTTGTATTTTGCTCTTTTCTGAATTCAAATTCACGCAGAAATTGTTGACGAACTTGACTAGCTGCAAATGTGCGGACATGCATCGCCAGAACAAAAGAAAAATAATTATAAATCATAATTTTTCATATTTTCAGAGGTTTATTCTGGTATTATTATGGGTTTTGACTTTTTGAGTGTCATATTGCTATCTCTGTTGACAGAAATAAATTAAAAAAAGGAAAATGAAGTATTGTTCAGTTTGCCACATAAATAAGCATGCCGATTCACTAATGGCATGTCAACAATTAACAATTAAATCATTTAACAAAATAAAAAGATGAAGGGCCTAATTGAACAAAAAAAAATGAGGGAATATATGAACATATCCAATAGTTGTAAAATCATTTTTTTTCTCAACTAAAATACACTTACCTTAGTGCTAAAGCTGGTTCTTGGCGAACTTTACGCGGACTCAGCTTCATATACAATCCCTAAATCCAAAAAAAAATAATAATAATAATTTTGATTTTCAAAATTAAAAACCATGCAAAAAAATGAATTTAGCTCACATTGGTTGTATGGATGGTTGCACCAGTCGTCATATTGATCTTTTGATCCGCAACTAATTCAAATTCCATTTTTTGCAAAACAACAGCAAATGCTACAATCGCTTCTAGCAAAGCAAATTGGTCTCCAACACATTTACGCGGCCCGCCACTAAACGGAATAAATCTAAAATTGACAAAAAAAAAGAACTGTTAAAATATTACATAAATTTCACATAGAAGAATAATGATGTGAGAAAGAAGAAAAGAATGAGAGAACCTGAAATCTGTGTTGGATTCATTGGGAATCGGTCCATCTAAGTCGAATCTGTCCGGATCAAATTCATCTGCTCTGTCCCATACCTTTAATTAGAGAAATAATCAATAAATTTAAGGGGTAATTTTTCATATGTACTTTTAACAAAATCTTAAAATATCATGCATACCCTTACAAAATGAGAAATATTTTAGATACCCCTTACAAAACATCATAAATATCACATATATCCCTACAATTCTTAAAAATGTCATATATATATATATATATATCCCTCCTTTACATATTTGCTTCAAAACAAATCCTCAAGTTACTCTCACTTCACTATTGTTTACTTATTTGTTTATTTATAGACATGTAAATAATAACCGAGATAATTCAGACATTTATGATGACATTTCTCGTGTGTTTGCCCGTGATATTTCACATTATGGAGGGATATTCGTGTTATTTTGAGGTTCCATATTATTACATTACATGTGAAATTCTGCTAAAAGTATATAAAAATGAATTGAATAATAGCACATCATTAAAGTACCTGATTTGAATGGTGAATATTGTAAACAGAAATCATGATATCTTGACCAGCCTTAATTTTGTAGTTTCCTGGAAGCACATCGTCAACAATCGCTCTTCTTATTAACACCTTTAATTCAATTCAAACATAATTATTGTAATTATTTGATATAAAATTATCCAATTATCAGTGAAAAATTGCATCGACCAAGTTTCACTATCACATCAATATATAAAGTATTATTGTAATTATTTGATTCAATTCAAACATAATTATTGTAATAATTTGATATAAAATTATCCAATTATCAGTGAAAAATTGCATCGACCAAGTTTCACTATCACATCAATATATAAAGTATTAATTGCCCAATCATGTAAATAATTAGTTTCTTCTTTTATTTCACAACATTAGAAATAGTATCAAATTGGCATACGAAATAAAATCAATTTCTAATTTCCTTTCATACATTTCAAAATATATTGTCATATATTTTGTCTCTTTCACACATAAAGCATCTTTTTTATACTTTTATGTCATGAAAGAATAAAGTCATAAATTAATATGAAAATAGACTGTCATATACTTTGTCTCGTTCACACATAAAGCATCTTCTTTATACTTTTATGTCATGAAAGAATAAAAAAAAAATAATAATAATAATTTACCGGTGGGTGAGGATAAAGTCGCATCGACTCATTTAAACACCGCATCAAAAATTTGAGATTTTTTATATCTTCATATTTTGGAAGTCTTCCTTGCAAAACTCGGTCAACCTCCTCTTGAGCTTTTTCTAAACTCTTTGGATCCTTCAAACAATAATAAATATGTTTAGAGAAATTTTCATATATGTCCTTACGTAAATTAAATATCTCAAGTTTCTTATTTTATGTTTTACTTTACCTTACTTAATAGATAAATCGTCCATGTGAGAACCGATCCAGTTGTTTCATGACCGGCAACTAACATCGATAAAAGATCATCTCTCAATTGAACGCTTGAAACCTACATTAACCAACATAAATTACCTACTTAGAGTTTGAAAAATTACATTATTTCGTAAAAAAATGTGATATAATAGGCAAAATACCTCATCACGGCTGGCGAGAAGAAATCGAAGGATGCTCGGATCGGACTCGTTTATATATTCTTCCCCCTCAATTTGTTCATTTTCAGCCTCGACCATTTTTTTGCATTTTGCAATTAGGTCCTCGACTTGTTCTCTTATTATTCTGACCGCTCGCTCCGCCTTTATTTGACGTGGAATTATTTTGCAAAGAAAGCCTATCTAACAGGACGGATAAAAAACTAATTTATAAAAGACTGCGTAATTTAAAATCTCAAACCTAATTAAATTGGTGACGTGGCAGTTGATTTTGTGATACGTAAGTGAGTGACATGTCAAAAACCAATGAGGTGACAATATAATTTGAAAAAAATAAAAATTAGAAAATTAGTACTATGTGCTATTGGCAAAAAAAAATCTTATGACATGCGGCAGAATTTTATTGCCACATCATCTACTTTTGTTGCTGAAAGGTGAAAATAATGTGTTTTTCAAATTTTATTGCGACATCATCTACTTTTGTCAACTGCCACATCATCAATTAATTGATAAAGGGGTTATATGTGAACAAAGACAGAATACGAGGGAGAAAAGTGAATAAAATCAATAACTGAGGGACTAAAATCGGACTTTTTCGAATTTAAAACTACACACAAATAAACCTTCCAATATGGCAAAATATAGTGGCCCTTATCTTCATAGTTTTTTTTTTTTTTTTTGCAATTTTGGCTAAAGCAGGTTTTGTTCTTGCAATTTCAGCATAATGCATGGTTTCTTTTGCAATTTCAGCACAAGACATGGTTTCCATTTTGCAAATTTCCCTAATATAAATTTTTAAAAGATAAATTTGCAAAAAAGCCCCTATATTATACCGAAATCGTAAAAAACCCTATAATATTGGAAATTGCAAAACAAAACCCTACATTATTGCCATAATTGCAAAAAGGCCCCTAACGTTAGTTACAAACTAACACCGTTAGTTTTCTCTCATAATTATTTGAGAAAAAAATTGAAGTTGGGGGGCTTCTTTGCAATTTCAATAATATAGGGGCTTTTGTGCAATTTCGGCATATAGTAGGCCCTTTTTTTGCAAAATTCTCAATTCTAAGGGGCTTTTTTTGCAAATTTCCCCAATATAAATTTTAAACGAGAAATTTGCAAAAAAAAAAAAAGCCCCTACATTATACCGAAATTGCAAAAAAGCCCCTACATTATCGGAAATTGAAAAAACAACCTACATTATTACCAAAATTGCAAAAAAGCCCCTACCGTTAGTTTTTCTATTAAAGAAAAATATTAAATTTTAGGGGCTCGTTTTGCAATTTCCAATAATATAGGGGCTTTTTTTGCAATTTCAGCATAATACATGGGCTTTCTTACAAATTCTAACCTAATTCAAAACCACACACAAACAAACCTTCCAATAAGGCAAAATATCGGTGGCCCTAAGCTCGGTCTCCTTCAGCGCGGTATGCACCGCCTCGATAACCGGACTATCCGAGTCGAGCGAGTCAAAATGATAATTAAACAAAGATCGATCAAGTCCAAAGTTAATTGAGAGAATTTCGCCTCCATCTTCACGGCCTCGCCGTTGGAGATATAAGGTTGGATTTTTTTTTTTTTTTTTTTTTTTTTGCAATTTTGGCATTAAAGTAGGTTTTGTTTTTGCAATTTCAGCATAATGCATGGTTTCTTTTGCAATTTCAGCATAATGAAGGGGCTGTTTTTCAAATTTACCAATATAAAATAACGAGAAATTTGCAAAAAAGCCCCCACGTTATGCCGAAATTGCAAAAAAGCCCCTATATTATTGGAAATTGCAAGAAATTACCATTAGTTACAAACTAACACCGTTCGTTTTCTATTATAATTATTTGAGAAAAAAATTAAAGTATAGGGGCGTCTTTGCAATTTCCAATAACGCAGGGGCTTTTGTGCAATTTCAGCATAATACATGGGCTTTTTGCAAATTTCCCTAATATAATTTAAAACTACATAAATACCTTCCAATAGGGCAGAATATCGGTGGCCCTGAGCTCGGTCTCCTTCAAGGCCGTATACACCGCCTCGATAACCGGACTGTCCGAAGCGAGCGAGTCAAAATCATAGTTAAACAGCGATAAGCCAATCACATCAAGAGTTAATTGAGAGAATTTCGCCTCCATATTTACGGCCTCGCCATTCAAAATATGCGGCTCGAGCTTCTCTACTAATCTCTCGGCGCATTTATTGAAGACTTTGTCGACCATTACGGATAGGAATTTTTTGTGGAGAGACGGAAGGACGGCCTTTCGCCTTACCTAAAAAAGTGTTAAAAGGATAAGGATGTAACTTGTGAGTGTGTGATGTAATTGGATTTGAGATTTTGGGTGAACTTTTTGGTCCGTGTGATTTGTAGAATTGTGGACCTGAATTTAAGGAAGTGGCTGATATCGTTAATAATTGTTTAAAATAAAATATGTTCTCTATTTTATGTTGTTATTTAGAAAGAGTCATATAAGCAAAATAGAGGGGAAAAATAGCCATTTGAAAAAATATTTAAAAAAAAATCACATGGGCGAATTGGTTATTTAAAAAAAAAATTAACAGTGTTAACTACTTATGCTAAGTCGGGAAAAACAGTGCACAATTCTATAGAGTAAAAAGTTAAATCAATAGTAAAAGGACTGAATTGCAATCCCATTAATGTACGGGAACTAAGTAAAGGTGCATTTATCCTAAATAAATTTCCCCAAATTAAACAAACAATACCAAATCAAGAACTTCAAAACCAAACCAACCTTACCATCCAAAGAGAACCTTCAGCAGTAGCAAAACCCGACCCGAACAAAAACTCCGACACTTCCGAAACGAGCCCTTTCGCATATATACTCCCGTAATTCCTCAGCACGTGTTTGGCTACAGACGGATCGCTGACCACCACGAAATTCCTCGGCCCGGCCGCGAGCCGGTACACCGGCCCGTTCTCCACCATCCATTTGTACAGGGGCAGGAACAGGGCGCCGCCCAGCAGGTCCGACACGTCGTCGAGCTTCGCGTTGGCGATCGGGATGTTGGATTCGTCCGGAGGCGAGAGGGAGCGGGTGAGGGAGGTCAGCCAGTCGGGGCTGACCCACGACCGGTCGTTTTTGGGGGGTTTGGGGAGAGAAGCGGTGGTGCGGAGTGAAGAGCGGAGGTTGCGGCGGCGGAGAGGCGAAGGGAGGAGGAGAGGGGAGGAAGAAAGAAGAGTTAAGGTGGCCATGGTGAGGAGTGTTTTGTGATGATGAGAAAGGATTATGATTTATGATGGTCCGTTGGGAGATTAAATTGGAGGCTGTTATTCGGCCGGGTTTGCTAGGAAATATGAGTTGGGAATTTTGTATAAAGCCCCTGAATTGTGATATATTATAAATTTATGTCTTTGCGGTATTGAAACTTGGATGAGGACCTCTCTATTTTTTATAAGTTCAAAAATTAGTTCATGACATGAGTAAAGCAGAATAATTTAAAGGAGTTTTTCTATAGAGAGCCCTAATTGTAATTGCTTCCCAACCCTCTTGATATGGTCAACAAATGACGTATGCAAATCATGTGGTAAGCGGACGGAGTCTAATTTACGAATTTCATGATTTTCTCTTTTTTTTAATAAAATTTTTTGTATCTTTTTTTGAAAGGAAAACTCTAGTTTGCCTCTACTAGTAACGATGTGGTCATGATGACGCCAGAAATGGTAACACATGGGTCCATTATTAGAGAAAGCTAGTTTTGCAAATTTGTAAGTAGATTTGTGAATTTTTAAACATGTCTTTTTCCAATGCAGCATGATGTGATTGATAGATGAATAATATGTGTACTCTATTTTATTAAAACATGTCTAACTATTGATAATAGTAAAAAGTCGGTCTAATTACTGCTGATAAAGTGACAACATTTTTATTTTAGTTAGTAAACTAGACCGGCAGCATATGGTCATGCGACATGTTCTATCTTTGGTGTATGCTATTCGTTACACACTTGGTGCATGTAAGAATTTGTTGATTTGGCATCTCATAAAAGCTCCCCTTGTTATATGAAGGAAAATATGAAATAATTAGTTTTCCATTTACTAATTATTTATGGCAAATATGAAATAATTTTCTAATTATTGATCTTAGAAGCATGTCTAAGAAGGTAAAACGTGGAGGTTTTTCCTGCTAACTTGATTATTTTGTGTGGGGAGAGAAATGGGGATTTAATTTCGTCGGGCCTATTTGTCAGATAAAGTCATTATCATCACGATCTACTAGTCAGTATTAAATGTGATGTTACCATAAATAACTCTAGTAATATCCACTTTTCATCACTATATGATATATTTCTTCTAAACGACTCCATGCCATATCATGTTTATATAAAATTTCATGATGTCTAGTACTTTTTTTTGTTAACTACACTCTACTTAGAAATTCATAAAATCACCTTGTAAAGGGTGAAATTCAGTTTTCTTTGACATTGAATCTCTCACTTATCAATTACCATAGATGTATGAATGATGCCATCACCACTCAAGTGGGGCAATCCATGGTCTAAACATAATTTTCCTAGTTTAAAAGTGCTCTGATGGTAAGGACTAGATTTTTAATTTCTTAGAAATGATTAAGTTTTTGTGTAATTTTCAACATTGCAGAGGTTAGTTTTCATTGTCCAATTTAGGTATCATGCAGGGCCCTTTATGCAAGAGATTCTTCTTCCCTTCTCTCCCTTGCGGCTTGCGCTTGCCCCCTCACATTCCCGCCTCCCTTCAGCTCAGCTAAAACAAAAACACTGTTGACAAAATAACTACACCGCCATTAGAGTATCTTAACCGTTGCTCAAACTCTACTCTCTTTCTCTTCTCTTCCCCTTTCACATTCATTAGCCAGCCATGGCGTTTTCCTTCGTTTCTACAGCTACCACTTCTCAAACAATCCTTCTGAGCTCACGCAAAGAACCTCCGCCTAAGAACCACCAGCTCAACGCAACCGCTACACAATCCAATCCCAAAACGAAGAGACAATTTAAACAATACAGAGAAGATATACATATCACACGAAGGATTGTTTCATATGTGGACTCAGGCCGGATGGAGGAAGCATTAAAGCTGTTCGACAGTGTGAAGAAACCAATTTTATTCCATTGGAATATTATCATAAGGGGTTACGCTAAAACAGAGCTTTATGAAGAGGCCATTCAGTTTTATGACCGTATGCAGAGTGCTGGTGTGAGAGCTGATAAATTCACCTTCCCTCCTCTCATCAAGTCTTGCACAGGATTAGCGGCCATTGATGAAGGGTTAAAAGCTCATGCTAGATTGATTAAAACTGGATTATGTTCTGACTTATTTGTTTGTAATTCTCTTATAACCATGTACTCAAAACTGGGGCTGATTACTGATGCTCAAAAGGTGTTTGATACAATGCCTGTGAGAGACCTCATCTCTTGGAATTCTTTGATCGATGGGTTTGTCTTAAATGGACATGAGACAAAGGCTTTGTCTTTTTTCAGAGAGTTCAGCAATTCAGTAGGTGAGAAACACGAGCATTGTAGTGTAATGAGTGCATTGGCAGCTTGCGCCATGAAGATTTCTTCTAAAAGCGGGAGAGAAATCCATTGTTACACGATTAAGCATGGATTTGAAAAAGATGTGAAGGTCGCGACTTCTATTCTTGACATGTATTGTAAATGCGGCCAAATGGGTCGTGCTCAAAAGGTGTTCGATGAAATGTCTGTAAGAACTCTAACCACATGGAACTCTCTCATTGGTGGATATTCAATCAATAAACAACACGATAAAGCGGCATTTTGCATGGTAGAAATGCTTGGCGAGAATATGGAACCAAATTCAATCACAATGTTAAACCTTTTGACTTCTTGCGCTCAGTCTGAAAGCATATCGCTCGGAAAGTCAATTCATGCGTATTGTATCAAAAGATGTTTAATTCCTCATTTACGTTTGGAAGCCACATTGAATGATATGTACGGAAAATGCGGCGATTTGAGATCGGCCCAAGAATTGTTCGATCGAATGGTAGAAAAGAATTTGGTTTCATGGAATACCATGCTTGGTGCTTATGTGAAGAAAGAAAAGTACAAAGAAGCAATATCCCTCTTTATTGAGCTATTAAACGGGCTTTTAAAGCCCGATTTATTTATCATGGCGAATGTATTGCCAGCCTATGCCGAGCTGGCCTCATTGAGGCATGGAGAGCAGATCCACAGTTATGTGGTTAGGCTAGGCTACACGGACCAAATTATTGTCATGAACTCAATTGTTTATATGTACGCAAGATGTGGTGATATGAAAAGATCGAGACAAGTTTTCGATAGAGTGTCGAAAAGGGATATAATAACATGGAATACAATTCTTATGGGGTACGGAATTCACGGATTCGGAAACGAGGCTTTGGATTTATTCTCATGTATGAAAACTATCGGGGTGAGACCAAACGCGAGCACATTTGTCTCGGTCTTGACGGCTTGCAGTGTATCTGGATTAGCTGATCAGGGCTGGATTTTGTTCAAAGCGATGCAAGACGATTATGGCATAACACCTCATGCCAAGCATTACGGTTGCATGGTTGATTTGTTAGGCCGTAAAGGGGACCTAAATGAAGCGTTGAAATTCATAGAAAGCATGCCTTTGGCCCCTTCGGCTAGCATTTGGGGCTCTTTATTAACGGCAAGTAGGAATAGGAATAATTTAGAAATCGCTGAGTTGGCAGCGGAGCGAATCTCAGAATTGGAGCATGATAACACGGGTTGTTATGTGTTATTGTGTAGCATGTATGTTGATGCGGGCCGATGGGATGATGTGGCTCGTGTGAGAAACCTCATGAGAGAGAAGGGGTTGAGAAAAACAGTTGCTAGCAGCTTGGTTGAGTTACCTACCAAGACTCGTACATTTGTTAATGGTGATCTGTCGCATGCTGAAAGCCAAATTATTAACGAAGCGTCTGATATCTTGTCGAGAAAGATTGGGGAAAAGATGGATCGATTTAACAATGTTTTTGACCCGACATATGTTGGGGCTAAGAAAGCAACGTTGGTTAACAGACACAGTGTGAGACTCGCTGTTGTTTTTTCGTTGATTTCATCTGCAATTGGGACACCAGTGTTCGTGAAGAAAAACGTGAGAATTTGCAATGTTTGTCATGATGGTTTGAAGAAGATTTCAAAGTATACGAAGCGGGAAATTGTTGTTGGTGATTCAAACATTTATCATCACTTCTCGCAAGGCGTTTGTTGTTGTGGCGATTATTGGTGATTCACACGATCGTTTTGTAATCTTTTATTGTCAAATTTTGAATGCGTATTATACATTTTTTTTTTCCTTCCATTCGGAAGTAACAAATCAGATGAGTAAATAGAAAACATTGTGTATGTAAATGGGTATGAAGATAACGTTCCTTGTAGGCAACTCATAACACTAGGAGAAAAATCATATTTCGTATCAGATTCATAATCATACACATAACTTTTTACACGATGCGAAGAACAAATACAAAATAATTCTAATTCATTCACAAAATAAGCACATAAATCATACTTGGTTCAACCTGTACTGTACTCATAAAGACGCCACCAAAATAAGGCTGTTTTTTGTACAGGAATCTTTTACGACATTCTTCAGAGCAGCTATATCGTGCATTTCCTCCTGCAAAAATGAAAAAACGGCACATTTATGTTTGGAAAAGTAAATGTCGGTTTTTGTTGTAATAGTAATATTAAATTTATAAAAAAAGTGAGAAAAAAATATAAAATATTGTGTTTGTGTAGTCCCCTCTTCCAATTCAATCTAAAGATGTATGCATTTTGTTGGACAGAACCTATGTTGCACGGATACGGATACGGGTATCGTATCCGATACGATACGGATACGACGATACGGCAAATCTCAAAAAATCTAGAATACGGATACGGCTATATATTTATTTAATTATTTTTAAATTAAATTTATATAATATAATAATAAAATAAATATCATTTAAATTTTTATACCACAACATAAAACCTGAACAAATACTTAATACATAATATTAATAATGTTCGTATACAAAATGGAGAACCGTTACAGATGAATTTCGTAGTTATTTATAAAGAACCGTTACAGAAGAGCTTGAGTATCGGTTCTTAACAAATAAC
The DNA here is from genome assembly GCA_024447665.1 of Juncus inflexus. Taxonomy (NCBI): domain Eukaryota; kingdom Viridiplantae; phylum Streptophyta; class Magnoliopsida; order Poales; family Juncaceae; genus Juncus; species Juncus inflexus. The sequence goes on from JAJHPC010000003.1 coordinate 2,998,486, forward strand.
CGATATAAAATACAAATAGCAACGGTTATTTATGGAGAACCATTACAGATAATTTAGTAGCGGTTATTAATAAAGAACCGTTACAGAAGCCGTTTAGTATCGGTTTTTAATAAATAACCGATATAAAATAGAAATATCGGCAACTGTTATTTATGGAGAACCGTTACAGAACCGTTTAGTATCGGTTCTTAACAAATAACCGATATAAAATACAAATAGCAACGGTTATTTATGGAGAACCGTTACAGATGATTTAGTAGCAGTTATTTATAAAGAACCGTTACAAAAGCCGTTTAGTATCGGGTTTTAATAAATAACCGATATAAAATAGAAATATCGGCAACGGTTATTTATGGAGAACCGTTACAGATGCGACCTTCAGTATCGGTTAATTATAAGGAACCGCTACAGATGACTTTAGTATCGGTTATTTATAAAGAACCGTTACAGAAGCCAGTTTTTTTTTTTTTTTTTTTTTTTCATTTATTTTTGTAAACGGGTTGCAAACGGGGGGAGAAAAAAGAAAAAACACTACCTTGGCTTCTGTAACGGTTCTTTATAAATAACCGCTTCTAAATTTTTCTCAAAATATATTGAGCCAAAAAATGATGGGCGTATCCTTAACTTATCCCGGAAGTATCCTAGCGTATCCTGCCGTATCCCTCACGTATCCGGAAAAAATATATATTAAAATAATTGGATACGCCACGTGGCGTATCCGATACGTATCGGAGCCGTATTGGTGCCGTATCCGTATCGGATATCCATATCCTCAGGATACTTTCCAGTTTTTGAAGTATCCGCGCAACACAGGACATATACTAACCTCTCTCATATGGAACATTAAATAGCAAATCGGTAGTTCTCTAAGAGCAGGTCTACTATTGCATTTAATTAAGATTAGGGTTAAGTTTGGTACAATGGTTTGGTACCAGATTCATTAGGATCAGGCTTAATGAATAGATTTAATGGATACAAGGAGAAAAAAATGGATATATTTGAATATGGAGAACGGTAAATGGAAAAAGTTCACTGGAATGGAATACATGAACAATAGAAAATGTTAAAGGATGAAAATCATACTTTTCTCTATCAGAAACTACAAGTAAATTACAGCATACAAATTTTCTACGAATGTTCTTCATCACATTATGGAAAAATCATAAACATCAATCAATAGGAAGAACAATTTTGATTTCGAAGAATTATGAATTTCTCAAACAATCTTCACAAACTCACTCAGTCGCTTCAATTTTCGATTCAACTATCGAAGAAACAAAAATCCAGATTTTGTTGTCCCTCTCCCTTTTTCCCAAAAAATTACTCTTCCAATTGTTTCAACACGATTTAAATTCTCTACTAGAGAAACTACATCTCACAAAAAATCAAGACCCAAATAACACATCGAAAATGAATAAATCCCAAACCTTGAATTCCATTCCTTCTTCAACTTCATCTCTTTCCTTTACTCCTCCTCGCCTGTTCTTCCTTCTCAGCCATCTTCTTGGCGCCCTCAACCAATCTCTCCACCGCCTTTTCAACCGCCTCCCGTCCTCCGATCAACAGCTTGGTCACCACCTCCGGATCCCGCTCAAACCTCGCCGCCTCGAACTCCTTCCGCGCGTTCTCCCTCAGCACGTCCCGCCACATCACGCCGCGCGCGTCCGGCCACGTGTAGAACCGCGACGCCCGTATCACGTCCCGGTAGAGACTCAGAGCCTCGCGCCGCGCGCCGGTCAGACGCCGCGCTGTCAGCTCGTCGCCGTCGTCGGGCTTTGCGGCGGCGTTTTTCGCGAGGTGGCGGTCGAGGAGCTCGTCGATCGTGTCGGGGCCTTCGTGCAGAGACCGGACGGGGAAGGAGAGGGCTCGCCGGAGAGCGTGGCCGGAGCTTCGGGTCAGCGGAGAGGAAGCCATACTGATTACAGAGAGGGAGAGAAGAGAACCGAGATAGATATGTTTAGGCTGAAATTGTGAAGAGGACTTTTGTTTCAAGCCCATTATATTATCAATGGGCCAATTTTCATAAGCCCGATACAGAGATTTATTACAAATTTCTGCATAATACAGGTGCTTATTACAAATTTTTGGATAATACAGCTCAAGCTAGCATTCAAAAATTTTTTTTTTTTTGGATAATACAAGGAGGGGCTTATTACGAATTTCTGCATAATACAGGGGCTTATTACAAATTTTTGGATAATACAAGGAGGGGCTTATTACGAATTTCTGCATAATACAGGGGCTTATTTCAAAATTTCCAGTCAATTCATCATCATCAAAGTTCAAAGAAGAAGAAATAATCCACATTTCTGCATAAATAAAAGTATCTATTTATTGTTATCCTACCTAAAATGGATATATTTTACATGAAGACATACCCGATTAATTCAGGAATTTTCTTGTTGCATTTAAGGTCCTTAAATGAAGTGTGCCTCGGCTAAGAATGTTTCTGCAGCATTTCCTCGCATGAAGAAACTAGTATGTTCGGAACTTTTGAAAGTCATGCGTGAAGATTGTTTTTTTTTTTTTTGGTGGGCGGGGGGGGGGGAGCTAGAACTTAGCTGGCATAGTACTTTTGAGTTGACAGGAGTTGATTTTGGTGGCAAAAGGGATATATGATTTTTTTAATTATTGGATTGATTTTATTATAATTATTAGATTTTTTGTAATTATATATTGAAAAACTTACACATCTACGTGTATTATGTGTACAATGATAATTTTTTTAATTCTTACATCTTATGATATTATTACATTAATGAATTAATATTTTTTAAAAGAAAATTTATTTTGTTAAAATGAACTCACTTTATATAAATAATACATAACTAATAACGAATTTCACTAAAAATATAAAACTAATATTATGTCATGTCATGTGTATAAACAAGTCAACAACAAAATTAAACCAAATAACTTATCATATTCTAGTTACACAAAAACATCATGTTCTCATAATAGCAAAAAATACAACAAAATAATAGTTACTAATAAATATTTATTTTAAGTTCACAAAAACATCATGTTCTCATAATAGCAAAAAATACAACAAAATAATAGTTACTAATAAATATTTATTTTAAGTTCACAAAAACAATTACGGTAAAGTTAGAATTTACAAAACAAAGTATTCTTAATACTTTAATCATCATCTTAATTATCTAAATTAAAGAACACATGAAATAAGAAATAATTAAAAATATTAAAGGTACTCTTAAAAAAATTAAAAATACAAAATTTGAAATTAAAATACATTCTTACATTACGGCAATACTAATTTCTTCTCCCTCCACAATTTCAGGTGCTAGCATAAAAATGAATAAAACCAAATTATATTTTATAAATAATATTTAATGTTTTTTCATGAATTTTTTATTAAAATTATGTTTATCTGAAATACCCGAAACACAAATCCGAATGACCTGTAATCCGAACCCGCTTGACCCGTAACCTGAAGAAGAGACCCGAACGACCCGAGACCCGAATGATCTGAGATCCGAAATGACCCGACCTGAACCCGACCCGATCCGCCTATTGCCACCTCTAGTGATATCCAACGTAAGTGATGTAAAATGAAGAGAATTACCGCCATAAATGCTTGTTGTCTTTGTTTATTCATTCAAATTTTGATACACAGTAATTAAAAAACAAATTGAACAACTTATGCAAGCCTTTAGAAAAAAAATGAACAATTCATGCAGCATAAACTTTATCCTGAAAATTAAAACTTTAACTTCTTTAGAGGCGCTAAACTGATTTTAATCTCAAATCTAATTGAAAAAAATAAATAATACAAGGTATTAACAAGGAATAAGGGTATGGGGTAGTGTACTGATTTGACCCCTGTAATTGAAGAAACAGTATTTAGTGTTCTTTTCCTACACGATGCCCAAAAAACCAAGTGTCTTACTGCGTGATACGTTCAAATAAATGAATTAAAAAACTGAAGCAGCTTACCACCATAAAAACCATACTTTGTAACCCATTTTTGGCCTGTCGTACTAATATAAGTCCTCCAAAAAAAAAAAAAAATTAAAGTTCATGAAACTTAAACCATTCTACTGGCCAATTTTTTTTGAAAAGTTAACATTAACATACTATACATTTGGAAGGAACTCATATGGTATTATTAAATTTCTTTAGAAGTTGCAACCCATAAAACATTTGAAATATAAACATATTATTATCCAAGAATTGAATGTTATTACTTCATATTTAATAAGAAATGTACAGTCATGATGGATGGTAATGATGAGTTGTTCAAATGATTTGACTTGTTTGTGCCATGGGTGTAGATATTGATGCGATGCCTTCGGTCCAATACAAGAGAATTCTAGCCCAAGAGAAAGTTGGTGGTACTACTGCCTTCCTCCGGCAAAACCCACTTCATCCCGGCGTGAAAATTCTCATCCCCAAAATTACCATCACTGACGTCAGCATGATGTTGTCGACGACCTTTCGTGACGAATTCATGGCACAGTATAATTTCGCTTCAGCTGCAGTGCAGGCTGAAATTGTGAAGTTTTTTTTTTATCACTTTGTTAAAAAATTAAACGGCAAATACCACTAATTTCAAAATAATAAAGTATCTATCATTTCTACTATTGTTAGTGGCGGAATATGTTAATTTTATAATTTTTCAAAAATAAGTTTAATTAGTAAAGAGAAATTTGCAAAAAAGCCCCTGCATTATGCCTTAATTGCAAAACAGCCCCTGTCTTATTGGAAATTATAAAAAAACCCCTAAATTATTGCTTAAATTGCAAAAAAACGCTACCGTTAGATTGAAGTTAACACCGTTAGTTTCAGTTGTTTAATTACTTCATAATTATTTTTTTTAATATTAATTAACATTTTATCTAAAAATTATATTTCTTAAAAACTATTTTTAAATCTATTTTTAAGAAAAAATCGAAAAAAATTTTGTTATTGAAATTTTTTTTTTCAAAAACTTTTGTTTCGGGAACATATATTTTTAATAAATCAATTTACTTGAAAAATAATATTTATTTTTTTAAATATTAAAAAAATATTTTTTCATAATTATTTTTAAAATACTTTTTCTACAAAAATGTTAATTATCATTTAAAAAATAATTTTGAAGTGATTAAACTACTGAAACTAACGGCGTTAGTTTCAATATAACGGTAGGGGATTTCTTGCAATTTTAGCAATAATACAGGGGCTTTTTTGCAATTTCCAGTAAGGCAGGGGCTTTTTTGCAATTAAGGTATTACGTAGAGGCTTTTTCGCAAATTTTCCGTAGGAAAAAAACGTACTCCCCACTGGCACTGGCGGAACAGGAAAAAATTAATTTTTTCTCTGGAAAAACACAATTTTTTTTTTCATGTTCCGCCACTACCTGTGGCGTAACAGTGTTTTCCGTCACTAATTAACCCCATTTAACCAGCCAAATGAGAAATTTTTGAAAAACTCAAAATCCATAATGGTAGATATCCTATTATTTTGAAATAAGTGATATTTGCTGAATTATTTTTGAATAAGGTGATATATTAAAAAAAAAAAGTCAATTGTGAAGAGGAAATTTCTGCATAATACAGGGGCTTATTTCAAGATTTCCAGTCAATTCATCTTCATCATCATCATCATCATCAAAGTTCAGAGAAGAACAAATAATCTATTTTCCTCTTCTTCTCCCCTAATGGCTTCGATCTATAGGCAAGAATTCCAATTTCTAGTATAATCCCTATTTTTTCATCAAATTGCTTCTCCTTTCTCACAACACGATTTCAATTCTCAGA
>JAJHPC010000003.1:3004547-3029547 GCA_024447665.1 Juncus inflexus
TGTGCGACGTGTAACACCGATCTGAACTTAAGCTCCGGCAATCTCTACCCGCCGAACACATACTTCGAGGCGGGCAACAAGAAAACCCTCTCCTTCTCATGGATCGACGAATCCAAGTTCAGATTCACCAAAGAAGACAGAATCATGCCGTTTTTCGAAACGGTCAACTATTGGGGGATCCAGCGCAAGAGGACCCGCATTATTTGCGACAATTGCGGCCGGCTTGTGGGATATGTTTATGACGATGGGCCGCCGATCATGGACGGCCATGGCCAGTTAGGGTTTGGGCCAAGTCAGGTGATTCCTCGCCGGCCGAGGTATCGGTTTAAGATCAAGGAACTTAGTTGTAGTGTTTAGTGATGGATGATGAGTTGTTTTGTTGTTTGTAGTGGTTTTTGTATATGTGTATATGTGTATATGGCTTGTTTATAGAGTTGGATTGAATAAATGTCTTTACTAATTTTTACTGTGTTTATTATACATAGCAATTATCCAAAATTTGTGGTAGTTAAAATCTTTTAATAATTACTAGAAATAATATTTAGAATTTGCTGCAATTAAGAATGAATTGGCCGTAAAATAATTCTAGTAGTAATGAAAACTTGTTCCTTAATAAACATAGTTTCGATAAATCTAGACATAAATCCTCCATTAAAATCTTTCTACAGACAATTGCCAAAGAAAAGATGAAAAATCAACTGATTATAACTAATTTGCAATAATGAGGTTCCGCCGAAACGAACTTCCTACAAGGAGTGCAGAATTGCAGCACTTCCCCTACGAAACCCAATAATTAAATCTCCTCAATTCCCCTTCAAATCCTAACCATTTTCGCAACAAATAATGCAAAAAATGACCTATTAAACGCTGAAATTTGAAACTTTCACGTTTTTATCCTCAATATTCTTCTGGGATACTGTATAGAGCCGGCTGCCAGCCGCCTTGGCGTCCCTTTGCCGGCTCTTCTTTCTTCTCACGTCTCCATCTAACTAGACTGAACAACTGCTCCAATGATTGTGGGGCTTTTGCGTGACGGCGTTTTGTATTGTTCTGTCTCTCATTCATTGCGGCGATTAAATGCTTCAATTCCTTCTTAGTCACGATGATTTTCACCTTGGTGACTCCATCTTCTTGTTCACGAGAGATGATCCTTCCGTGTTTTTGTTGTTTTTTGTGAGTTGATGAAGGAAGGAAACACATGGCCATTGTAGCTATCTTTGTGTCTGTCAATTTAAGTTTTGAGGTTTTGTGGGGATGGTATGAGTTGAGTTTGTGCAAATGGGGTTTGTTTGTAGATATATAGGGAAGGATGTCGGCTTAATTTTTATTGAGAAATATATGGCGGCTCATTTAATAATGTAAGGCTAAATTGAGATATATTTATTTAGTAGGAACTAGGAGGAAAGCATGTTCGCATTTTCAATCATTAAGAATAATATATTTTAGTAAGAATAAGATATCAATCTTATAAGCCGACTGTAATTGGCAAATTCCCTTTGATGCCGGCTGTAATTGACAAATTCCCTTTGATGCCGGCTGTAATGGGCAACTTCCCTTAATTTGATGCCCTTTTTGATGATTTTGGCATCGTTTGTGTTGAGCTCCAAAAGTAAGACATCATTTGTGTTGGATCCCATTTTAATTCGAAATAATGTGAAATTGCTTATTTGGTTTCATACTTTCGTGTTACAAAATTAGAAATCCTGTTAACCAGAACTGACCAACATGGACAGGTTTGTTTCTTTGAAATGACATGACAATGTATTTGTTCTATTGACATAATTCGTTATATTCTCTCTCACAACTTACATTGTCACAACTGATAATTCACTGATATTCTCTCACAACTTACATTCGCCAAAAATATACCATTTCGTAAAGTATCTTAACCAACTTCTAGCATTCCAATTATGAATGATCATAATTAGTCCAATTATGAGTGATCATAATTAGTATCAATATTACTTTCTTAATAAGATCACTAATAATTTATCAAGCAATTCATGACATAACTAAGTTAATTAATAAAATACTTATATTAAGGTAGTTTAATTTAAATCATTGAAGAACGGGACCTCTTTATGTCTGTCATATTCTCACATGGTGGTTTGTCCTCTCCTCTTGCGTGGAGGCACGTTAGAGGATAGGGCTTTCTATAATGACCTAATAGTGAACGCTGCTAATCACCGATTTGTGCACGATAGTGTTTTTTTTTGGAAAATATATAAAATAAAACATTACATAATTCTAGAAAAACATGTATAATTTCAGGAACCTCGTATATGCACCAAATTAACAATTTTCTTTTCTTTCTTACAAAATTATCATCACTTGAGTAGTTCAAAAAAATAAACAATATATATAACTATATAAGTGATGCAAAACAGTAATTATAATACGTAATATAGTATATATATATATATATATAGTACATAAATTAGTATATAATACATATAAAATGATATATATGAAAATAATTTATAAAATATACTAAACCGTATGTAAGAATAAAAATGGTTATATAGGTTATAGAAAAATATATATGTGTGCTGTAAGAATATTATACACAGGTACTACAAAAAATAGTATACACTAGCTAAAGGAAAAATATGTATCAGAAAACTGTATTTGTGGATTATAAAACAGTACAATTATTTTTATATATTCAATCCTAACCGAAGTTATTTGTTCTTAGTAAACAATTGCTAATTTTAGTATATCAATGCAAACCTAACCGAATGATTTGATCTCTCAATCATAGAACAAATTAAGTTGTAAAATATAATTGGAGTTGGCAAAATTTGATTCAGTTACCAGTCCGATCTGCGTGATTTCAATCAACCTAACACATTTCCAAAATTTATATGTAGACTACATAATTTGAATTTAATGATCTGAGATATTCCACCAATATGTATTCCCCTTTTTATGATACAACAATCATTTAGATGGAATAAGACAGGCTATGAAAATGATTTGTTTGGTGAACTGAAATGGTAGTTACAAATAACAGACTCGTATATTTCTTTCGTGAAATTCCAAGTTTTGCTTTGGAAAACCTCAAAATGCCAACTACCTTTCGGAACATTGAAAAGTTCAATATTATGAATATTAACATATAAAATGAAAAATATCATTAATATCTTATTAAATTTGTTTTTGTACAACAAATGTGTCTAATTATCCTTCTTTTATTATTCGTGTCTAAAATAAAAATAATTATAATTAAGCAAAGGTGACATGATAAATTTTTTAAACAGCAAATATAAAATGAGAGATATACATTATATTTCCTTCATTGTGTAGAGGTATTCATGATACTTCCTATGTTTGTAGGAGGTATTATCCATGCCCATTTTGCTGGTTTTGTATGATATTTTGAGATTTTATATAACGATATAAACAAGCCGAGTTTGAGTGAGCCAGACGGCTTGAGCTCGGTCCAAAATTCAATTGGTAACAAGGGTTCAAGTTTGAATTTCAGTTCAAGCTCCGCTTAGATCTGTTATTTAGAGCTTGATTGTTCAACTACCGAATTGATAGTTCAACTAGTTAATTAATGCAACTCTTATTTCTAAGCTTCAAGTTCACCCTACATTTTTTTTTATCAAAATAAAAGTTCACCCTACTTTTGAGAGGCAAAACCAAACATGTTTTTGTCACCATCATTTCTGCAAATGGAACATGGGGTTTGTTTGTCTTGACATGATGATTTTGTTTTTTTTTTTGAGAATTGACATGATGATTTTATAATCTATCTATTTGTGATTTGGCCAATGTCACTTGTTGCGTAGTATAAAATTAAACATGGACCCGATGACTTGTCTGGTGCACATGGGGTAGCCGATTGTTTTCTGAAGAATCAATCAAACGAATCTATATAGTGATAGGCTGATTAATTGATCTCTCATTAGCAATTTAGTCCATATACTAGTAACTATGCATAATTAGTCCTGATTATGAAAACATGCACTATTAGTTCTAGAGTCAGAGACTTACTAAGTTACTATGAATAATTTAGTAAAGTACAAGAACCAAACTGTTTGAATTCAAATTATTACACATAAGAATTTTGTTAATTGTTAATTTGTTATTCTCATATTATTTTAACCCGTGTTATTTAATATAAAAAATTATACATTAAATACAGTAGTTTGTTATCATTTATAATTTTTTTTTACAAAAGAGTATCAGAAGCCGAAATTGACATAATTGTAAGATGTTACATTACATAAATTAGTCCATGTTTTTGTCGTGGAAAAAAGGAGTATATCAATCAAATTTTCTCTTGAGAGAATTTCATCCAACTTACGTGCAATATTTGCGGTTAACTTTCAACACAACTAACAAATTAGAGCTAATTAACAACACATGAAAGAAAATAAAACACAAACCACAAAGAAACACAACAACTAAGATAAACATCCGGTATTATCACATAAATCGGTTCAAAATAATACAGAAAATAAAAATCTTCTTCTAAGTTTTCACATCACCTAAGTCAACTCATCAAGTTATGGTGGATTATACATTTGGAGTGATTTCACCGCATAAAAAATGAGAAACTAGACCAAAGAACACAGTGTCATCGACGATATAAGATTTCAAATGTGGATCATGCTACTCTTGCGAGATAAGTGCTGAGTGATATTCTAATCTTCCCTTTCTCTCATGGTTTTCTTCTTCTCTTTTTCCCTTTTTCTTGCGATTCTCAATTTTCCCTAAATTGAGATATGCCCCTTGAACCCCTCACAGAATGGTCTCCGGAGTCCGGACCCAAAAGCACATTTATGTGAACTCGTGCACTCAAGTCCTTAAAAAAAAAAAATCAAATTTTGCAATATATGAATTAAGGTCTAGTAAGTATCCAATAGCCTTTTCCTGATTAATATTTAGTATAAGGTCTCTCTATAAGATTTTGCTTTCACTTAATCATAAACAATGTTACAATGACACCTTAATAATCAAATATAACTTTCAATAAAGTATCTAAATGTTTCAAGTTATAACTTTGTAAAACAATATAAAAATAACAAAGAGACCAAAAGTCAAATAAATATTTCCTTCCTAATTAGCTAGTTGGGTCTAGATGACTAGATCTACTAATAGCAATGTAATTATCAGATTGGCAATTTTGAAATGCACTAAATGCATTTCTTTGTTAGTTGAATCATTCATTAAATATGACATAATGATGAGGTAAGTATGAATTTCACAATATATATACATCCAACTAATGCATACCTCCATTATAAATTTGTAAAACTATAATTTACACATTTAATTATCATAGATGATTTCCTTACCCTTAAAGATATGAGATACTGGAGAAAACAGAAAACAATCAAACATGAGATATAATTTTGTACTCCTTGTTATCCAATCAACGACAAAGAATGGTACAAACCGATAAAAGAGGATCAACGAACTCAAAAAGAGTGTGTGCATAATTAGCCGTGTCAAGACCTCATTTTTCTGTCATTCGAATTGAAATAATTAAATCAAGCGGAAGCGTCAATTCCGCCTCAGAAGATCTTAAAGCGTAGTTTATTCCATAAAACTTCAGCGTGAAATATGTTATATCAACAGCCAGAAGTATTTAGCGCGAATATGACTATAATTCTCCAGCTTATCAATCCGACAAAATAAATCTCCTGATTTCACGAAAATAAGATTATTTTTTTGGGAAAATATATAAAACAAAGAAATTTGATGGGAAACGAGTTTATGGTTTGTTTTTTAAAATGGTTCGATAAAATCTTTTTAATAAAATCTGATGTTTCTCTTTTAAATTCGAATGTTTTTTTATGAAATTAATTTGTAAGATGCGCTAAATGACATTTCGGGCCTTTATCCAAATAGATTAGTAGAAAATTAGTTGAAAAAAGTATAATAATATAAAGACTAATGAAACACAGTAATATATCGTTCAAATAAATTGTGCCAAAAATTAAGTTTGAAATAGATTATTAAAAATAACACAAGAAATATATTAATTATGGACCCTGGTAGCTGGGTACCATAATATGTCTTTAATAATTATAAATTAAGCAATCATTGATATATTACTATACAACTCCATTAACTTCTCTTACACATGTCCCGACTGATTTAAACACTGTAATCTCATCATCTCTTCATCTCCCTTCCTTCTTCCCTCCAGCCATCTCCACTAACATGAGAGCAACAACTTCTCTTCTCAAAAGCTCCAACAACCTCATCCATGGCCAACTCAATATCAACAAACACTCTCCCTCTCATCAATGCCACACTCTTTCATCGCTGGCATGAATGATCAGACAAAATCTAAGTGTGCACCACGTTTAAGCAGCCCCCCTTTTACAATCGGAACTATTGAACTCGTCGCACAAGTTATGATCTCTATGTACTTGATTATCTCATCCAAATCATAGCAAATTCGAAGATTACAGTAGAAAAGGCGGGCTCTTTCAATTGCTTTGGAACTCATTCAGTTCGTTATGAAAATGCGAGAAATTAAGGGTTGTATATGAGTGAAGGATAATACAATGTAGGATTAATTCTGAATAGAGAAACAATGTAGGTTGTATACGAGTTGAGGATAATACATAAAACCTATTCATAGCACCAAATCACAAATTATACACATCTTCTTTACAGATGTTGATCCGACGGTGAATATGAAAGATCTAATGACTGGAATTGAAACACATCTTTCACCATGGAGGAAGCAATCACCGTTGGAAAATAAGGGTGGGGGGTTAATTGTTTGAGGACCATTTTGAAACGCACTAAATGCATTTTTTTGTGAGTTGAACCATTCATTAAAAATGACATGATCACATAAAATGTATATTTCACATTAATATATATATATATATATATATATTTAATTATTATAGGTGATTTAGTTATCATGAAAGAAATGAGACAATGGAGCAAACAAAAAACAATCAAATATGAGATATAATTTTGAGCTACTTGTTGTACTATTAGCGACAAACAAATATAAAAATTGATAATCAAAGATCAATCAACTTGATAGTATGGTGATTAGATGGCTAAGTCAGGATTGCATTTTTATTCTAGATGGAATATAAGTGATTGAATTAGGCGGAAGCGTAAGGTCCGTTGCAAAAAGCCTCAGTGCGAAAGAAAGTATCTAAGACGGAAGTGTTAGGTTCACCCCATAAGAACTTAGCATGAAATTAACTACCAATATAACTTAAAAAGTATACAAAGCCCTTTCTTCTTCACCAATATAACTTAACAAGTATACAAAGCAGAGAAATTAGACGGGAAACTAGTTTACATTTTGTTTTTTTAAGTGATTTGATGATATCTTTCTAATAAAATCTGATGTTTCTCTGTTAAATTCAAATGTTTTGATGCAATTAATTTGAAAAATGCAGTAAGTGACTTTTCTGACTTTTTTTTTTCCAAAATAGATTAGTAAAATAATTAATTGAAAACGTATAATAATATACTGACTAAGGAAACACGGTACATGTCTAATTCAAATAAATTGTGCTAACAACAAAGTTTGAAATAGATTATTAAAATAATCCTAAAAATAGATTAGTTCTGGTACATCATATATGTGTTTGAGCCTAGAAGTTAGTAATCATTGATATATTACTTTTCTATGCCATATATAGATTGCAAGAAAGTAAAATTGCTACTTGCATACAGTTTTTTCTAGATTCAATTATCTTTTGTTTCTTATTTCTTTTGTTTTCAAATTTAAGTTCAATTCAGCCAAATTGAGTAGCAATTTCTATCCATAAAAATGGTATTTCACTGTTTGATATAACTTACATAAGCTAATTGAGCACCCAAAAGATCAACGATAGCTGTCCCGACTGATTTATAGACGTGAATCTCACCATCTCTTCTTCTCCCTTCCTTCTTCCCTCCAGCCAATTCCATTGACGTTCCAGCAACATCTCCTCTTCTCAAAAGATCCAACAAGCTCATCAGCTTGAAAGATCCCATGAGATCTAATTGTGCACTAGGTTTAAGCAGCCTCTCATGCAGAGACGGAGCATAATAGAGACTGGGAGGGGCCCTGACCCTCTTTTATTGAAGAAATTTTTAAAATACATGTATTTTTATGTATTTGATCCTCCTAAAATTTTTGCTAAGTGCTAATCAATGAAAAAAATTTCTTTTGGCCCCCTAAATAATACTGTTAAGATTCGTTTCTGCTCTCATGTACAATCAAGAATGGTCGCACAAGTTATTGTATCTGATTGATCGATTATCTAATCCAAATTCTCAGCGGATGATATAAGAACAAAGAACGTGCTTGACTGGATCAGGAAGTCAGTTCTTTTTTTTTTTTTAGGTCAAATTGAACCTAATATATAATTTGACAAGTTACATGATAATATACTTAATTTAGTTAACTCTGCGATTTTGATGGAAAATGATTTGTGCAAGGCCGATTAATATTTTTTTCCTTTTTAGTTATCTCCAAAGTGTAAGTATCTAATTTTAGAACGTGATGCAAAACCCGACGTGGAATTGTTACAAACATTATAAGAGATCGACTACTAATTTATCTTCTATAAATTAAAAAAAAAAAAATAATCTTCTATACAGAGTAACTATCTTGTCCATATTGGCTATAATTGCAACAATTATTTACATAATTCAATTCAATGCCAACAATAACATACAGTTATCTTAATCCTTTTACATCCTTAATAAAGCAATTGTATGCTAATATCATGATAAAATTAAGTGATATGATGCGCACCTGCCGACTTATTTGCCGCACAGCATTGTCTGAATTCAGAAAACTATAACATAATTATAAAAATTTATATTGATAAATAAAAAAAAGATAAAATGAACACATATAAAAATATATTTTATATACAAACGATATAAAAAAGGAGAGGCCCCTCTACAGAAGACGATTTTGAAAGTCCAAAAAGACGATTTTCTTGGGGGTGAGGGCTGAAAACCCTATCGCCTATGCCCCTCGCCGCCGACGGCCACCATTTAGCTCACCATCTCTTCTCTCTCGCTATTAACCTTCTCTTGTCTATTCAGACTTCGATTTGTTTGGTTTCTACTCTCAGATTTGTAGCAAGCCCCCACTCTCCGCCTCCGATGGCAGACGTCCTCTCTTCTCTAGGCCTCCCCCTCTCTCTCAGACCCCAGGTTTGTTTGTTGTTCGTCTCTTCTCTCTCAGATATGTAGGGAGTTGAAACCCTAGTGGACACTCACTGCTTCCGATGGCGGCTCTACCTCTGCCACCCCCTTGCTGCCAGTCGCCGGTCCGACTTGAGGCCTTCTGTATCAGTGCCGTCTTCTCTATCCAGCCATACTTACTTCTACTTTCTCTTTGTGGTTTTGTCTGCTGGTCGTTTCTGCTCTTGTGCCTTCGACTTGTGGCGGTCTTTTATGTTCTCGTATCAGCGCGGGGCTGCCGTTTCTCCTCTCTCTAGCTTCTCTTCTCTCTCGAGTTCTTGCTACCTCGAGTACGATCTACTTAACACACCTAAAACTATAGCTTGTCTCAACTTATCTTTGTTTATCTCTTGGTTGTGTGGTACTGGTACGGTCTTCCAACGATGCTCCCTTGACTTCTATTCGAGGGCCGAAACCCTGGTTCCGGCCCCTTGTGTCGGTTCCTTCTATTCTGGTCTCGGCAGCTTGTGACGGTTGTTTCCGAGCTCACACCGGCCCTTGTGGCATCTCATGGTGATGTTTGCTGTTTCTAAACGGGTACTGGCGTCTCGTGGCCTTCTTCCGAGCTTCCCCTCTCATGGTGATATGTCTCTCTCAACTTTCTTCTCAACAAGTCGACATTACCTATGCGGGTATTAGAGTTAGCCAACTCTGAAGCACAACGACAGCTTGAGGCGCTATCACTTCCAATACCTCTACAAGCTAGGATTGATTGATCTACCATTTGTGTGTTTCTTTTTTTAAAATCGGTTAGATTCAATGTAGTAGGTCGTAATTCTATGTATCTTTATTTCTCTTTTGTTTGCTAGATCCCTTTGGGAAAAATTTGTAATTAATTTGCACTTTGAATTTTAACTTATTTAATGATATCTCAGCCGGCAATTCGTCGGCTGAAGCTTAAAAAAAAAGATATACAAATGATATTAATTTTTAATTAAATAGTAAATAACTAAAAATTTATAAATGTATGATGACGTCGTTTAAACACTGTTTAAGTGGATGATGCTACTTATCATATAGTGCAATACAATCCAATTATCACGGTATTAATTATCAATTCAATTACTAAACCTTAATGCAGTTCCTATTGCACAAAATGCAATTTCATCATAAGAGATGAAGAAGCATGAGATGAGTCAATTGAATATCGGGTCGTGCTTTTGCAAAATGGAAAATGGGGGTTGGTTTGTCTTGACAGTGATTTTATTATATATGTATTTGTGCACATGAGGTAGCCCATTTTTTCGCTGATTAATTGATCTCTCATTAGCAGTTTAGTCCATATACTGGTCATTAGTTCATATAAATTACGAAAATATGCATTATTAATTCTTAGAGTCGGACTATGAATAATTCCGTAAAGTACAGGGACAGGCCATGCATGATAGCAGGTTCACATGAACGAAATTAAAATTCAATAAAAGTTCACAAATTAACCGTGCATTTACCCCAATATTAAGACATTTTTGAAAGAAGGCACTGTTCATTTTTGTGATAGTTGAATCATTCATTATAAATGTCACTGTCAGGGTCTTGAAAATATATGATTTGAGATGTAACACTAATACATGGCTTCTACTAGTACAATTATGAAATTTACATATTTAATAAATTGATAATTTAATTAGAGTGGTGAATGAGATATTTGAGAAAACCCAAAAATTTAAATGAACAAGAGTAATGTCAATGGCACATCTCTTACCACACTTATAACAACAATATTTGAAATCTAGAGTTTGGTTACATTTAAATGAAAGATATGATAAAACAAGTAATGTAGTGAGTTAAGTTGTGGGTGGATTCATGATCCTACCAAGACGGAGGAGCAATGCCTTAGTGCTACATGAATGATAAGTTTTGGTTCAAAGATATCCAAGTGTAGAAACAAGAGAATGGTTTTAATTAGCAACAGACAATGATGCATGTAGAATATTAATAGATTAATAGATATTTATGATTATTTTTAATTTTAGCTCATGTTACTTAATATAAAAAGTTAAAAATACAAATTCTGTTATCACTTTCAAGATTTTTATCACAAGCCAAAATGGAGTGGAGAAAGTTGTAAATTGTTACATTTCATAAAATCAGTTCGTGTCTTTGATAGGGTAAAAAGGAGTACATCAATCAATTTTTTTCTCTCACAAGAATTTGATTGAATAACTTACGTGCAATATCTGTGACAAACTTTAACGCTCAATAACACCATAAATTAGACTCGAATAATAACACATGCAAGAAAATGAACACTCAATCACAAAGAAAATAAGAAAAACTTTGTACCATCAGATAAATTGGTATCATAATAACCGTTTCAAAATAATACCAGAATAAAAATCTATCTCTAGGGTTTCCAATTAAACGTATAAATAACTCAGTGGTTTACAATGGATTACATGTTTGGAGTGATCTCACCGCATATAAATAAAAAAACTAGACTGCAAAAGAAAATGGAGAATTTTTTTACAGTACTGGTTGTATCAAATCAAATCAAATCGGTGATATGAGATCTCTTGTGAGACAAGATATGTCATTCTAATCTCTCAATATCTCTCTTTGTTTTCTTCCTCTCCGTTTCCTTTTCTGTTGTTGTTTCCAATTTTCCTCAAATTGAGAGATGCCCCTTGAACACCCTCACGAAATGGTCCTATAAAAAAATATTGATGTGCATATTTGCACATAAGTTCCTAAAAAATTCAATTTTACAACATATCAATTAAGGCCTAAGACCCATAGATTTTGTTGGTCTATGAGGAGGAAATATCCAACATTATTTCCCTAATTAATATTTGGGAGCTAATATATCACGACAGTATAAAAACTGGAAAACAAAACATATAAACTGAAAACAAATAATATATAAAAAATTCATTCGGTAAACAATATATATTTTAAAAAATAAAAATAGTATGTAGCATATATAGAAACGTGAGAAAACAGTATATAATTTTAATCCGTCGCTACATGTCGCTAGAGTACCCCGTCGTGATTTACTATTTCCCTTAATATTTAGCCTAAGGTCTCTAAAAGAATTTCTTGCAGCCACTTCCATCATGTTAAAATGGCGTCCTAAACTAAAGATAATTTTTAATATAAGTATCTAAATCTCTCAAGTAATAAGTTTGTACCACAGTTCACAAAAATAATTGAGAAAAAAAAAATCAAATAATTATTTCCTTCCTAATTAGGTATAGATATTCAAAAAATAAATATCAATGCTAATTATCAGATTGGCCATTTTGAAATGCACCAGATGCATTTCCTTTGTTAGTTGAGTCATTCATTAAAAATGACACGATCACATAAAGTGTATATTTCACATTATATAATGCCTAACAAATGCATTCCCTCCACTAAAAAGTCATCGAACTATGCTTTAGATATTTAATTATCATAATTCATAGGTAAATTAATTATCATGAAATATATGAGATATTGGAGAAAACAAAAAACAATCAAAGGAGAGATATGATTTTGATCTATTCGCTACGTTATCATTGACAAACAAATATAAAAATCAATAAAAAAGAATCAATAAATTTGGAATAAGCATACTTACTTGACTATACTTACTTGACTAAGTAAGGATTGCATTTTTATACCATTTGGACCTGAATTGATTGAATCAAGCAGAAGCGTCAGCTTCACCTCATAAAAGCTCCGCGTGATAAAATTAATTTTTGACACATGCATAAGGGTGCATAAGTGTCAAGTCCTTCCGAAAAAGATTCAGGACGAAAACTACTAAGGACTTATTTCGATGTGCAAAATATTTAGAGGATAGGATAGGGAATTTATAGGGATTAGGATTGCAAATTTGCTATTCCTAATGATATGAAAAGCTCAGGATTAGAAAAAGATTATTGTTTGGATGCAAATTAAGGAATTTCAAAGAATTAAATATTTTTGTTGTTTTATGCTCAAGATCATGGCATTGCACGTAAGGATTCAATTAGATCTCTTCATGTATATTATCAAAAGAACATACATGCTATTTTTGAATTATAATTTTCTTTTATCTATTTTAAATATACTATTTATAAAATTAATTTTTTACATAATTTATCTATTTATGAGGTTAATGACTTGCAAATTTAAAATATCTGTTTTTGTATTATTTATCTATTCATAAGATCAATATATTATGCGAACTTGCTACAAAGCAAATTATAACTCATCTCTTAAAACTAACAAAAAAGTAAGAAGAAAAGAAAAATCATAACATTAAAAAGGAAATAAAATCAAATGCAACTCTCGAGTTTCTATCCTTTATCCATTCCAAATGGGCAGATTCGCAAACCTTCTTTTATTAGTGGTAATCAAGTCATAATTAAGCCAATATCTACCAATCTAAAAAAGCATCCGAAATTTTATTACTGCATAATCTACCAACAAACTCAAACCGAGATTGAAACTGTAATAACTACAAAAATTAGAGATTCAAATCGAAATTTCTATTGACCCCCAAAAGTGTATTGCTTTTCTCAAATTTCTGTTTGCCCCAAAAATTATAGCAAAATCGATAAATTTTTTACAAAAAAAAAAAACTAGTGAAAGAGAGGGGATTTCCAATAATCACAAAAAAGATTCGAGTAAAAAGTATTTCCACGGAGAAGAGAAGGATGAAAAACTGAAGAAGAAATTGCTGAAAAACAGAGAGAGAGGAAATTAGACTTCTCAGCGGAGAGAGAGAGGCGTTTCATTTCCCCAAAAAAAACTGACCAAATTGGTCGGTTTTATTTTCCCCCAAATTTCCATACAAAATTTCCTCATAATTCCTATCCTAAAGTATTCCGCATATTTCCTAAGTTGGATCCAAACATGCCATCTAAAAATTTCCGTTCTTTTTTTCCTACCCTGAATATTACTTGAGATTTCCTTCTGATTCAAACAAGCCCTAAGACTCGTTCTAAAAAGCTTTCCTCTCCTGTCTAAAAAAATCTTATCTTTTTAAATATATAATTTAAATTCTGAAGAAAAAAAAATAAACTTAGTTTTTCTTTTGAGAAAAATGTATTAAGCGGAGAACTTTGATAGGGAACATTTATTTTTCCTGAAGAGTTTTGATGAATTTTTTTTTTAACAAAATCTTAATGTTTTGATGAAATTAATTTGTAAAATGCACTAAATGATTTTTCTGATCTTTTTTCAAAAATGGAACCATGATTTTTGTTCTCAAATTAAATTTTTCATGGTAGCTGAGCATCTTAACGGATGGTTCAAATCCCACATACACGAAATAAAATAGTATTTTATTTCTTTTTTGTTAGAAAATATACCTTACTTGAGGAATTAAGAAAAAAAAAATTAGTAAAAAATTTAATTGAACAATTACAAAAAAAGATTAGTTGAAAAAAGTATAATAATTTATAGACTAATGAAACACAATACATATCTAGTTCAAATAAATTAGCTAAAAATTGAGTCTGAAATAGATTGCTAAAAGTAACCCAAAAATATATTAATTTGGTATCATAATATATGCGTTTGACCCTCAAAATAAAATAATCATTGATATTTTACTATACTAAGCAATATATAAGGGATTTTTTTTTGAAGTGGCAAAAAAAAAAAATAATAATTAAGAGAATAGTCTAGTTTTGAAAATATTTGGAAAAGTGGCCGTTTCGCTCAGCCACTGGACGAAACTGAAACTGAGGTAGTTTCGCCCAGTAACAGGGCGAAACACAACTTCTGACACTGTTCACACTGTTTCGCCTAGCCACTGGGCGAAACCGGTACTGTTCAACACTGTTTCGCAAACAGGCACTGTTCAACACTGTTTCGCTCAGTGACTAGACGAAACTGGTACTGTTCACACTGTTTTTTTTTTCTCTTCGCCCAGTCATTGACTGGGCGAACCAGTGAACAGTGCCAGTTTCGCCCAGTCACTGGGCGAAACAGTGTTGAACAGTGTCTATTTCGCCCAGTGACTGGGCGAAACAGTGTAAACAGTGCTAGTTTCGCCCAGTAACTGGACGAAACAGTGTGAACATTGTTTGTTTCGCCCAGTGACTGGGCGAAACAGTATGAACAGTGTCAGAAGTTGCGTTTCGTCCCGTTACTTAGCGAAACTACCTTAGTTTCGCCCGGTGGCTGAGCGAAACAGTCACTTTTGTAAATATTTTCAAAACTAGATTATTCTCTTAATTATTTTTTTTTTTGCCACTTCAAAAAAAAAGTCATATATTAGAAAAATATTGTTAGAATGTAAAAAACCTACTTACAGTGTTCTCTAAATGCGCACCAGATTTAAGCAGCCTCCCTTTTACAATCGGAACTGTTGGACTTTTCGCACAGATTACGTTATCTGCTTGCTTGATTGTCTTATCCAATTACAGTAGAAAAGGTGGGTTCTTTCCCACGGAGAATGTGTATTGGATCAAATACTTTGGAAACCCTGCAATTCCATATGAAAAACGAGAAATTGACGTATGAAAGCGTGATGGGCGGAGACAAGGTATGAGGAGAGAGCTCCGGCGCCGATTACAAGGAGGGGAAGGGGTGGGAAGAAGAGACGACGACGAGAGAAGAGATGAAACGAGAGCTGATACAATAGAGTTGCGGAAAAAGGTAACTGAAGTTCCGTCAAGAGACGCGATCGGAGCTCCGGTGGGGGGAATTGAACAATGGGCGGTGGGGATAGGACTGGAGGGAAGAATTGGAATTTCGATGGCGGAAGGGGAGCTGGACCAAATTAGGAATCGATAGTTCATATCAGTTTATCATCATCATCATCATCAGATATTGATTGTTCAACTATGAATTGATAGTTCAACAAGTTAATGCAACTCTTCTTATCTCTAAGCTTAAGACTACTTTGAGAGGCAAAACCAAACATGAAATTTTCTCACCATGATTTCTGCAAATGGAACATGGGGATTTGTTTGTCTTGACATGAAGGTTTTATAGTCTATCTATTTGTGATTTAGCCAATGTGTCTTGTTACGTAATGCGTAATATAAAATTAAACATGGACCCGGCGACTTGTAAAATGCACATTGGGCAAGTATCAATCAAATCAATTTAGATACTGACAGGCTGATTAATTGATCTCTCATTAGCACTTTAGTCTAGTACTACAATTATGCATAATTAGTCCTTATATATTATAAAATAGAGAAATTATTCCATACACCCCATTTTCTTGAACCGTCCATTTTAATGAATTTAATGGTCAGATTTAATTAGGATGACCGGTTATATGTGTACAGCCGGTGTTCTTAGTTAATTATACAGCCTCTTAAAATTCATTAAATGAAATGGTATTTTAGTAATTTTGAACTACAGTTTACGAGAAGTGGGTGGATTAGGCGTAACAGTAAATAAAGTTTAGTGCAGTAATTATCTTAAGATTTTATTTAACGAGTTGATTTGACAGCTTTTTAATTGCCCGCCATACAATTCACTCCTAATTTTTTTTTTATCTAGAATCGATGTAGTTTTTTTTATCTCGGACAACTAATTAATGTATATGTTTCCCAGCACAAAATTATACACATACAATTAAACTAGAATTGAAGGAAATATATAAAATAGGAGTGTTAATTCGGTCGGTTCGGTTCAAACCGAATCGAATAAGGTCAAACCGAACTAAACCAAACCGAACCGAATAAAAGTTGAACCGAATTTTGAACCGAACCGAATAAACCGAAATTTAATTTGGTTTATTCGGTTGAACCGAATTAGAAATGATTCCAAACAATATTAAGTCAAAATTAATATTTGTTAGACTAACTAATGATTATATTAATTAATATTAATATGCACAATCTAAAAATTATGATTAAATTATTACAAATTAACAAGTTGATATATAATTCGGTCGGTTCGGTTTAATCGGTTTTTTCCCAACGAAAACCAAACCGAACCGAACTAACCGAATAACTCAAATTTTTAAACCGAACCGAACCAAATCACCCGAATAACCGAACCGAATTGACCGAAATTAACCGGTTCGGTTCGGTAACCGAATAAACCGAACCGAATGAGCACCCCTATGTATAGAGGAAAAAAAAATATTATAATAAAAATAGACTATCTAAAAGTTTCATGAAAACAATATACATGGTATATATAACGGTAATCAAACAATATAGCTATATTGAAGATAGTTCATAGGTATGCAGTGATAATATATACAATAGAATATACTTGTAGAAAATATATGTATGATGTTCTCTAACATATAATATATATATATATATATATATATCCATACGATGCAAGAAAATAATAAACAATATATAAGTTACGCATAAATATATACTAA
This sequence comes from Juncus inflexus, assembly GCA_024447665.1. NCBI lineage: Eukaryota > Viridiplantae > Streptophyta > Magnoliopsida > Poales > Juncaceae > Juncus > Juncus inflexus. The sequence goes on from JAJHPC010000003.1 coordinate 3,022,000, forward strand.
AATTGTACACATACAATTAAACTAGAATTGAAGGAAATGTAAAAATATGTATAGAGGAAAAAGAATATTATAATAAAAATAGACTATCTAAAAGTTTCATGAAAACAATATACATGTTATTGACAAATGGTATATATAACGGTAATCAAACAATATAGCTATATTGAAGATAGTTCATAGGTATGCAATGATAATATATACAATAGAATATACTTGTAGAAAATATATGTATGATGTTCTCTAACATATAATATATATATCCACACGATGCAAGAAAATAATAAACAATATATAAGTTATGCATAAATATATACTATATCTGTATGGTGTTTTCATAAATTTATAATTAAAAAAATGGTGTATAATAATAATTTATTTTTAGACTAGATATATTTATTTTTAATATGACTGGAAAATATTTGACAGTCATCAAATGCAATACATTCAGAGAAAAATATAAAAAAGACATAACACATATATTTTGGATATGATTTAACATTTCTTTCTTTTAATGAGATAGACAAGTGTGCCATTATTTCCATATTCACATTTTAATCTCGGTTTTGCTCTCAGAAAATGAACGGCCAAGAGGATATAAGTGAGCAAAAGTTTCTTTAAAAGTGGGTGTATGGAACCATCACTCTATAAAATATGCACTATTAATTCTAGACTCAGAGACTAACTATGAATAATTTTGTAAAGTACAGAGATAACCCGTGCAAAATTATTAGTACAAGAACTAAATTGCGAGATCCAATAAAAGTACAGAAACTAACTGTGCATTAATCCATTAGAATTTAGTAAGGCATATTCGAGAGAACACCTATGCATTTTCTTGTTAGTTGAATCATTCATTATAAATAGCATGGGCATTTAAAATATATGCATTGAGATGTAACGCTATATATATGTCTAACTAATGCATGGCTTCAACTCAACAATTGTGAAAATTTACATATTTAATAAATTGATAATTTAGTTAGGGTGATAATGAGATATTTGAGAAAACAGAAAAATTGATATAAACATGATAGATAGCGTTTATTGGAAGAAAATGAAGAAGGCTTTGACAATACTAATTTTCATAGTGATCTTACCGCACCAAAACAGAAATAACTACCGCAGAAGAAACTGAAGAAGGCTTTGACAATATTAATTGTAACAAATCAGTGATATGAGATCTCCAGTATCTAAATCTCTCAAGTAATAATTTTGTACAACAATATAAAAATAAGGGGAATTTCATATTTGCCCTTCTAAAAAGTCAAAATATCATATTTGCCCTTCCAAAAGTGGAAATATCATATTTGCCCTTCTAAAACTTCAAAATATCATATTTACCCTTCTACAAATTTGAGAATATCAAATATGCCCTATCTGTTAAGTTTGTGTTAACATTACAAGTTAATTATTTCATAATTACTAAAATACCCCTTTCCTCATATATGTCCATTGAAAATAAAGGAACTCCATTTCGTGCTTGATTAGAGAACAGAGAACAAAAGGAAAGAGAAAGAGCACAAATATCACAAACATTTGACCATTCTCTATTTCTATCTATATATTTTTTGATTATTTTCAAATCATATATTTTTCCTCATTTGTCTTCTCATTCTTAACTAGTAGTAAGGTTTGATAGAACGGATATGCTTGGAACAAGAGATAGCAGTTCTTAAATAGAATTATAGATAGAATCATAATCATGTTATTATGTGATATATATCTACAGAAATTTAATGAAATTTGGGTCTCTCTATTGTGCCATTTCTTCAATATAAAATACTAACGAAAATAAAAGGGTGTTTTAACTCTTTTGCACAAGTAATTTGAAGGAAGATTTTGAACGTAGTATCGGCGACAATTACTTTAAGGATATTTAGAAACATTAAGGATATTTAGAAACATGAATTTGATTATGGTTATGTGGTGAGAGTGAAAAATTACTAATAAAGCCAAAGAAGTTTGAAGGAAAAAAACAAATCAAGACTGAAGTTTGGAAGAGAAAGATATGTTAGAGGGTAAAGTGGTAATTTTAAAAATGAGTCATTACTTTTAACGAAAAAACATAGATAATTCTTACCATTGGGCAAATATGACATTTTGAACTTTTAATAAGGGTAAATATGATATTTCCATTTTTACAAGGGTAAATATGAAATTTTAGATTTTTAGAAGGATAAATATGAAATTCCCCCTAAAAATAATAAAAAGACCAAAAATCAAATAATTATTTCCTCCCTAATTAGGTTTAGATCTTCAAGTATCAATACTAATTATCAAATTGGCGATTTTGAAATGCACTAAATGCCTTTTTCTTGCTAATTGAATCATTCATTGATTTTGAAATGCACTAAATGCGTTTTTTTTCTAATTGAATCATTCATTAAAAATGACATGATTATCAGATGAAGTGTGAATTTCACAGTATATATATGTCTTACCAATGCATACCTTCCATTAAAAAGTTGTGAAATTACAATTTACACATTTATTTATCATACGTGATTCAGTTACCATGGAATATATGAGATATTGGAGAAAACAAAAAAAAAACAATCAAACATGATATATAATTTTGAGCTCCTTAACAACATACAAATGTAAAAACCAATAAAAGAGGCTCAATCAACTTGAAGGAATGCTGTTTAATCAGCTGAGATAAGATCACAATTTTGTGTTATATGGAACTGAAGTGATTGAATCAGGCGGAAGCGTAAGGTCCACTCTAGAAAGCCTCAGTGCGAAAACAACTATGTCATGCGAAAGCGTAAGAGTGGACCCGGGAATTGATTGACAGAAGCATCAGGTCTGCCCGCAAAAGATTTGGCACGAAAACGACTAAGACTCGTCGGCTTATTCATTCCGAAAAGTTGTTCCGCTTTGCTTACCAATGAATCTTATCTTTAATATATGCTTTAAACTCTGGAAAAAAAATATAAACTTTATTTTCTTTTGAGGAAACATTTCTTTAAATATATGCTTTAAATATTTGTTTTCTTTTAGGAGAAAAATATGAAACTTTAAAGAAAAATATATGAATTTTGTTTTCTTTTGAGGAAACATTTCTTTAATATATGCTTTAAACATTTGTTTTCTTTTGAGAGAAAATAGACACTTTAAATGCATAAGCAGAGAAATTTGATGAGAAACATTTACTTTTTTCTTTAAAGGGTTTGAGGAAATCAAATTCTTAATGTTTAGATGAAATTAATTTGTAAAATGTACTAAATGATGTTTCTGACCTTTTTTTCAAAAATAGATTGGTGATTTTTTGTCGTTCTCAAAATTAAAATTTTCATGGAAGTTGTTCCTTGGCCAAATCAGAGCCGGTCCTGTGCTATTACAGACCCAAAACGGAATTTATTTGAGACTTTTTTTTTCTTAAAATTTTCTTCATTTTCTTTCTTTTTTTTTCTTTTTCATGTCCAGACAAAAAATTTCTTTTAACCAACATGACTAAAATAAAATTTTCTATAATTAATAATTGTGTTAACTGTTATAATCAAAATAAATTATATATAAAATTATTGTAATATTTTTTAAATAACAACAAATTTGAAAGAAGATAAATATATAAAGTATCATATAAACCTTCAGAAGAAAAGGAAAGGGATAAATAGATTGCAAAACAGACGTTTTTTCTCTTGCCGTGTACTCCTTTTAATTCAATTGACGGACTAATATGTGACCTAATGTAGTAATATTATTTTATTAGAACAGAAGTTTGTACTTATTAAGAATGATTTTTCATAAAAAAAAATAATAATTAGGAATGACACAAGTGATAAAAGAAATGAAATTTTAATTTCTAAGTTAGATAGAGCAAATATGATGATTTCTTTTATTTCTTATAAGAGCCACCAAATTTAATTAAGACAGATTTGTAAAATAAAGTGTCCATATGTTGATTTTTTTGTAACTTAATGCAAAAATAATATGTCTACTGTGCTATGTATTTCTTGAGGTCCAAAATGATGACTTCGCTCGCCTATCCAAAGGGACGCCACTGAGCCAAGTTGTTGAGTAACTTGGTTACCAAGAGGCTAGAGATACAAATCTCACATACATCAATTGAAGTGGAGTATCTTATTTCTTGGTACAAAATATATCTTACTTGAGGACTCCATAAAGAAAAAAGATTAGTGAAAAAATTAGTTGAAAAAATTGTAAAAATTTAAAGACTAAGTACATATCTAGTTCAAATAAATTGTGCTAAGATAAAGTTTGAAATAAATTATTAGAAATAACCCAAAAGTATATTATGATGCTTTCATGATGATGTGTTTGATCCTATAACTTAAATAATCATTTCTTTATTACTATATCAGAAAAAGATTGTAAGTTAGAAAAAAAAAAAAAAAGAACTATCAGACAGTTTTCTAGACTTAATTAACATCTCTTACACCTTTCTTATTTCTCTTTTTCTAATTGAACTTCAATTCACCGAAATGGAGTACTTCAATTTTATTCATAAAAATGGCAATTCACTGTTTAACTTACATAAGCTAGTTGAGCAGTAAATAGATTGACGAATCTGTCCTGACTGATCTAAACAGTAATCTCATAATCTCCTCTTCTCCCTTCCTTCTTCCCTTCAGCCATTAGAATGCTAGCAACATCTTCTCTTCTCAAAATACCTCCCTCAAAATCAACACTCTCGTGCACACCAGCTTTAAGAAGCCTCCCTTTTACAATTGGAACTGTTGGACTTGTTGCACAGGTTATGTTATATGACATAGGAGGGGAGAGGGAGGAATTGGATGCCGGAGCAGAAGGAGGGTCGGAGATGCTTAATTTAGTTAACTGCGCGATTTTGATGGAAAAAGGATGAGGGGTTGTGCAAGGCCGGTTACTATTTATTTCTTTTTTTAAGTTAAATCCAAAGTCTCAATATCTAATCTTAGAACGTACTGCAAAATCTGACCTGGAATTGTTGCAAAGATAATAGGACATCTACTACTAAAATATTCTTTAAATTCAAAAATAAATAAATAAATAATCTTTTATACAGACATATTTAGTCCAATTCGGCTAAATTATTTACATAATTCAATTTAATGCCAACATACAATTATCTTAATCCTTTTAAGTTCTTATAGCAATTGAATGCTAATATATCATGACAAAAATGAATTATCCTATAGTACAATACAATCCAACTATCAACTATGGAGGTATTAATTATCACTTCAATTACTAAACCTTACTGCAATTTTCATAACACAAAACCTATTGAACAAAATTCAATTCATTAGAGAGATGAAGAAGCAAAGAGATTATTTGGGTGAGATAGTCATTTGAATTTCAAGTCATATCACCACCTGCACCTTCACGGTATTGGGCTTGGTTAGAGAGACTAGCCGTGCATAATTAGTTGTACAAGGACGAAATTGGGATCTAATAAAAGTACAGGAACTAAATAAGCATTTATCCCTAAAAATTTAGTAAGGTATTTGAGAGACAATATTATGAGCTTTCTGTTAGTTGGATCATTCATTATAAATGTGTCATGATCATTGAAAATATATGCTTTTAGATGTAATACTATATAAATGTTTAACTAATACATGGCTTCTACCGGACACAAATATATATATATATATATATATATATATATATATATATATATATATATATATATAAGCATCTGCTGTTCGTATAGCAGTATCTACAACTCCTTTACGAGCTCCATAGCAAGAAATTATATATTCTGTCAAAGAAAGTCCCTCGCGTAAATTGCTTTGAATGGGTAAATCAATCATTTGTCCTTGGGGATCCGACATTAACCCTCTCATGCCTAACAATTGGTGTATCTGAGATGCATTTCCCCTAGCTCCCGAAAAAGACATTAGATAGACTGGATTAGACGGATCAGTCATCTGAAAATGATATATATATATATATATATATATATATATATATATATATATATATATATATATATATATATATATTAAGGTTGTAAATAACGTTTAGCGGTGTGCTGGTTTTAGGATTTTCATGTAGAGAATTACGTATAACGCATATATTGCGGAGATATATTTTTGTAGCCGATAATATGTATAAATATTATTTTTTCTATATAACATTACATAATATATGCACTACAAAATCTAAAAGAAGAAATATATAATACTAAAATATGATTAATATTAAAATACTAACAATAAAACTTTGAAATGTTTTTGTCAAAAATTACATATCCAAAATCAAAATGTAGTTAATACAACATATTTATCCATTAAAAACGTTATTCATCCGCTACACCGCAACATACACGCGCAACACCGCTATTGCGGACCGCTTCACGCTAAATCGTCAAAAAACGTTATACCGCAACAATTATAACGTTTGGCTTCCGAAAACCGCTATAGCGCCGCTATTACACCGCTACGGACCGTTATTTGTAACACTGGTATAAATACATAGAGAGAGCGAGTAATGCTAAAATACTTATACAAACAAACTCAGTTTCTGCTTGTAACTTTTAATCCGTTGGATCTGCTCAGGGATTCGTGCAAATTAGTAAGAAAACGGACGTTAAACCTCTACTTTTCCCATCTGTCTCCCTTCTTTCCCGTTCCTTCATCCCTCCCATTCTTCTTCTCTCTCTGTCGCACGAAGCTCTTGAAGTTCACTAACGAAGTCTCCCATCTCCCACGACGAAGGAGCTCTCCCCTTCTCTCTCTCGACGCTAGCTCTGCCCGATTCCTATCTCATTCGACAGCTATGTTGATTTACCTGTCGTTATCTCCATCAACGCTCGATTTCGCTCTCTAGTGCGGAGCTTTGTCTTGATCTCTCTGCCCTTCCCTCTCTTTCGCCACTGATGGAGCATCCAGGCTTTTTTTGCTAGATTAGTCAATTAGAATTTTCATTTCTGCGAATTTACTGACCTTCTACTTATTTACTCTGAATTGCAATTTGGGTTTAGGAGAGGCTAATTTTGATGGACTGAATTGGGGCTAATTTTGTTTTAGTACGGATTAAAGAAACCGACTGATCAGTACAATACTTGGTACGAGGCGATACTGAAAATTTGCTGCTTGCAATTGAAATAATTACTTTGTCAAAGAGCAAAGTTGGGCTTCAAAACTCTTTTTCTCTGACGTCAAAAAAGCATACTACATTAGTTATGAGGAAGAATGTCTTAATGCAAAATGACGTGAATCAAAATCCTAATGAAGGAGATCAATGCCGGAATGCGAAAATATTTAGGGTTATGTAATGAAAAGTAAACTGAAATGAATAGGGTTATGTACAAAACTGTGAACTGGTTTAGGGTGTTGTGTATTGGAATTTTTAGGGTTATGTATTGGAATGGGGAGGATTTTCATATATAGTTTTAGTGGATGTTGTATGTGGAACAAATGTATACAAACCGAGATGTATATATGTTTTTAAAATTTAAAATTGTCGGCTTGGTTATCTTTTGGTTATATTCAATAATTTGGTATAAATATTTGCTATATTGATTTTGGATGATTTATCTAAGTTTGTATTGACTTATCTAATAATTCTATGAACTAATCCTTGCGGTCAACTTGA